>CM073771.1:123053283-123220844 GCA_037158775.1 Hetaerina titia | reverse complement strand
ATATACACACATTCAAACATGAAATCCTGCCATCCGGCAAACAAATATTCATTCACTTAGTAATATAGATAAGGAAATGGGAAAGGAACACACATGAAGGACGAACACAAGAGAGATGGGGAAGGTGGATTTGAGCAGATCATAAATGTAAAAATATTTTCCTTGACCAGGACTCTAACACCAGATGTCTCTACTTGCCGGGTGGATGCTCTAACCACTTGAGCTATCGAGAAAATGTACTTTACACTGAAATCTGCGATCTTATAAAGCGCCAAAGTTATCTTGTGTTCGTCCTTTATGTGTGTTCCTTTCCCATTTCCTTTTCTCTATTTCTATGTTAATGAATATATATATTATATATATATATATATATATATATATATATATATATATATATATATATATATATATATATATATATATATTTGGGAAATGTTTTATAAAGTATTTCCAATGGAATATAAAAATACTTGTTTACTACAGTCTCAAAACAGTATTATTATTGAAATTAGTATTAGCATCAACCATTTTCTATGCCTGATGCAGGAAAAAATACTTAATAGTAAGTATTTTCTTGTGTATCAGGTGGGCTTATAGGTCAAAATTTTACCCATATGTACCCCTAGCGCATTAGAAGACTTACACTGATTTTAGAGCACATTTTGGAGGAAAAAAAGTTTGTCTTATGGGCCGACAAGTACAACAGCTCTTCATGAACTCTTTCTGCTTCATAAAGAGCTAAATAAGTAATGGGCAGTGCAAAATTTGGAAAAGAAGCATATTTTATCATTTTATTTTCCAATCAAGGGCAAAAAAGGGATGTAAGAAGGATTAACAGATATAGGTAAGTTTTCAGGAAGAACTTCCTCATTTTTGGGCTATTAATGAAAAGGTTTGATTACAGCAACTTTTTAGCCTTCCAGAGATTAGCTTAAATTACATGATGGAAATTAGATTCAAAGCATATTTCTGTTATTATGAGACCAATAGTGCTTGCAAGTTTGGGTGGTTAATTTTAATACTATGCTCATGTATTGCTATCATAATGATGTCCCTGCCAAAATGTGTTTTCATTTGGCATTAATGGTTTTCAGAGGCTGTATTGTAGCCTTTCCTTACAGCATAGATTTTTATCAGTTTTTTAGTGATTGCCCATCATTCAGTTTCCAAGTTAAAATTCAAAGATAAAGAGCAAATGAACATTTCTCAGACAGATCTTAGGGGCTTTACAATGCAACCACCTCTTGATATTTCCTAATAGTACCATTCTTTTATTTAATTCAGTGATTTTCATGATACCAGTTGTTTTGGGCAGGTAAAGAAGATGTTGAAAATGTTGAACACTCAGGACAAATTTGGACCACAAAAAGTGATGTAAATCATGCAAGAGTGAAGGCTTTGTCAGATAGGGAATGGAGATTAAGTATTTGCATGGTTTCTGATGAACATGGCATGCCTAAAAGTGATGTGCATTGACTTGTGACGGAAAACATGAGCATTAGAAAGGTGTATACAAAATTTCTAGCTGTGAGTGCTCTCAGATGAACAAAAGGAAACTCGCCAATGAATCTGCCAAGAGCTTCTCCACCATTGAGTGAGGATACAAATTTTTTAGACAATGCCCTACCAAACTTCTTCCTCTTCCCTTGCCTCAAATCCATGCTGAAAAGATGTCAGTATGGCTCAGTGGAAGCGTTACAATGGGCCATTGGGAGGGAGCTTAGTATTATGTCAGGTGCCTCCTTCCAGAATGCACAAAAGGTGTGGAAAACCCGCTGGCAGTGGTGTGTGGGTGCACAATGGTGCTACTTTTGAGAGCTTTGAGTGAATGCATCAATTCTGGCAATAAATATTTTCTAAACGACTCAGTCCTACTACTCTTGGGATTAACCTTGTATGCTATGCCCATCATTAAATATTGTAATAGTTTACAATGGTGTCAGTGCTGTAATAATATGATGCCTATGTTTGTTTTTGATCATAAGTTATGCATGAGAAAATGGCTAATGCAATACTAGTACTATTTGTTCCTGTGGTTTTCTTATTTTTTAAATTTACTGGAGCAAGTATGCTTCTGTTCCCTTATTCAGATTCGAGGACTTTGTGGAAATTACAATGATAATGAGCGTGACGATTTCCAAACTCCATCGGGCGGCATCAGTGAAGTGTCCCCTGTGGTGTTTGGTGATTCGTGGAAGATGCAGGAATATTGCCCTGAATCATTTGAAGTGAAGGTAAGATCTACGCATTTGTCCATAGAATGAAATTCAGCTAAAGTTAATCTTTCATATGACTAGACAGTGGTTTCTTTTTTTTTTCAGGACACATGTGTCACACACCCTAATAGAAAAGTTTGGGCGTTGCAGAAATGTGGTATCTTGAAGTCTGAAATCTTTCAACCTTGTCACTCAGAAGTTGGCTTGGATCCATATCTGGAGAGGTATTTTCAAGACGATTCCTTCAACTAATTTGCAACATTATCACATTTTGAATGATTGACATTTAATAATGAAACTGTTGCTGCCCCAATTTCATGCAACTGCTTCTTAATGAATGGGGAAGAAGCAACAATGTTGTGTTTTGACATTAAATTATATTTTTCATACCCATGGTTTCATGACAGAGCACCATCATCAGGTGGAAAATAAGTAATGTTTGCAATGGATATATGGTTTAGGGGACATGGCAGTCCAGAGATAGTGTTGGACTACTGACCTAATGTCTTGGGTTCGATTCCTGGGCAAACCTCTCTGGGCACCTGCAGCTCCACCCAATCTGTATGATTTTTCGGGTACCAGATCTTCCTGGGAGACCATAACTGGCACAGGGAAAGTAGCTGGCCCCCCTACCCTGATGTATGAATTTCACACGCCATAGGGGTTAGTGCTGGGTGAACTCTACCATTACCGACCAAACTGACCTTCAGTGTGATTATTGTGCTTATGGTTTCTTTTATGTTTATGGATGAATTTTGGATGTCACCCTGTAACATCACCTGTAGGAAATAAACTCCCTATAGAAAATAACTATCCCATCTCCATTCTGTCAGCTATCTTAGGGACATCTAAAATGACCATACATAACATGTTTTTTTAAATTGTGCTAACCTGATAGATATATGCCGGTCTCTACATAGTTTCATGGCTAGAAAATCTACAATATGTACTGTAATACTTTGGCAGAAAAAGTATTGACTGGTATTGATTAATAAATTATTGTAGGTATGTTTTTTTCCTATGTTTGTTTGCAAACCTTCATGGTAATCCGAAGTGAAGTTTTCCATTGGAAGAGTGCTTGAGTGTTTATTATTACATTTTCAATATTTCCATTGAGAATCAGATTGTAATTTCTTGTTTTATAATTATGACATGCGTTCAATAAAATGTATTTATTAGAATAAGAAAACTATAAACACAGTAATCAATTGTAGGGTTGGTTTGGTAGGTGATGCTAGAGTCCACGCAGTACTAAGCCTAATGGCCTGTGAAATTCACACTTAAGCAGGGTAATAAGGGAGGCCAGTTCCTTTCCCTGTGCCGGTTATGGTTTCCCAGGAAGATCTGGTACCTGTAAAATCACAAAGCTTGGGTAAGGCTGAGGGTGCCAAGAGAGGCTTGCCTCAAGAATCAAAACTGGGCCCTTCCGTCCAATGCTCTACCCCTGGACTACTGCGGCCCACATTTGTTAGAATAATTAGTAGCATTTTAAAAGTAAATATGTTGGCCCATAGTTAGTTGCATGATTTTTGTCAGTCTCTAGGGTACAAAATGGAGCCACTTGGCCCACTTTCAATGTTTGTGGCAAGAGGCTATCTTTCAAGGACTTATAAATAATGATACTTGTGGTCAAGTTAACCAATATTTGTCCAAATTAGAAAAAGATTTTATCTTATTTTTATGAGTAAGTTTTCCCACTTATTCAGGGTCACTTTAATGGTTTCAGATCATAGAATAGAGGAAGATTCTTTGAGGTGAGTTTGCTAAATTAGACACTGGGCCAATCATGGGGGTATCCAATATTATTTTTATTATTAAATGTAGCAGGTTAGTGGGTTGTCAAGTGATGTGATAGTGGGGTGAGTATATAGTTAGCAAGGAAGGGGAAGCAAGAGAATGGGCTTTCCTGATGGCATAATGGCAGTTGGAAGGGATGAAGAACTGAAAAAGGATATAACTGGAAAATTTGGAGCATGACTTCTCAATTCAGGTTTCTAAATGTGCATATAGATACATTAGAATTTCCAGTTTTTGCTTGTTTTTCAAGTTTTTTATTTCTCTCCACCTTTTTATAACAACATTATTCAATAATAAAGTAAATTATTCTTCACTATTAGGTGCATCTTTGACACATGTGGGTGTGACATGGGTGGAGATTGTGAGTGTCTCTGTACTTCAATTGCAGCTTATGCTCATGAATGCAACATAAGAGGGGTTCCAATAAAGTGGAGGACACAGCATCTTTGCCGTAAGACTTCTCTTCTTAACCATTTGCTGGTGCATTTTCAATTAATTTTACCATCTACAGTTAAAAATAATTCTTGAGGCTTAATTTTAACAACTTATATCAATTGACCTTTGAATTATAGTTCTTTGTTTTAATGGTAGAGTCCTCAGTTGCTAGTAAAGTTTTTGCAGCATTGTTAAATGTGTGTAACACTCATATTTATTATGCACATTTTGATGGTGTTGTTAATATATCTAGTTGAAATGTTAGCTCATTGCATTTCAGCAATATTAAATGATAGCTTTATTAATTCAGTCATAATAATAGTACTTGCATAATCTTTGGTTGAGCAGTGAGATAATTTTCACCTCAAGCTTGTTTTACTGGATAACTTATGTTTTGACATTAATTATATATAGGTGCCTAAAAACTATTAATCACAAATAATTCTTTTAGTTCATAGCTGAAAATTGGCAGTAAATAGAATGATAGAATATAAAGTCTATTTATATTTGTATGTTCACTAAATACTAATCTTTTTACTTGAAGCAATCAGTTTGATACTTGGATAGGAATCGTAATGAACAATTGAGATTTCCACTGAACTATTTTTATTTGAACAGCCTGGCTTCCAATACTTTGCTTCATCTTCAGGTGAAAATTGGATATACATATACAGGGTTCGTCCGGAAAATAAGTGTACTGAGCTCAGGAAAAAAAATTTATTACACTTTTACATATCTTAAGCTAATATTCCTCAAAATAGGACCCTTGTGAGTCGATACACTTGTTCCAGCGGCGTTCCCATTCCTGGAACGCTCCCGCGAAGGCATCATCGGGAACCTCTCGAAGACACGTCGTCACAGCCTCTTTGACGGCGTTCAAAGTTCCGTATCGCGTTCCTTTCAAACTCCTCTTTATCTTCGGGAATAGAAAGAAGTCCGGTGGTGCCAAGTCCGGGCTGTAGGGCGGGTGCGGCAGCGTTGCCACGCCGTGCTTGGCCAAGAAGTCCGACACGACAAGCGCGGTGTGAGACGGCGCATTGTCGTGATTTTTTTCGCATCTGTAATTGGTCCCTAATAATCTCGTGCACTATTGTTGTTGGCACATTACACTGCTCTGCTATCATCCGAACACTAAGACGACGATCAGAGTTCAGTACATCGCGAACTTTTCGCACATTTTCGTCGGTGAGTGTCGTTGATGGGCGTCCAGGCCGTGGTTCGTCGTCGACCTCTTCTCTGCCCTCCACGAACATCTTGTGCCACCGAAAGATCATGTTTCTGGACATGACTGACTCCCCGTAAGCCTGGTTAATCATACCGACAGTTTCGGTAGAAGATTTCCCAAGCTTTACCGCAAATTTGATGGAATAACGCTGCTCCAAAAACTTCGGCATCGCGTACCGTGACGTGGGTCGAGCGTGGAGGTTCGCGTTAACAGAGTTCCTCACTACACCACAGCTCAGAGCCGACTGCCTTTTTCAGCGTCGCTTGCCAACATACCCCCCTCCAATCGCAGCCCGTCAGAGCGGTGCTGGGCGCGCCTGGAGCGGCGGGAAAAAATCAGTACACTTATTTTCTGGACGAACCCTGTATATATTATTTCACACATAGAAATAGATATAAGGAAAGGGGATAGGAAAACACATAAAAGATGAATAGAGGAAAGGTGGGGAAGGCGGATTTGAGCAGATCACTAATGTAAAAATAATTCATTATCCGGGATTTGAACCACAGACCTTCCACTTGCCGGGCGGATGCTCTACCAGTTAGGCTAATAAGGAAACTTATTTTACACTGAGATCTGCGATCTTATAAAGCGCCCAAATGCTCCAATAATTTTTGGCCAAGAGATGGCGTTAAGGAGCTGTTTCACCCACCAAAGGAGAATGTGTTTTATGTGTTTTCCATTCCCCTTTCCTTATATCTATTTCTATGTGTGAAATAATATTTGTTTGTCGTATGGTGGGATTTCTTGTTTAAATGTATGTACACATATTATTAGAATTAGGTAATCTACCGGTTAAGGTAGGTTTTTGGATGGACACAACAATCAAATAAATATTTTCTAACTCCAAACAAAACCCAATCCAGCAACCTACTCTACATTAGTTCCCTCTTCATCTCTGTGTACTTCTTTCCTTCCTTCATCCCCTCCAACATCCCTATCCAGTTCCTGCCCTTTCCTCGCTTGCCCAACATTCTCGCCTCTATTACCTTCTTCAACATTCCACTACCGCTCAATATACCTTTCATCCATCTTTCCTGCCTCCATAGGATTTCTCTCAACAAACCCCTCTCCTCACCCACCATCTCCAGTACTTCCTCATTTGTTTTCCTTTTGGTCCATTTCACCTTCTCCATTCTTCTCCACACCCACATTTCAAAAGCCTCCAATCTACGTCTGTCCTCCTGCTTCAGCGACCACGTTTCCGCACCGTAAATAGCTATGCTCCATATCAGAGTTTTTACGAGTCTTGTCTTAACATCCCTACTCAACGTCCCCGTCATCAACTCCCTCCTCCTTGAGAAAGCCTCCTTGCCTAGCGCAATTCTTCTCCTTACGTCCCTACCACTTTGACTGTATTGGTCCAAAACACTTCCGAGATATGTAAACTGCTCTACCTGCTCTATTCTTTCCCCGCCTATTTTAATATTAGGTTAGCCTTTTTCTTTCTGGAAAATCGCATAACCTTTGTTTTATTAATATTGATTCTCATCCCATATCTATCGCACTGAACCTCCAATTCACTCAGCTGCAATGCTTGCAACCCCTTGGCTGACTGAGCAACTAATGCTTGGTCATCAGCAAACCTAACCGATTTTACAAATTCCCCTCCGGCTTTCATTTCTACCTCCAGTTTTTCCCATGACTCTTTTATCATTTCCTTCAAATATATGTTGAACAGCACCGGTGACAATGGGCAACCCTGCCTTACACCTCTTCCTAACACTGCCCATCCGGACTCTCCGTTCCCCACTCGCACCTTAGAAATCTGAGACATGTACAGGTTGCCAATCAGTCTCCTGTCCCTCCAATCCATTCCTATTCTCTGCAATACACGCATTAATTTTTCCCAATTAACTCTATCAAATGCTTTTTCAAAATCTACGAAGCAGGCAAATACGTCCTGATTGTATTCTTCGATTAGTGATCTCATTACTGCAATGGCATCACGCGTACCTCTTCCTTTCCTAAACCGAAACTGATCATCCCCTAAGTAATCATTTGCCTCACTCTCTATCCTTTTGTTGATGATCCTGAGAATAACTCTAGCTGCTTGGGATATCAAGCTTATTGTTCTGTAATCCTCACATGATGTGGCCTTTGCCTTTTTTGGAATAGGAACTAACACTGATCTCACAAAATCTTCCGGCCAGATTCCTTCTTCATAGATACTACGAATCAGTCCATATAGGGCCTTCTTCCCACATTTTCCTAAACATTTCAACAGTTCTACAGGAATGTATTCCGCCCCCATGGGATGTATTCCGCCCCCATGGGATGTATTCCGCCCCCATGGGATGTATTCCGCCCTCCTTCCTACCACTGCTTTCGGGCCCTCCTCTGCCTCAGTTCTGTTCCTAATTCCTCTTGAGAAAGGTGGTTGGACCACCGAAAATTCGAGAACCAGTGAGTTTTTCCTCTTTTGTGTTTTGGTTTCTGTGTTTGTTATGCCTATCAGTGAATTTACATAACACGTTTGTGGGTTTTCCAAAAAAGTGTGTGTATATATATATGTGTGTGTGTGTGTATATATATATACATGATATGTGTATATATATATATATATATCATGTGAGGATTACAGAACAATAAGTTTGATATCCCACGCAGCTAAAGTTATTCTCAGGATCATCAACAAAAGGATAGAGAGCAAGGCAAATGATTACTTAGGGGATGATCAGTTTGGGTTCAGGAAGGGAAGAGGTACACATGATGCCATTGCAGTAATGAGATCACTAGTCGAAAGGAATATAGAATACAATCAGGACGTTTTTGCCTGTTTTGTAGATTTCGAAAAAGCGTTTGATAGAGTGAATTGGGAAAAATTAATGCGTGTATTGCAGAAAATAGGAATGGATTGGAGGGACAGGAGACTGATCCACAACCTGTACATGTCTCAGACTGCTCAGGTGCGAGTGGGGAACGGAGAGTCCGGATGGGCAGTGTTAGGAAGAGGTGTAAGGCAGGGTTGCCCATTGTCACCGGTACTGTTCAACGTATACGTAGAGGAAATGATTAAAGAAGCATGGGAAGAACTGGAGGTAGGAATGAAAGTCGGAGGGGAATTCGTAAAATCGGTTAGGTTTGCTGATGACCAAGCATTAGTTGCTCAGTCAGCCAAGGGGTTGCAAGCATTGTTGAGTGAATTGGAGGTTCAGTGCGATAGATATGGGATGAGAATCAATATTAATAAAATAAAGGTTATGCCATTTTCCAGAAAGAAAAAGGCTAAGCTAAATATTAAAATAGGCGGGGAAAAAATAGAGCAGGTAGAGCAGGTTACATATCTCGGAAGTGTTTTGGACCAATACGGTCAAAGTGGTAGGGACGTAAGGAGAAGAATTGCGCTAGGCAAGGAGGCTTTCTCAAGGAGGAGGGAGTTGATGACGGGGACGTTGAGTAGGGATGTTAAGACAAGCCTCGCAAAAACTCTGATATGGAGCATAGCTATTTACGGTGCGGAAACGTGGTCGCTGAAGCAGGAGGACAGACGTAGATTGGAGGCTTTTGAAATGTGGGTGTGGAGAAGAATGGAGAAGGTGAAATGGACCAAAAGGAAAACAAATGAGGAAGTATTGGAGATGGTGGTTGAGGAGAGGGGTTTGTTGAGAGAAATCCTATGGAGGCAGGAAAGATGAATGAAAGGTATATTGAGCAGTAGTGGAATGTTGAAGAAGGTAATAGAGGCGAGAATGTTGGGCAAGCGAGGAAAGGGCAGGAGCTGGATAGGGATGTTGGAGGGGATGAAGGAAGGAAAGAAGTACACAGAGATGAAGAGGGAACTGATGTATATTGGGTTGCTGTATTGGGTTTTGTTTGGAGTTACAAAATGTTTATTTGATAGTTGTGTCCATCCAAAAACCTACCTTAACCGGTGGATTACCTAATAAATAATATATATATATATATATATATATATATATATATATATATATATATATATATATATATATATATATATATATATGTATATATATATATATATATATAAATGTTCATTCAAATTGAAATAGAGATAAGGAAAATGGTAAAGGAACACATATAAAGGACAAACACAACAGAGGTGGGGATGGCGGATGTGAGCAGATCACGAATGTAAAAATATTTTCCTCGACCGGGACTTGAACACCGGATCTCTCCACTTGCCGGGCGGATGCTCTAAACCACCTGAGCTATCGAGGAAGAGTACTTTTACATTGAAATCTGCGATCTTATAAAGCGCCAAAGTGCTCCGAATCATTACCCAGAAGATGGCGTTAGGGAGCTGTTACACACACCAAAGGAGAAATTGACAAACACAAGAGGAGAATGGACAGTAGGTTAGCAAGCATACAACATCATAAAGGATAGGAACGGTGCGTTTCATGGCACGCATAGCCAGAAGAAGAGACGAGCCACATTGGCCAAATACACATTCAAACACGAAATACCGCCATATGGCGAATAAATATTCATTCAAATTGAAATAGAGATAAGGAAAATGGTAAAGGAACACATATAAAGGACAAACACAACAGAGGTGGGGATGGCGGATGTGAGCAGATCACGAATGTAAAAATATTTTCCTCGACCGGGACTTGAACACCGGATCTCTCCACTTGCCGGGCGGATGCTCTAAACCACCTGAGCTATCGAGGAAGAGTACTTTTACATTGAAATCTGCGATCTTATAAAGCGCCAAAGTGCTCCGAATCATTACCCAGAAGATGGCGTTAGGGAGCTGTTACACCCACCAAAGGAGAAATTGACAAACACAAGAGGAGAATGGACAGTAGGTTAGCAAGCATACAACAAGTCCCGGTCGAGGAAAATATTTTTACATTCGTGATCTGCTCACATCCGCCATCCCCACCTCTGTTGTGTTTGTCCTTTATATGTGTTCCTTTACCATTTTCCTTATCTCTATTTCAATTTGAATGAATATTTATTCGCCATATGGCGGTATTTCGTGTTTGAATGTGTATTTGGCCAATGTGGCTCGTCTCTTCTTCTGGCTATGCGTGCCATGAAACGCACCGTTCCTATCCTTTATGATGTTGTATGCTTGCTAACCTTGCGAAACCCTTGCAGGGAAGAAATAACTTCAGCAGGACAGAAGACTCAGAAGAAGGCGAACGTAGTTAGAATAGGAACCTGGAACGTCAGGACAATGTTGAGGAGAGGCAAATTAGAAAATATTAAGCGAGAGATGGAAAGAGGTAACATAGATGTTTTAGGCCTCTGCGAGGTGAGATGGAAGGATACTGGGGATTACTGGAGTGACAATTATAGAGTAATATACAGCGGCGGGGACGAGAGCCAACGAGGGGTTGCCGTAATTTTAAATAAAGGGGTAGGAAGAAGCGTAGTCAACATAGAGCAAGCGACAGATAGAATTTTACTCGTAGAGATTAAAGCAGAGCCGACGAACTTGGTCATTATTCAGGTATACATGCCACCGAGCAACCACAAGGAGGAAGAAGTCGATAGGATGTATGATGAGTTAGAGGATATAGTCGCGAGTGTTCCTGCAGGGAAACATTTGATAGTGATGGGGGATTGGAATGCGACGGTGGGCGAAGGAAGAGATGGGGGTGAGGTGGGGGACTATGGGTTAGGCACGAGAAATGAACGCGGGGAGAAAGCAATTGAATTCTGCAGGAGACAGGGGTTAGTCATCACTAACACATGGTTTAGACACCACAAAATGCGTATGTATACATGGAAAATGCCAGGTGACTCAGAAAGGTATCAGTTAGATTATATTATGGTTAGGCACAGGTTTAGGAACAGTGTGATAAATTCGCACAGTTTCCCAGGAGCGGATGCGGACTCTGACCACAATTTAGTTGTTATGAAATGTAATGTTCGTTTCAAGAAGATAAGGCAAGGGCGGCGGGTTAAAAAATGGAATTTAGAAGCAGTAAATGAATTAACGAGGAAGGAGTATCAGGAGGCTGTAGAGAAAATGATGGATGACGGTAAAGAACTGAGTGCTATCGAAGAAAAATGGGAATGTATCAAGAAAGGGATATTGGAAGCCGCTAAAGACACTATAGGAACCGTTAACGGGAAAAGGATAAGGAAACCATGGGTAACGGATGAGATGATTGCAAAGATGGATGAGAGAAGAAGATGGAAAAATGTAAACACAGAGTTAGGCAAAATGAGTACAAAGAGTTAAACAATAAATTGAGAAGGGCCACAAATAAGGCAAAAGAAGAATGGTGGAAAACGCAATGCGAGGATATGGAAAGTTTACAGAAGAAGGGTGAAATTGGTGCTCTATACAGCAAGGTTAAGTTATTATCGGGAAGTAAGAAGGCAAGATCTGTGCTAACAGTTAAAGATAAATGGGGTAAGATAATAGTTGAACCAGGAAAAATCCAAGAGAGATGGAAGGAATATATAGAAACACTGTATGGTAAAGAACTTAGGCCGACAAGGTTAGACATAGAAAAGGAACATGAGGTAGAAGAAGATAGCTTAGGTCCAGGCATACTCGACGATGAAATAGAAAGGGCATTAAAGGAGTTGAAAGCAAACAAGGCTGTGGGGGTGGACAATATTCCTGTAGAAATGTTGAAATGGTTAGGGAAAGGTGGGAAGAAGGCCATATATGGACTGATTCGTAGTATCTATGAGGAAGGAATCTGGCCGGAAGATTTTGTGAGATCGGTGTTAGTTCCTATTCCAAAAAAGGCAAAGGCTTCGTCATGTAAGGATTAGTTAGTCACCTAGATTAGTTTGCTAGATGGGGAGTCACAAAATGTTTATTTGATAGTTGTGTCCATCCAAAAACCTACCTTAACCGGTAGATTACCTAATAATAATAATATATATATATATATATATGTATATTCCACGGACTTTATGTGTGTTTTCCTATCCCCTTTCCTTATACCTATTTCTATGTTTGAATGAATATTTGTGCGCCGTATGGCAGGATTTTCAAGTTTGAATATATATATATATAACACAAACATAAATAACAATATATATATATATATATGTATATAATAACCCCTAGAGCTGTGCTGGCGGGAGTAATAATAATTGCTCCTGGTAGGGTCACCCATGCCAAATAGGTCGAAGGTTAGGAGCCAGACAAAAGGTAGTCCACGCAGCGTCTGTTCGTCAGTGAGGCGGCTTCAAAGGCGTATGACCACAGTGGGGCGGCCATTAGGTGATGGTGTCACGTTAAAAACACTATTGAGGAAGGCAACGGGAAACCACCTCAATTATCATTCCCAAGATTGTAATGATGGGCACTATTGAGAATATGAGTCTTGGCAACTGCGAGACTCGGCCCAAGAGGCCGTGAGTCATGCCTGCCAGTGGGGGAGGCAAGGCTTTCTCGATCGTCATCCCACGAAACCCTTGCAGGGGAGAAACAACAGCAGCAGGGCAGAAGATGCAGAAGAAGATGAAAGTAGTTAGAATAGGAACATGGAGCGTCAGGACAATGTTGAGGACAGGCAAATTAGAAAATATTAAGCGAGAGATGGATAGAGGTAATATAAATGTTTTACGCCTCTGCGAGGTGAAATGGAAGGATAGCGGGGATTACTGGAGTGACAATTATAGAGTGGTATAGAGCGACGGGGACAAGAGCCAACGAGGGGTTGCTGTATTATAAATGGGATGGATATATATATATCTATGTGTTCACCTTTTATGTGTTTTCCTATCCCCTTTCCTTATACCTATTTTCTATGTTTGAATGAATATTTGTGCGCCGTATGGCAGGAATATATATATATATATAAATATATATATATATATATATATTCAAACTTGTATTCCCCTTGTATATATATATATATATATATATTCAAACATGTATTCCCCTTGTATATATATATATATATATATATATATATATATATATATATATATATATATATTCAAACTTGAAAATCCCGCCATACGGCGCACAAATATTCATTCATTCAAACTTGAAAATCCCGCCATACGGCGCACAAATATTCATTCAAACATAGAAAATAGGTATAAGGAAAGGGGATAGGAAAACACATAAAAGGCGAATGTGAATGAATGTGTGCGAAGTGCGCCGTATGGCAGGATTTTCAAGTTTGAATATATATATATATATATTCAAACTTGTATTCCCCTTGTATATATATATATATATATATATATATATATATATATATATATATATATATATATATTCAAACTTGTATTCTCCTTGTGTGTGTGTGTGTGTGTATGTATATATATATATATATATATATATATATATATATATACATTTATATATATATATATTCAAACTTGAAAATCCCTCCATACGGCGCACAAATATTCATTCAAACATAGAAAATAGGTATAAGGAAAGGGGATAGGAAAACACATAAAAGGCGAACACAGGACATGTGGGAAGGCAGTTTTTGAGCAGATCACGAAAGTAAAAATATTTCCTTATCCGGGATTTGAACCACGGACCTTCCACTATCCGGGCGGATGCTCTACCAGTTGAGCTAATAAGGAAACCTGATTTACATTGAGATCTGCGATCTTATAAAGCGCCAAAGTGCTCCGATAGATGTTGCCCAAGAGATGGCGTTATGGAGCTGTTTCACCCACTAAAGGAGAAATAGACGGGACACAAGAAGGGGAAAGGATAGTAGAAAAGCATTCATACGATCTTATAAAGGATAGGAACGGTGCGTCTCATGGCACGCATAGCCAGAAGAAGAGACGAGCCACATTGGCCAAAAACATATTCAAACTTGAAAATCATGCCATTTGAGCTATCGAGAAAATGTACTTTATACTGAAATCTGTGATGTTATAAAGCGCCAGAGTGCTCCGATTCATTGCCTAGGAGATGGCGTTAGGGAGCTGTTACACCCAACAAAGGAGAAATAGACAAATACAATAGGGGAATGGACAGTAATATGTATATATATATACACACATTCACACACAAAATCCCATCATACGACGAACAAAATATTCTTTCACATGGAAATAGATATAAGGAAAAGGGATAGAAACACACATATAGGACGAACATGGGAAAGGTGGGGAAGGCGGAGTCAAGCAGACCACAACTGTGAAAATATTTCCTTGACCAGGACTTGAACAGCGGATCTTTTGACTTCAAGGAGAACATTTCACTGTATACTTTCCAGGTTTCCAAAATTCCCAAACAACCATAAATACTAATGTAATGCATTTGTGAATTTAATACTCTCTCATTATTTTGGTGAACTTTTGTCTACCAGCATGTATTTATATGACCATTGATATAATGCATTAGTGTTTTGTAATATATTTATAATATCCTCTCATGTACCATGTGTGTGATAGTAAGTAACTGTGTGTCTTAATCATTTTTACTTACCTTATGTCTTCATATCAACAAACTTCTATGACCAATGTATTATTTCTCAATTTGTAACAAACAATACACTGAAATGTTAGGCAAAGTCATGCAATAAAACCAATGACCCTACTCATGTTTATGTTCAGACTGAAAACTGTTTTTATTTTATCTTTTTTAGCTATGCAGTGTGATGAGTCATGCTCTCACTATAGCCCATGTGTGCAGACTTGTCCCAAGAAAACATGTGATAATCAAGTGTTCAGCGAAAAATCCATCCAACTGTGCAAGGAGGATGCATGTGTTGAAGGTTCATATTTTTTAGAGGATTTAGTTATGTGTCCTTGTTTCCTCATTCTTGTGTCTCAAATGCTCAGAACAGTACACTATTGTCTCTTTCTATCTGCAACACTTCTCTCTCTCTGTCTCTTGCCTCTTGGAGGATTAACTCGGGCTGACAGTAATTGCAATGAATGTGACCAACTCCACCAGAAGACTATAGAAATGAGGTGGAGGGTTAGGGCTGGGTCTGTCTGTATTATTGCAGTAATTCTAGAAAACTCAAATATTGCTGCACATGATTTCCATTTAATTCAGACCCCTTGAGACATGACTTATGGAGGGAGAAGAGATGCAGATTTATTTATTATTATGATTTCATCTCATTATTTTAAAATGGTAAAATATTAAATATGTCTTATAAAAGTCAACAAAAATATACACACGTGGTTATAATGAAAAATAAATGGTTACAGCTTGTCATACCTTGATGAAAAATACTCATTTAGGTCATTAAAACAACTTTTGTTTTTTAAGATTGAAACCTAGATTTTATCATTCATATGAGTTGGTATCTTTAATGCATAATGGTAATTGCTTGTACATTTCAATGTCAGCACAAAGGGGTCCTTTTTGAACAAAGAAGTGGAATGCTGTATCAGATGCACCTCCTTTCTTTGCCTTATGGCATAGAAATGGACACTCATTTATTTTAAATAGACACATGTTTTCTAGAACATACACACACGCATGATATACAGTAGAACTCCAAATTATCCAAACTCCAACTATCCGAATCGCTTTAGGCACCGTCTCTCATGTTGTACATGTTTATAGAAACCGAATAGGCCCAGGCCAGGAGGGGTGAGTGTGGCTATGGGCGATATGCCACTCACTGTTTGTTTTGATTGCTTGTTGATTATATGGGGTTTTTTATGTGCCAATTTGTTGTTTTCTTTGAGAGTGGGTATCATTGTTCACCATAGCTTGGAAGAGAAAACGTGTTGTGTTATCTTTAGCGGACGAATTCAAAATCATAGAGCAATTGGATAAGGGAGCTATGGGCAAAAAGTTGGTAGAGTAGTACGGTGTTGGACAATCAATGATTTTGACATTAAAAAAAACAAACCTACAATTGTGAATTTTGTGTCAGTCCTTGAAAATGAAGATGGAGGTTCTTCAAGGAAATCAATGAAAAGGGCAACAAACAGAGTTTTAAAAGATGCCATTTTCAGTTTAGTTGCAGAATTTTTGTTGGTATTTACAAGCAATTTACGGTTAACATGCCAAAGTGTCACTTTTTTAAATCAGTTAATACATAGCTTTTTCTCATTTTTCTTGTAGTTTTCTTTGAATAGACCCTTCCTTTGGACAAAACTCCAGTTATCCAAACGGGGTCTGATCCCGATTGATTCGGATAATTGGAGTTCTACTGTATGTCAAACATGTTGCAGGTAAGATTTATAAAATGAGGTCCACATGATTCTCTTTTTGGAATTTTGGACACATATGTAATTACTCTTTTTTGCATGATAAACACTTTGTTAATACCTATATTAGAGCCCCAAAAGATAATTCTGTAGTGCGCTAGAGATTGGAAATTACCAAAGTAGACTGTGTTAAAACTGCCTGACCTACAACCTTTGATAGGTTTCTTAGAGCATGGGAAATTCTGGAGAGTTTGTTGCATAAATGCCTAATATGTTTATTCCAGTTTAAGCTTTCATCAATTATTAAACCTAAAAAGCAGATAGCCCTCTTCTTGCAAATTGCAGCACACTGCCCTGCCCTAAGCCCTCTTGGTTGAGTGGTATTACTAATTGCTCTGTATCTTATGTAGAACTGAGGGCAACCAATATAAAGGGGAAAGGGTACAAAGCATGGTATGTTGTCTGCTTGGAGAATGAATTGGGTGTATTCCCTTTTTGTTGACCTCTGTTTTTATATTTGAGAATCAGATGTTTAAAGATGATTTTGGTATCAAAGGATGCGAATGGAAGCAATGTCCTGATGGGGAGGTGTACCTCAGTTTGGAAGATTTGCAATGCGTGCCGCTCAAGTCTTGCAAAAGAGAATGCTTGATAAATAGCACAAAGAGATATTCTGAAGGAGAAATAATTGAAGAGGATGCTTGCCATTCTTGGTAAGACCACTTGTGGAAACTGAATTAAATGAAAAATTTAGTAAGCATATATCCAAAGTTTTTTGGTTTAAATTGATTTATTTTGATTTCTCTTTCATTTAGCTATTGCTCGCGGAATGAAATGGTATGTTCAGGAAAGCCATGCATTAAGACATCTTCATCGACAACCACAGTAACATCACCCGTGGCCACAACAATTCCTTTTACAACTGTGCATGTTCAAGAGGATACGGCATGCATAACAGGCTGGAGCCCATGGTTCAGCAATGACAAACCTGTTGGTTTGAAAAAGCTGACAGATGTGGAGTTGATCACTAATATCCCTAGGCATGTGGTAAGGAAATATTTTTCATTTGTTCTCAAATGAGAAACATTTTGGTGTTTAAGATCTGGGCCCAATGGTAATGTATTCACATTTAGTGCCCCAAACTTGACAAAAAAAACTTAATCAATTTGGAAAAATATAAAATTTGTTTAATCGAATGAAATAAAAAAGCTATTGGCTCAATATTGGAGCCAGTCTGGGATGAAAACCTACAATATGGGGACTTTGCATTGTAAAGGGGACCTGTATAAGCTTTCATTACCATGTTGTACCTTTGGTTGTTTCATAAAAGTGGCCATTGTATGATCTGTGAGACAGCTCATGAAAATCCTGGAATTGTTATCTAACCAGGATATTGAAATATTTTAAAGAATCACCGCAATAATGCTGGTGGCTCTTGGACTTTTGGATAGTCTACCTAAGGGAACTGGTCCAACTTAAGCACTCATGAATTACCTCTATGTCAAAATTTGAATAATAAATAATGAATCAATGCATGTAAAATATAGCCAAATTTTGCATCTTAATAACATATAGTAAATGGGCTAACTATTATAACTTGGTTACTATTTGATATCACAATTAGCAATTGTTTTAGGTCATTATTTTTTACCTATTTCAATATATAACACAGTTGCACCTTATAGAACAAATGTCAACACATATTCTGGGAATCTACCTTTTCTTTCAGATTCAAAAAGATCAGCCTTTCTGTGAACTCATTCATATGAAAAAAATTGAATGCAGAACCATTAAAACTCACATAAATTTCAAGGAAACGAAACAAGATGTTGAATGTAGTCTGGAAAGAGGTCTTGTTTGTCAACCTCTAGTGAAAGGTGGCAAGTCAATACCCTGCCATGACTATGAGATTCGGGTGTATTGTGAGTGTGGTAAGTATGCTCTCATCTCCCTGAAAATGTTTGATCTCATTACTCATGTCCATATGGAGGGCTTCAATAGTAGGGCTAGATTTCAAATGTAGTTAGATTATTTCTCTCTTTACAAACATAGGAAAGACAAAATATAAAGTGTTGGAGACATTAGTGTTCATGTAAAGTGATTTGAAACTGGTTTTAAATTTGCTGGGATAAAGAAAGAAATGTAGTGATGATTTTAAAGGCTATCACAAATAACAGCTTTGTAGACCTCTCTGTCACAAACTTTTGCATAATCTTGATTAAGATACTTAAGAACAATAATAGGAAAACATTTAGGTAATCTTATATTTTTGATATCAAGCTATTTTATTGGTGTCTTTCACAGGAAATATTGATCTATTTGCAATATTGTTTATGAATACATGCAACAATCCATCAAATTTTTCAATGTATAAGACAAGAATTCATCTTTTGTCTGATGAACCTTCATTAATGAGTTTCAAAAATTAAAAGATAAATTCCTAGTATAAGAGGTATTTTTACTGTTTTTAGTGAAATTAAGCAGCAAACGCTTACAAAAATAACCAGGTAGTTTACCCTATCTCTGTTGCTATTGTTAAGTCGCATGCCGAGGTGAGGGCAGTGCTGGCAGGAAGGATGGGAGACAGACCAAAGGGGCAGAGTAGGTTTCTCTTGATAGGGTTAATAGTTTGTTGGGGGAGTACTGGTAAGGAGGGGAAAAAGGGATGAAGGGGAGTGATTAGAGATGAAGAATGGAGGTGAAAGAACTCTGAAACATTCATGCATTTTGATTGCATATTTCACAAGACAATACAGCCTCCCATTGCATGCTTTGGCTGCAATCTTATATTGTACAGACTCTACAGGATTCTAATATGTTGTCCAGGTCAGACAGTAATTGATAGAAAACTTGGTAAGAGGTTTTGGAGTAGGAACTTGATTTAATAAAGTCATGTTAAGGTGTGTATATTAAATTGTCTGGCTCCAAGTAAGGTGTTAGTTATTTCTAAAAAATGGCCTTAAAACTGTTACCAAATATTTAGTGGGAAGATGGGTCGATATGAATTAATGTGCTGGGTATTGCCTTGACTCTTATGAAAGTGTATGACTCTAGCTGCTTCAAGAGAAATAGTGAATCCCTGGGGCTAAGAGAATCATGGATCAGAAATGGAAGCTTGACTGTATGAAAGGTCTTTTAAGAATAGTTGCTGGAATTCCAGCGAAACCAGCAGTGAACTTGTTGCCTCAAGTTTGGATCATGCTCATTAATTCTAAGTCTGAGCAGTGATAGAAAATGATGAATTGCTGGATTTTGATATTCTTATATGTTTAAAATACATAATGAATAAAGTTAACAGGGTCCTGAGATAGATCTATTTATTAAACACAGTGGCCATTCTTAATTTATACACTGTAATATTACCGGTATCTACCGAGGCTTTTAGATCTGAAGTAACATCTCTGCTTTGATTCTTTGATAATTTTCTAAATTATTTTTTTTTGCTGCTAGAATGACAAATTCTGTGATTATTGAGAAGCCTTTTACATTTTGGTGAGTGTCTCTATAATTCTTTTTGGTCGATGAGTATTCAATATACTCATTAGGGTAAAGTTAATTTAGGAAATAAGTAGCCATATCTTTCATAAAGCTGGACAAACTACAAACTATTTCCTCTGAGATCCAAGGTTTTTTTGTGGTGTGGTTTATTTTAATATTCTAAGGTGTAATGAGAAGTAAAAATCGAAATAAAATGGTCATTATTGCAGAAATAATAAAGGCTATTTTATAAGGAGTGGGTAGGATAAACATTAGACTAATCATGGAAACTCAGCATTTCAAGTAATGCATCCATAGTTTCATCAAAAAAGTATCTCTTCCAATCTCTTACAAGAAATAGTATGTGGACTACATTTTTTCACACAAACTTATACTTTGTTTTAAACTAAAAGTATTAGTTATACAATTTCTAAAATATTTTATGGCAAACAATTATTTGATAACAATGCATATTTAACCTTTTAGAGCAAATATATTTTTGATATTAGTTCATCTACATAGGTTATATTTTGCACATATATGCCATCTTTTATCATTGATAAATTCAGGCATACTGAAATTAATTTTTTAATATTTTAAATATTAAATATTTTAAATCTGTCTTTTAAATCGAGTTATGTCTGTTGTGTCTTTGTATTTCTGTGTTAATTTATTATATAGATTTAGTCCCATTGACTTTGGTGCTAGGCTTGCAGCTTTAGTTCAATTGTGTGGGATTTGCAGGTTTGACTGGGTTCTGGTATCGTGACTCTGGTAGTGAGAATTTGTGTGGAAGGCTAACAAATGCTGTTTCATATAGCATAATGTGAATAGAATGAATATGGATGGAAGTGATAGGAGCCTAGGTCTTGAAAGATTGGATGATCAGATAAAATTGGAGGTTTAGATGTAATGGGATGCATACAACCTTCTTTTGCAGCTTGAAAATGACTTGGAAAAAAGGAGATGAGCCTCAGATAATGATAGCATATGTCATACAGAAGTTAGTAAGGTCATAGTAAAGAATTAGTAGCTCGTTTTTGCTCACTGTTTTCTTCTAAGTTCTTAAGAGGAAATATTCCACACTTCATTTTCCTGAAAGGCAGTTTATATGGGTTTCCCATGTCAAGTTTGGATGGCAAGATGGCATGGTTGCCAAGAAATTTTGTGGGTGTGATAAATTATATATTTTGGCTATTCACTTTTGTTGGAAGAGAAATGTATTGCGTCGAATTTTTGACTGTTAAGTTTCATACTATTTTCTCTGTACCAGTGTATTTTTAGCTGAAATCCTGATGTTAATTCATTAATGCAGGTTGCAAAAAGTAATATATTGGTACCATCAACATATAAAATTGGTGTAATCCCATTTACTTTCATTAAAACTGAGGACAGGCCATTGATATGAATTTTAAAAGTAGACCAAGAATGGAGCTCTAAGGCACTCCTATGGATTTTGAATTGCACTTGGGAATTCATTAAAAACCCCTGACTGTCACAGTATTCTCATGATATTTTAAATATGACTGAATTGACAGCCTTTGTACCCCTCTAAAACTATAACACTGCAATTTTTCAAAAAGAGTGTAATGATCTATGAATGAAAGGCTTTGGTTTGATCTAAGAAAAGACCAGTCATAGTGACCAACAGTCTTGTCCACTTCTTTGTAAATCAGGATCTCAGGATATTTTGACCTAGGGAATGAAAAATGTCTGTTTTCGTACTACATACGTATATATTGTGTTTTCTGATTATATATATATATATATATATATATATATATATAGTATTTAGGATAATTTAATGATGTTTTATTGTCAATCTGTTATGATGAGTTCCATTCTGAGGTTATTTTTATTAGTCTCTTCTGGAGCTCTTTATTCAATTCTAAATACAGTAGTATTTAATGTGTGAAAGGGGATTATATTGCTCATGTGTAATAAATTTCTCAATACTCCATGTTGCCACCTCTAAAAACCTTTGTATTCTACCCCTTCCAGATGTGTACATGTATGCTACAATTGCTCATGTTAAGCACAATCTTTCTAACTCTGCAGCAGATGACAGTTAATTGTCACAATGTAAGAAACCTAAAGCTCTCTAGAAAACTTAATTGTCTTTGTGTTTTAACTGTTCATTTGTTGTGCTCGATATTTATTCTAGGTATCAGGTCCCTCAAAAAATTAGTACATCATTATTAATATTAAAAATGCACATATGAATGGTGTTTTATTTGAGGTATGACAAATGCTATGCAGAAGAAGAAAATTGAATCCTTAATTCATGTAATGCTTCATAAAGTCATACTTGAGCATGAAGGAATATTTTATATCTGAGTGAGAAAAATTAAATTGTGCTTCATGGAAATTTGTATCAGTACTGAGAAAAATAGTTCTTATAGTTATCTCTTTTTAAATGATATTTTTGGAGTCACATTGCAATCAAGTAATTAGTTCTCTATGGTCACATCTATACTAAATGTTTCCTTATAGCAATGACTCTGACACTTAGAAAAAAGGCCATAACTGTCACCTCTGATGGGTGGGTTTTATCACAGATTTAATTGGCTCATAAAAACATAATATAGATGCTAATAAGAATATTGTGTGCCACTCAGGGTAGTAGTTTTTGAATTATTGTCTCCACAACAAATATATTACATACATACTTGGGCACAGTATGGAAAATGGTCAGAATGTGTTGATGAGGCTTCAAAACAGTGTTTCTGTTGAATTCCCAAAGCTGAGAAGCAAACATGAGGTCTGATGACATATTTATGTCTCTTCTTCAATACAAACATGCATACACAAGTAGTACAATATTTATGCCTTCACATTGATGTATTTTTTTATAGAATATGTTACTGAAGTTACTCAGCCAGTTGTAACAACTACCATTACATCAATAACTGAAGTGGGAAATCAGGAATGTAAAGATGGCCTTGGAATGGAGTCTGGTGCAATTCTGGTAAGTAGTAGTATATGTAGCAATTTATTGGTCCCTAGGCAAAATGCATTAGTATGGAGTCATTAGAAGGAAGCACTAAGAAGAGGCACTAAAGAAAATAGCACTATTTAAGTATATTCATATATGAAATACAAGAAACAAAATATTTAAAATAAAATGAACTGATTTGAAGCCAAAGTTATGAATAGTAGTTGATAGTTGTAGAATATCCTGATACCTTTAACGGGGTCTTCCCTACAGCCTCGTGAAGGATTACATTTTCAACTAGAATCTTTAATGGGGTTTCACAGCCTCGTGAAGGATTCCAGACAGGATAGTGTGTGTGTGGCTGTGTGTGGTCCTTGGCATGGATTAATTTCCCGTAAACCACCACAGAGGGTATTCTTGGTTGAGAGGTTGTGTTTGGCTCTTTCGTGGTTACCACGAAAACCAACACAGCAATTAGTCTGACAAGAGTTGCAACTGTTTATTATGGCCATTGGAGTTTTCCCCCCTTATTATTTCAAAAGTAAATGTTTTATCAATCATGCAACCTATATTTGTAACATCCAAGTTTTTCATTACAATGGTTTTTAATATAGGAGTTATGTCCCATTACTTCAGGATGACCAAATCAGTGTTTCCAGCTTCAGTACTCCAGGTACCCTTGGAAACCATGCACGGCTGAATGGTGGAGGGGCCTGGGTCTCGGGGAAATCCTCAAATGCTCCACACGAATGGATTCAGGTGAGCCCTTGAAATGGCACTGTTGCCTCATCTGGGTGGGTCGGCTTCTTCCTCCTGCCATGCTCCACTCTCCTGGGGTGAATGTTTGTCCTGTGCTGGGAGCCTGGGATCATGGCACATGAGGTTCATGGGTTTTTTTGCCAATTCCATGAGCTCTCCTCCCCCTTTGAATTTAATGATCCCATTTGCAATTAGGCAGTGCGCATGGAAAAATTTGTTCTCATTTGTATCCTATTGATCCATTCTATTCCATAAAATACCTGCTGAGCACGGGGAAAAAGGTAGGGTTAGAAAAAACAAATAATAATAATCTTTATTCATCAAAGAGCAGTACTTGCCACTACAGATGTCATCAAAAGAAAAACATATTATTACAGACATTCATTACCATGGTGAAGAGACACACATGTATTATAATTTTACTCTTGAGGTGTCCAGTTCAAAATATTCACGAAAGGGATAGAAGGAGTTTGAAAACAACAAATCCTCAATTACGTTTTTCAACCTATTATAACCAGTCAGTCCTGCAGTGTGGGAATAGTTTTTTAAGGCAGGGTTATCCCGACTGATTGAAGGTTTTGGACAATCTGCATTGGGTTATGTCTAACATATTTCTTGACCTTTTATTATGGCTGTGCATATTGCCTCTTAATACATAATTATTTACATTATCTTTTACATTAATTAAGCACTGGTAAATGTATATGTTAAAGACCATCATCACCCTTAGCCTGATAAATAGTGGAGGACAGTGATCATGATGGCCTCAGGTGGTTATAATCCTAACTGCTTTCTTTTGTGAGATAAGCAGAGTTTTTGTGTCACTTGCATGTTCTAAAGCCTTAGGCCATATTTTAGGGGACTTTGGAAAAAGGCAAAGTATGCATATATCAAATGTTCCTCAGGAACATAAAGATCGGAGGGAGTACCTAATGTCAGCCAGGAATTCCCAGAAATGTGTTTTAGCCACTGGCTTCCCCCTTAACGGTGCAGTACAGTTGCCATTCCATGTGGATTAGTGGCAGGGTGAGTGGGCCATAACCTAACGAGTTGAATAGAAGATGAACTCATCTGTGTTTTCTTGTATCATCTGGAATTTTCAGTAATCAGGAACTCTGAAATTCTTCGCCTGTGTTAAGCTGATTGCTCTTATTTAATTTTTTCCATTCCACAACTTTTAAGTTAAAATTCTCACATTAAATTTAAACTTGTCAGTGAAAATAGAAGGGGTATCACAATTTCACTTTCCGTTTCCTTTCTCCCCTCCCATCTTACCCTTCTGTTCCCTTGTTAGATTCACATTTTTTGTATCCAAATGGGTTTTGATCACTATCATCAGTGATCTGTATTTTAGATGAGTATTGTTTGGGCATAATGAATGATAAGTATAAAAGTATCTCAATGATGTTTACTGAGTGTAGGGTAAGGAAAATAATTTTAACTAATTTGTACTACAGTGTTGCTTACTAATTTTTTACATTTTTATTGTATAGGGCAAGCAAAATGTTTTAATGTATATGTACTACAGCATTGCTTACTTATTTTTTTATATTTTTAAAAACTTTCAGCTTTTGTTATAACATAGCAGATGATAATAAGTGTTGAGATGATACTTGTTCACAAATATATGATTGTGTGCAATCATGGAAGGAACAATGATATTTGCTCCTCATAGGGTCACTATTGCCAGATAGGTTGATGAGTATGAGACAGGCAAGAGGTTGTCCACACAGCATTTGTTTTTTTTTTTGTGGGGTTTAGGAAGAAGGAATGACTGTAGGAAGAAAGCACTCGAGTTCTGCAGGTGACAGGGGTTAATCATGATGGTCACCTGGTTCAAACACCAAATTAGGGTTACAGAACAACTTAATTCATTTGCCTAATTTCTCACTAGTTCATGAGGATGCAGATCATAGTTTAGCACTAATGAAATGTAATTTCATATTCAATTATGGATGAGGAAATGCAATACAGAAGTTTTAACCATGGCAAAAAGAAAAGAGTAGCAACAGTAGAAACAATTATGAGTGAGGATAGAGGTATCGTTACAATAAAGAAACATCAAAAAAGGAAAATTAAAAGTTGCAAGCATAACTATAATATCAGTTAATAGAAAAGGGAAAACAAAGCCAAGGGTTACAGACAAAATGCTGAAGAAGGTGGATGAGAGATGGAAATAGAAGAATGTAAACTGAATTAGTCAGAAGGAATTTCTGAAAGGAATAATGTGAGATGGGAAAACAGTAGGGCAAAAGAAGCACAGTGGAAGATGCAGTGCAAAGATGTTGAAAGTTAGCAAAGGAAGGGTGAAATTGGTGAACTGTGCTGAAAGTGAAAGAATTATTTGGAAGTAAGAAGAGAATATCCATGCACACTACTAAAGACATGGCAGGAATATTGTTATTTGACCCAAAAAAGATTCAAGAGAAATGGAAAGAATTCATGGGGCATGTATGTGGTAAAGATATTATGCCAGAAAGATGGGACATAGAAAGAAACATAGTTTATGCGCATATATTAGGTCCAGATGTACCTGATCATAAGATAGCAAGAGTATTAAGGAAATTGAATCAAATAAGGTCATGGACTTGATAACATTCCAGGAATCTGCTCTCTCCGATCTTTTTTAGTTGTGCACTTTCGAAACGAAGTCAAAGAAGATTTTGAAAGGCTAATGTATATGAGTAACTGTTTCAGAAACATCAATTTTTTAATCTAACTTATAGTGATGCAAATAGTGGCAAAACTGAAAATGAAATCGTGTAAATTCGGGATTCCACTTAAGTTGGAAAAAGAGGAAATTGTATGGGGCATGATAAAAATTTAGTAAATTATGGGTAAATGTAAATTCTGATAGTGCAAATGCAGGGTTTCACTGTACGTTAAGATATTAAATTTGTTGGGAACATTTGTTATGAATTAATGAAAATTACTCTTTCCCTTGTCACACAAAAAATTACATCATTTTTCTCATCTACCTAAGCCTAAAAATTTGTCAGCACCTTGCAGAAGTATGTATTAAAACAGCAGAATTTCATAGACTACTATCTTCAGTTATTTTTTTTAATGGGCAGCAGAATTTTGGAGCCAAAAGATTTCCATGGAGTGCATTTCTCTTCTCAAGCCTCCATTTTGTAATAAATGATTATTCACATCGTGTGTATGCTTAAGGATTGCTGATTATTTTCAGGTGGATCTTGTGCAGCAGAAGCAAGTCACTGGTGTTGTAATTCAAGGGAATCCAAGGCATAAGGAGTGGGTGACTGAATTCCAAGTTGATTGGAGCAACAATGGGATGAATTGGAATGCAATTAAAGATGAAGGACATATGTTACCAAAGGTATTACAGTGTCAATATCCTATCAGCTATATAACAGTGTCTTTATTACACTTGTGATGCTCTTTAAGAAACAGCTGGTTAGCCCCCTTCTGTAACTGGTAAACCTGTAGTAAAACCATGGACTACCGGCAGTATTATTTCCTTCACCCAGTGAGAAAATAAAGTAACCTTTTGAAATACCCTCCATGGAATATAGTCCCCCCAATTTTTCCATAATAATGCTGAGGAAAGCGTGCAGGGAACTACATTCATGCTCAAAAGATAAGCAATCGAAAATGTTAATACCAGCGCTAAGTGCAAGTAGTACTTAAATGCTCTTAATGATTATAGTATTTACAGGTAATATCTTGTCTCATATGTAGGACTTCAATTTCTCCCGGCGGATGATGGCAGTGAATTCTTCTCGGGATTTCATCCGGGTAATCTCCTCCATCTCCATCGCTGCCGACGTTTCGATGAAATCCTTTTTCATCGTCATCAGGGCCGATGATGCCAGTCTGTAGGTGCCGGTTTATATATCCTCGGTGTCCCTTCTGATTGGCTGAGGCCGAGCACGTTTTCCGCCATTTTCAGGATCGGGTTCCATGTCCTGCTTAGGCTGAAACCCTCGTCTCTGTTAAAGTTTTTCTCAGAGAGCCGTTTTTCAATTGCCTCCTTGGTGAGGCGGTCCCAGTAGCCTTTGGAATGGTGGAGCATTTTGGTTTCTTCCCAGCGTATCGCGTGGTCGCAATCAATGGCATGCTCCGCAACCGCCGATTTTGATGGTTGGTAGAGTCGGAGATGACGCTTATGTTCTTTAATTCGGGTCTCGATCGTTTTTCCCGTCTCACCGATATACTCTTCGCCACACTCGCATGGTATGCCGTAGACACCAGGCAATTTCAGTCCGGCGGGGTCTTTGGGGCGAACTAAGACTTGTATAGTTTTTTGTGTGGTAGGTGCACTGTCCGTATGTTATGATTACGCAAAATGCGCGAAATATTGCCAGATACCGAAGAGATGTACGGCAGGAATGCGTTGGCCACCGGTTTCCGCTCTTCTTCACGTGTCTCCCTTTTTCCTCCGAAGGCCCTTTTCAGGGCCATGGAGATTTCTCGCGGACTGAAACCATTTTCCCGGAATGTCTTCTTCAGATGTCCGAGTTCTGCAGGAAGGCTCTGCTGTTCGGAAATGACTTTGGCTCTATGCAGCAAGGATGAAAGAACCGCCGACCGTTGTGCTGGATGGTGGTGACTTTTTGCGTTCAGGTATAAGTCGGTATGAGTCGGCTTCCTATATACCTTATGGCTCAAACTCCCGTCTTCTTTCCTTTGGATGAGTATGTCGAGGAATGGCAATCTTCCTTCTTCCTCCGATTCCATAGTGAATTGGATGCTTGGGTGTCGGCTGTTCATGTGGTCCAAGAACGGCTTCAGGGTGTCAACTCCATGTGGCCAGATAACAAAAGTATCATCCACGTACCGATAAAAATGTTTTGGCCGGTAGAGGGCTGATTGGAGCGCATGTTCCTCAAATTCTTCTATGAAGAAATTGGCAATGGCCGGTGACAATGGGGACCCCATGGCCACTCCGTCCTTCTGCTCATAGTAGCAGTTGTCAAAGGTGAAGTAAGTCGAAGTAAGAGCGTGGTGAAAAAGCTTCACTGTGTCGGCGTCGAACTTCTTCTCTAGGAGAGAAAGAGTGTCCTGGAGTGGCACTCTGGTGAATAATGACACTACGTCCAGGCTGATCATGATGTCTGATGGATTTAGGTGGATTCCCCGAAGAGTGTTGATGAAGTCCGTGGAGTTTTTCACATGATGGCTACAGTTCCCGACGTGCGGCGCTAAAACGCCTGTTAGATATCTAGCGAGATTATATGTTGGTGAGCCGATGGCGCTAACGATCGGTCGTAGCGGGATTCCAGTTTTATGGATCTTTGGTAGACCATACATTCGTGGTGGAGCTGGTGCCTGTGGCCGCAGGTTCCGTGAGATCTCCGTAGGGATGTTGGATTTTTTGATGAGTTCAACAGTCCGCTTCGTAATGGATTCCGTGGGGTCCCGGGACAGCTTCCGGTATGCCGCATCGTCTAGAAGGTCTAAAATTTTCCGCCGATAGTCTTCTGTTTTCAAAATTACGGTGGCGTTTCCCTTGTCTGCCAGCAAGATGGTGATGTCTTTGTTCCTTGAGAGTCTCCGGAGGGCAGAGAGTTCACTTTGTTTAAGATTAGCCTTCGGTGGTTTGGCACTCTTGAGGAACGTGGAGACTTCGGCCCTTACTTCCTCTGCCACATCCTGAGACACGTTCCTCACCGCTTGTTCTATCCCTCCAATAATGTCTTTGATGGGAATCGTCTGCGGCGCTGGTGCAAAGTTTAATCCTTTGGAGAGAACTGCTCTGGTGGCGTCGTCAATCTCAGCGTCAGTTAGGTTAACTACCACTCGGTTTTGGTCGATCGCTGGTGCCTGTGGTCTTCGTCCTTGTAGATGGTCAAATTTCTTATCCAATTTCTTCGTTTCCTGCATCAGAAGTGATTCTGCCATGGCCATTGTGATTCGGTCAATGAATTCCCAATCGAAAGGTGAGAGGATGTATGTCACAGGATAGCAAAATGTTTTGTTTAAGATGCTAAATTAGACAGGGACATTTGTTTTATTCTATTAACCCAAAAATGTACAAGATGTTCTTCAAGTTGAACACTTTCTTTTAGATGAGGGCAGGTGTCATTAATATCATATTATATCTCTGGTTATGTCGGCACTCCCAAGGCATTTATAATTTTGAGTATTTTAATATCCATTAAAAGTTTCATAATTATTTCATGCATTTTTTCCCTACTGAAGTTCATTCAAGTATTTTTCCTTCTCGATTTGTAAACTATAATTATGGATTTCAATCCATAAATGGTATATTATGATAAATAATTATTTAGACACTCATCCATACCATATGAGTTAGGAAGTTATTTATTTTACATCAAAATAGTGCAGTCAGGTTTTTTAAAAATCAAATCATTAGATTTTGGTGGTTGATATATTTCTATGAATATTATTGTCTGAAGAAAAAAGGAATGCTATCAATGTGTGGTGCTGTGATTTTAATTCATTAACTGGCAACCTCTTTATACTATTGATTGTGAACAATTTTGTGAACAATAATAAACTGCCAGAGATGCCACAACAGTAACTTTTAATGGAGTCATCCACTAAATGCATATTACGTGTAATGGTACAATTTCAAAATGTATCCTTAAAAAGGGAATGATTTTTACACTTTGAAATTGTTGCATTAAAATTGAACTTTTATTTATATTTATAGATTTTATTTTGTCTTGCAACTTTGAATTTGAAAGAGACAAATCGGCATGTAGAAAAGAGAAGGGATGTGAATTAATTATTTTTTAATAAATGATAAAAATTCCTTCAGACCTGGATGGATTTTGTTAGTGTTAGGGAAATAGGTGGTGAAAAGATTCTTTTTCAAACGTCCTGCAAATTTGTGTGGCATACTTGCATGACTATTTGCATGATCATCAGTTCTAAGCACCAAATTTGTTCAAATACTTTTCAGGTTTTTGAAGGAAACAGTGATTCCTTGTCAGCAAAAAGAGTATTGTTTCCTCATCCGGTGTTTGCTCAGTACATCAAGCTTGTTCCTATCAACTTTCATAAGAGAATTGGCCTTCGCATGGATATCCTAGGTTGTGATATTAAAGGCGAATTAAGAGGTAATGAGTTGCTTATTTCTTTTCATTGGAATGAATTTTCTCAAAGAAATCAGCTTTCCTACTAGTCCTTATTAAGCACGAGGGTAACTCCAAAAGTAAGGTCTCCAATTTTTTATAAATAGTAAAAATCATTTATTTTCTCTGATATATACATAATTTTGAAGATTGATCAATTATCTATTTGTCTACATAATCGCTATTTTTTGGTCGATGCATTTTTGTAAATGCTGTGACAGTTTTTGTATGCCCATGTTATACCAGCTCGCCGCCATGTCCTTGGGAAAACATTGAACTTCATCTTTCACCTCTTTGTCGGAGCTGAATCGCCTTCCGGCCAAACGTTCTTTCAACTTAGGGAACAGGTGAAAGTCGCTGGGGGCCAAGTCTGGACCATGGGGTGGGCGGTTGACAATGTCCCAACCAAAGTCAAGAATCAACTCGTTGCCGTTTGTGGTCTTCAGTCAGCATTCGTGGCACCTATCTTGCACACACCTGCCGATAATGCAACTTTTCCGTTAAAATCCAGTGGATGGTGCTTCGAGAAACATCAGGAACCAAAACGCAAAGTTTATCCAGCGTGATCCACGGGCGATGCACGATTGTCCATACACTGCCATCAATTGGCAATGATTTTCAAGCGGTTCAATCCCTTATGCATTAAAAAATCAAATAACTGCGCAAACTTCACACTTGGCGGAAACATGCAACGGGAGCTCCATTCCCAACGGCTGCCATACTAATGCATCAACCGAAATGGCGATTATGTAGAAAAATAGATTCTTGATCAATCTTTAAAATGATGTATATTTCATAGAAAATAAATGTTTTTTTCTATTTCTAAAAAAATTGGAGACCTTACTTTTGGGGTTACCCTCATATTTTTTATTAAACTTTTTTTCATTAGAGTAGAGGTGAGTTAATTATACCTTTTGTTTATTCACCCTTAAAATATTAAAGGGTGTATAAAAATTCTAGGTAAATTGATTGTAACTTGAATAAATAAAACAGTTTCTGGCGTAACTTGGTGGAAAATCTTCATACTGATGTTTTTATAAATTAAACCACCTGATGATGTTATGCTATAACGAAACCTGGGTCATGAAAATAAAAAGTTTATGTGGAAAAGCAAAGTGGTTTGATTTATAAAAACGTCAGTAACTTAAATACATTTACTATGGCTATGCTAGCATTGGCTGAAGTTTTGCTTAATACAGTGTTCAAATCATTGATAGCAATGTAGGAGAGATTTTAAAGAATCATGCCTCATTAAACCAAAGAACACTGGAAAGGACAAATTGTACTTCTTACGGTCTCATTTTGAAATGACTACATTAAATAATATTTCCTTAAGCTGTAAAGGGTTTAAAAAACTACGGTAAACATGAAAAAGAAGGGGAAATATTGAGATTGGTGTGGTGATTTATGGGTGAAGTTAATTCTTCACCAGTGATCATACGCCCACATTCAAAATATTAAGATGTTCACATTAAAATGGTGTGTAGGGTGGGGGGAGGTATTTCCCAAGTAGGTTTACAAGGCAATTGGACTGCATTTGGGAAATTACAAATACACACACAGTTACACTGGTCAGTCCAAAGTGGTGAGCAAGCCCTTTCACAAAGTGAAAAGAGTTGTGACTGAAAAAAAAACAAAGCTACAAATGCATTAATTCCACATTAAGTATGTGCATGTAAAATGTGAATAATCCCTGTGAAAATATTTATTCATAAAACGTGCAATGGTTTACTCAGTAGACAGATGAAAGGGAGTTTCTGGCTGGAGGAGAAACTATAGTCTTCAAAGGATTAGCCAAACTCCCCTGACTTCCTCGTGTAGTGTTGTGTTCTTTTCATGAATGCATACTTCACTGATCAATTATCAAATATATAACACATGCGATGGTTACCCTGTTCATTCCAATTGCACAGATTACCCCTATCCAGGAAGCAGGAGAATTTCAAATTAATCATTAACTTCTGGGTCTCCCAATGAATCTGGAAACTTTTGTTACCCCGTATGACTATAATTCTTATTTTTAATCCTGTTTGTAATTTACACAATGGTGTACAATATTGGGGAATAACTGAGTTACATATATAATTATTCATCAATATCAAATTCACAAAAATGCCAATGTGATTACTAAAATACCCTTAATAAATGAAAATGCACCGAGAGTAGTAAAATAGTAAAGCACGAGAGGGAAGTAAAGAGTATCTTCCCAGGGCATTCCATAAAGTTAATATATTAATGATAAAAACCCATCATAAAAGCAATCACCCACTGTATAGAAGGGACCTTATGGTCTCAATTTTACCTGAATGAAGACCTTTATTTTTTATCTATCTATCTATTTTTGCTGTTCACCTTGGGATTATTGAGTCTTTTCTTTATAGGAGGTATGTGCTCCCTTAAGTTACCAACCCTAGAAATTATCAGTCTGCATTTATTTGTGCTAATATCTTCAAAATATTTCCTTTTGAACTCACCTCCAGCATATCTAAAATTTATAGGTTCTGTGATATTGACTACTGAAATGCCTGACACCACTTTGGAGAGTATAACATCAGCTAAAACACTAAAGACCACTGTGTCCACCCCCAACCCACCAAAATTTACGGAGCACTGTGATCCAGCTCGCCCTAACTTTCCCCATGAAACGGATTGCCATCAGTTCTACCACTGGCAGTGATACATTGGATGGCATTGTAATGGTTCCAAAGACATGTGGTGTTCACCATGATGTTCCATCCTGAAAAACTCATCTGCGATTGGCCTTACCTTGTACTTGAAGTTCGCCCTGAATGCAAAGGTGAGGGTGCTGTGCATTATTTTTCTTCATTTCAGTTTTATGTTTTAGTCATTGTCAATCTTTCCAGTGGAATCTCCCTTCCAAAACTTGTTGTCGATCTCCACTTCTTCATTTCCATGGCCCCATTCAGTATGGCTGTCAGAGAGTTGCCGTGCCTTAGAATATTTCACTTTATGTTTCCTTTTATTCTCATTCGTCCTCTCCCTCCCTCATGATTGATGATATTTTTTTCTATTTTTGTGGGTTTCAAAATTTTTACTATTCGATTTATGGTTTTCTGGATTTTGAGACTCGGAAACATTAGCATTATTTGTAATTAACAGAAAATTCCACAAAGCATGATTTTCTATAGCAACAGTAAATATTATTGTCATTGAACATACATTTTGCTGTGGTCAAATCAAAGCATATTCAAGAAAATGTTATGTTGTGGCCACAAAACATCTATTAATGCCGGCCCCGGTGGCGGCGGGGGTAACGTCCTCGTCTACCAACTGAGAGGTCACGGGTTCGATTCCCATCTGGGTGGATTTTTCTCATCCAGGGCTTGGCTGTATGTAATTGTCTTCAATGTAATGTATGTAATGTAAGGTTAGGTGGAAGAAGGGACTATTAAGTCTCAACCTCGCCCATTAAGCCGTAAATAAATAATCATGGAAAATTATATGGATGATTTAAAAATCCATTCATGTCAAGACCTTTATTATAATTGCTTATTAAGCTGTGAAATATTCTACTGTGAAATACCCGTCACCCAGCCCCTCACATTTGATGCCTTTCCTCTTCTTGTACAGTGAAAGAAGACATTCCAGAATGTGAGGAGCAATGGACTAATTGGTTTAATGTTTCCCCATCCCAACAATAGTGCCGGTGACTTTGAAACATTGGCAAATATCAGGAATGCCAATGGTGAAATCTGCCGGGGGAGCTATCTTAATGATATTGAATGCAGATTTGCAAAAGTTCATTCAAGGTATTTTTTTTTAAATGAATAGGCCAATAAATAAGATTCTCCGGTATGGTAATTTTGCCTATTTGAAATATTTGAATCATTCCCCTTGATTGCCCCCAAACCAATGCCTAATAATATTGATAGAGGATACTCCTAGGCCAATGCATTTGTAAAGGAAATGACCAACACCTGAAGATTGCCATCTGTGCACTCAGCAATGCAAGGGCAATAAGGAATTTGAAAGGGCTGCTACAATTTCCTCTCTTGGCAATGACTGTTATTTAATTGGATAAGAGTTCAAATGATTGTTTCAAGTGGTGAGGTACATGTTTTTATGACAAATGAAATGAAGTTGAGCAATAAATAAGAACATGCTCTTTTTATGAATGCCTCATATGTGGATTGCTTTTAATTTCTATCATATAGAAGAAGTTAATTGCATCCCCTTACGTATTCACCCATTGATAATTGTATAAATCAAGGAATGTTTTGCATTTATATAACTTATGCATCACAAAAATATTTCTCTAGCCGTGCAGTTTTAATTCCCAAAAATATAAGCTGAAACTGAAATTATCTGGGGCTTTTTAATCAATGCAGTTCAAATAGGTATTGAAATATTAATAATTAGTTCTATGCATTATTCATTAATCATTCATTACTTTTTCATGTCTTAAAACTTCTTACGTTAAATCATTTACATAATTCATTTTTATAAAATGGCCACATAATGATTGGTTGTGATATTTAATGCATTTTTCATATTTCTTAGTAAATCAGCAAAAAGTACCAAAAAATCAACGAAAGGCAGTGCTAAGAAAATACCTGAATTGCTGGACTACAATTTGGCGAATCAAATTGTGACATGTGATAAAGACATAGGGTTGGTATGCAACAATGAAGAACAGAAGTCTGGCATATGCATAGATTATACTGTGAGATTTTTCTGTAGTTGTGGTAAGTACACATGAGACATTTTTATTTATGTTCATCTTTGTGTATATTGGTTTGAAAAAAAAGGAGAAATCATTTAATGAGTGAATTTTACTTGTTCTGATAAATGGCATGATTATCAAGTATTTTTATAAAAGAATCTTATAATGATTATAAATCAAATATGTGATAAAATTATGAATTCAGGGAATTTAAATGTGTTCTCCATACTTTTTAATACCACTTATTAGATTTAAATTAATTTTTTCTTTAAATATATTCATAAAGTAAGCTCATATGATTCCCATACCTCTTGTCTGTACCAAAATTTTGATATCCCGAGATGGGAAAATACCATTTTTTAATCTTCAAATGGAGGGTAGAAAATAAACTATTTTTGATATGCTGATGCTTGATGTTGGAAATCAAAGAAGCATTTATTTATATAAAGTTTCATATTTCATCTTCTCATTTATATTTTTTTCTTATTGTTCTATTTTGGTCTATAATATTGGAGACATAGGGCATTGTAATCAATGAATTGTTAAATTCCTGCTTGGAAAAGTAGAGTAAAAATGTGAATTTAGGCATGAATTAATTTCTTTGCAGTTCCTCCAGTGGCCTCTCCCTCAACAACACAAACTGTACCTGCAACCACAATAAAATCTTCTGGTAATGAGTAAAAATATTTAATTAATGTTTTAAAAGCTGGGGCAGTAATGCCACATGGTTCATTCTTGCCCTAAGTGTATGATTTGATACTGCTCATTGAATTTTCCCTGTATGTAAACAAGAAAATTGTATTTTGGCTATCAAAACAGTTTAGATGGGAGTAGTCAGGTGAGAGTGTTTCATATGCATCAAACCCTCGCTAATCTGGACTACCATTTAATCCAGACGAAGACTGGCCTTGTGTTTCATGTGGCTTACAATGGGATCACAAGTAACAGTGCTGCTGAATCCTGCCAAAGCTTTCAAATTTCTATGGATGTAGTTGAAAATAATGATAATATTTTGATCAATGTTCCAGCAGTACATTTGACATTTTCAGTATCTGTTGCTACATGACATATAATTCACATGTCTCTTTAAGTGCTGGATATTTTGCAGACATGATACATTTGAAATAGGTGGCTGATTCTTTTCATGTGATTTCATGTCTCTCTAAATTCCTAGATATTTAATGATTATTAGACCTGATGGCAGAAAAAGCTAAAGTAACATATTGTAAAAGCAACAAATAAGAGTGGGAGTAAAAGAAAATGCAACTTTGAGGATTAAATAATGTGAAGTTTCATGAGAAATTGAATGCAGCGGTTTCTTTTGGGAGTTTGATATCACTTTATACATTGCTGATCCTGTAAAATAAGAAAATTAAGATCCATCTATTTGCTCTTAGGTTTGCATTAAATTTCCACCAAATGAAAAGCCAGGTTCGGAAAAATATTTACTGGAAGTTAAAAGATAGCAAGAAACTGACCTCAGTTCGTATGGGTATTAATGATGGCATGGAGTAAAAATGTGTGGCACAGACATACAAGATACAGCATTACAAAAATCTTTCAAATACATGGTTTGTATACAAAGTATCGGAAAATTATTTGGAAAAATAGATTTATTTCAGATATTGCTTCAACACCTAAAAATTCTTCAAAGTACATCCCTTGAGAGTCGACACATTTTTTCCAGTGGTTTTCCACAACTCAAAGGCTCCCTGGTAGGCAGAAGGTCCTTGAGGGTGCAAGTTTCTTTGATGGCACTTAAGGTCACATGGTGGTGGTGCCCTTCGTGGGAGGCAGGATTTCAATTTTATAGGAAATTGAAAAAATACCCTGCTGGTGCCAAGTCAGGACTGTAAGGCAGTCGGTGAATCGTCACGATGCCTTTGCAGAGGGTCTTAGCAAGTAGACACTTGACTCTGCTTATTTGGTCATCCATCCAAAGACCTTTGGCACGAATTTAGTGTCGACCTTTTCCATCGCCAAATTTTCAATGATAATGGTATCCACTGTCATCAATGTGAATATGATCTGCGATCATGTATGCTTAACCGATAGTCTAAATTCAACACTTCACTCAAAAATCAGGAAAAATTGTTACCGATACTTTTTATACAAACCCTGTACTTGCATTTGGACTGCAATTAAAATAGTTATCAGTGTCTAGAAACTTGGTCATGGAGGCAAGAGAATGATAAGTAGAGTAATTGTGTTGGTAGTTTTAAAGATTCTGGTGTGAAGAATAATGGTGCAAATAACTTGAGTGGAAAGGAAAACAAATCATGGCATTGTGGGCATAGTAGGGGAAGAGAGAGAGAGCTATTGGGGGAAATTAAAAAAAAGACAGTACAAGTGTATGCAGATACTGAGAAGCAATGGGATCATGAAGATGGATGTGGAAGATTAGAGGGGGAATGCTGGGGAAGCAAGGTAGAAAGAGTAAAGGCACTTTGGAGGTAGGAAATATGGAGAGCTAAAGGATTTTATTTATTTATTTGATGATATTCGTTGCAATTAGGCAATTGTCCTGGTGGCAACGGTCACATAACAGGATGAGTAATTGCATAATGTGGAATGGGCTTTAAGGATATTTTGTCCCTTGTTAGTAATGGCTTACAAGGGCAGTACTGCGTGTTCATAAAAAACTTAAACTAATTTGGCAGACTACCACTAATAAAAAAGTTCACCTTTGTCAATCTATTTATAGTGTGCCCACCTGGACAAGAATGGAGGGATTGCCACATTAGATGTGATCAACTTTGTCTTCATTTTGACCATATCCTTGTTAGTCAAGGGCTCTGTCCAAGGAAGCACAGCTGTATTTCAGGTGAATTGAATTGTTTTATACTTCTTTTCTAGATTTGATTGGTATTTATTTGATGCTTTTGCTCTTTTTTATTTTTCTTAAAAGTATTAGATTTTGTTCAGATTTTTATGTGTACTCAAAGAGGAACTACAAAGGTATTACAGACTATGTCAATGCAATTAGTGATGCTAATGTTGAACTGGACAATGAACAGAAAGAATATTGAGGTGTAATCTCATTAGTTATGTACAAGAAATAAAAACTAAAAAAGAAACGGTTTTGTTTTTGTTACAAAGACTAGTTGACGTAGAATTCTTTCAACATTTCTGATACCAATAAAGTAACACGGAAATGAAAAATAATTTTAAAAATCAGTAGTTCATCCAAAAACACAATAGAAGAAAAGATATGGATGTAAAATACATTATCACTTCTCAAATTTATCCCAAGGATTGCTTCTTTTGACTAGTAAATGGGCTTATTTTGATGATGTGGTCTGGAAGAGCATTGATTCATGATTTGATCTAATTAAATGGAGGCCTTCCTCAATCAGGAGGCTTTGAACACTTCTGACTGACTATCCTTTCTGCCATCCACTCATTCACATGGAGTCCCATGACCTTGTTAAAGACCAGTGTATCGTTTATGGGAATGGATGTTCCTGATTTCCTTGGATCCCATGGGCTTCTCGGGCACCACTAGAAAGTTCATGTAAACCCTCTGGCTAAGTCCTCGCATAAAATATAAGATGTTGTTTCATCATCCTCTTTATGTGAAGACCATAGACAAAGCAAGGTGTTCAGGGAGGTGATTTGCACATACAAGGAACACATTTGCTCTCAAAATGGTCCCTTGGGGTACCTACCCCTATGTTCACATTACTATTATTAGAGAAACGCTGCTGACAATCACATACATTATATCATAACTCTATAGCATCTATAGCATACGTGTGATAAATCAAGGGGTCTTCCAATGCTATATGCATTAAGTTCCTTGTGTAAAATTTTATGATCAACATAATCAAATGCTTTGATTTCTGGCTGATCCATGAAAGTAATTTGAAATTTCCCATGGCCATTATAAACATTTGTGTCCTGTGTACGTACATGCTTTCTAATTGAATTCAGGACATTATTGTTTCTGTTTATCTTTATTTGAACTTATCTTATATGTTGATAATAAGTGGCTGAAAATTAAAATGTTTTTTTTTGCCATCATTGAATAATGTCCCCAATAAGGATGCGTGGATGAGTTTGAGAAGTCCTGCCCAGAAGGCATGCTGTGGAGGGACAGAGAGACTTGCCTTGGCATTGAAGATTGCACATGCATTTCAAGGGGAGGAGAACCAGTCAAGGTGTGTCACCAGGTCATGTGCAGGGTGTTTTTTGTATCCAAGTGACCCACAGCCCTTATACATCTAGAAAGTATAGTATGTCCATGTCAGATGAGCAGTTTGGTTGATGGTGATTTGCTCAACTACTTGGAATGAAGACTTTCATGGAAATGCTTTACCAAGATGCATCACATGGCTTTGCAATTTGCACTATGAGTCAAAAGAGCAAACTTTCATCTCTGGAGAACTGAAAAAGAGTGATACTAACTGGCTGAAGGAGACAACTAATGTAAATCTTTTATTTTTTTTAAGGAACTAAAGAGTTGTCATTTTTTGTGAGATAATGCAATCCTAAGTATTCACTGCTTTGGGACAGGATTTAAAATCTACTACATATTCCATTTGAATTGAGGTAAACGGAGATGGAGGAGTGCCTTTGGTGAGAGAGTAGAACTACAGAATGCATACAAAATATTAGAGTTATACCATACTGATCGAATAACAGCCATATTTGTCTCTAACAGTTGGTCTCAGACTTTTAAATTTTGAGTGTAAACTAAGAATTTTCATCTGAAATTAATAGATATTTTAAAAATTAATTGAAGTTAAAATTATTGTTTCTCTTCAAAAGCTCATAAGTCCCTTATACCATACCTGGGGGGACATGGTAGTCCAGTGGGTAGACCATTGGACTACTGACCATTGAACCTTGTTTTCATGTAGATGCCTCTCTGAGCATACTCAGCAGCTAAGGCACACAATGTTTGAGATATTTTGGGTAACAGATCTTCCTGAAGCAGGTGATACAGGAAAAGGAACTGGCCCCAGTGCCCTGATGTGTAAATTTTGCATGCCATTGGGCTTAGTACTAACTGGGCTCTACTCTCACATATTAAAACAACCTTCGGGTTGATAACTGAGGTTATAACATTCCTTCATTGGTTGAATTTTTCAGCAAATGAATTCATGTAACAAGTATGGTGTCCTAAGGTGTGTATTGTACTGATGCAGGATGCATGTGTTCTTTACCCACAATTTTGGTTGTGTCTCTCATGCATGTTCATGCATATGCTTCAAGATTTCAGCATAGAATTTTCCATTAACAGGTTGACCTGCTGGAACATGCATTCATTATTCATGATGAACAACTCTGCAAATGTTGGAAAAAACTGTGGGCATGGTCTTGATTTTTGAACAACTTGTGTGCTTTTTTGTTTTCAGGCAAACCAGAGTGCTTCCACTATTAAGTCTGTGTTTATTTTTCAGGTTCAAGCTCATAAATCCAGGATTCCTTTTTAGTTATTTCTCCTTTGAGAACATTTGGATCCTGAGTAGTAGTTATGACAGAGACTGTGACTGACGGCTATGATCACATGCACTATCTAAGCACTTGTGATCCTGTCATTGCAACAACTCTGTCCTTATTTTTGATCATGAGTCAAAACTTTCAGAGCAATTTTTGTGTACAGTTTTCACTGTCCAAATCTTTTAAACATTTAGACAGTGGATTAAAAGAAGACCAAATGTAAGGTCTAGAGTCACATGCATAAAAAAAATAATTCAAATCATTATTAAGTTTGGCAGAAATATTTCATAGCAAAGCATTCATAGACTTGTTGAAGGCCTTTAATAATTTTGAATGGAACAAGATGTTTGAAGTGCTGGAATAACTTGGTATGGATTATAAAGAAGATGAATAATTTGGAGCATGCCAGAATTTTTTCATTAAACTTGATAACAGCTGAACTGAACTTAGTTTAAGTAATTTGGTGTTACTGAAGAATCTACTTCAAACAAACTCCAGGCTATAAGGAAGTGGTAAAAACATTTGGAAAATTATCACATTTCAAAGTTAAATTTGAATTATGTCCTACAAACAGACTTTTGGCTGACCAAAATGCAAGACCTCATAGTCATCAATGAGAAAACCATGTGCCTCTTTCCATGGCATTCCAGGAATACAGGAATGCCACAGCCTGTGGCCAAGATTTACGTGAATGTTTAGAGGTGTGTGGATGGAAAGAGGGAAGAGAATCTGTTGTATTCCACAGCTTAGAATGGGTTGCATAATCTTTGAGCCAGCCTGCTGTGAATGGAGAATTGAGCACTATTGCCTTTGTTCACTCCGAACAAGGCATCAGCACACCCTTTTTGATGCTACAAGCAGGGGTGGAGCCACATTACTTCCTCTGCCTGCTGCTGTAGACCTTAGGATACTCTCAGTGATGATGAGATACACAGATATTTATTTGTATTATTTGCTCAAAACCTTCGGCTGAGTCCAAGAGACTGGGTTTGAAACAGAGGATTGCCCAAAGGGGGGTTGAATACAGGAAGGGAAGAAATGCCACAATTCTAACATACGAGAACCAAGTCGCCAGGATGTGAATGTGAAGGATGCAATAAAAATGGAAGTTAAAAACAAATAAAGGAATCAGACAAGGATGCCATCTTTTATCAGCACTAATCCAAGTGTATATGTGGAAGGGACACTGAAAGAAGGTAGGTTATGCCGGAATTAAGATGAATGGGGAATGAATTAGCATGTTTCTTTTTGTACAGTAGACATTACAGTAATACTAGAGAATCTGTAAACATCATTACATTGAATCATGAACTTTACAGATATAATGTGAAGGCAATTTGAAAGAAAACTTAAGTCATGGTATGTGGAAAAGAGAAGATTCAGATGCTACAGTTGAAGAGGAAAAATTAGAACAAGTGGCGTCTTGCACCTCACACCTCAGAAATAGCTTTGCATGGGGTGGAACAGACTATGCTATAGACTTGCTATATAGTGGAACCTCATTTAACAAGGTAGCAATTAATTTGCATGATGAGAAAAAATATTGTGCTCAAGAATAACACATTTAGCATGCGACATTTCACATCACAAGTGATGAGGAGAGGGGGTTTCCCAGAGTGATTGCACTGGCTGTTTACGTTTGTGTTTAGCACAAGTTTGACCAGCGTAGTAGTTTAATTAATCATGTTATTCCACCATATCACGCCTGAAACGTCTCTTTTTAGCGTAGTAGTGTTGCTAGAGATTGCACATTTGTCCAAACTTATGTTCAGGTGTGTTATTTGTGACTTTTAGTACACAGGTCAATAATATTTTATAAGTAGTTTTAAAAATGTCCCTAAAGAAAAAGTCTCAAAGAAGACAGTCAAAATTTACATAATGATAATTCTGTCGCATTTTCCAAAAAATTTGAAGAGTCTGTAAGAACAAATCTCTCACCAGGTTTCTTGAAAAAATGAGTTATTAATGTATCATTAATTCTAAACTAATTATTTAGAATCTGTTTTTTTTTCTCCCGGTGGTTTCATTCCACAATAGATGAAAAGGTGAATGTGAACCACGATCCTAAATAATGTCTGCATAATTTTCTTTGAATGAACCTTGCACAAAATTTATTTTTTTTCAGCATGCTTTCAGCGCGCATTAACATATTTAACATTTCTTCATATGGAAAGAAATGATTCACTAAAGGAATGTTTTTTGTTTTACAAGAAAGGTGGAGCAATAAATCATGCTCATATTACATGGTTCCACTGTATATTTATAATTCTAATTCTGTCAAAAAAGGAGCTTTGATGGTCATCGAACATAGAAAATCTCTCAAGCTAATAAGCTGTTTGTCTTAAAGAGATGATTACCATGCTCCAGGGCAAGAAGCTTAGAAACACAGAAGCTCTATGCAGGATTCATGCATAGAGTGTAGCACTTGAAAAGATCAAAGAGATATGGACCTTTTAGAGAGTATGTGAGAAAAGAAGAGGAGCCTTTGATGCTTGAGGATTGAATACAGTCTGATTTAATGGGGAATGACAAAAGAAAGTAAAAGAGGAAAAGGCAATATTGAGCAAGACACTGAAGAGAGAAACCAGATCAATTGGGCAACTGCACCTTGAGAGACACGACAGGTATGCAAAGAAGGAATGTGATGGAGGGAGAGGAAGGCCAAGGATCAATATGATATGATACGACAATAAGAGAGGGATGTTGGCAGAAGACCAATTAGTGTGCATCAAATGTAGTTGCAGCTGAATAAAGGGAAGGAGAGTGGAGGACTGTAATTAATCAATCTTCAGAATGAGAAACTGATGATAATGAATTGGTTATGGACTAAGTCTTGGAGAAGGAATGCTCTTAAGGCAAGAAACTGTCTCACTCTGAAGATTTTTGATAGCAGTCACTTTGTATAAGGGGGTTACTGAAGTTATGCGCATGGTTTACCTCACTTTATGCATTCATACAATTTCTCAAATATCTATATTTGATTAGTTGTAGTTTAAAAATTATTGAATGAATATAAATGGAGACACTGCTTATGGCTTATGGGTGGTGAGAAGTATCTATCCATAAGCATCACTCTGTCTTTGTGTGCTCTGAAGTAAAAAAAACAGTTGGTTAAAGAGACATTTAGCCTAATAAAATTATGTCTACAAATTAGTACGAGGGTCATCCGGAAAGTAGTACCCGTTCGTGCCGCATGAAGTGCTGACGACGCGAGTAGCCGCTGGGCGAGGTCAGATAGCTTCAGTGGCTTGTCTGCCTTCTCTGAGCCAAGTTGCGTGACGCTAGCATTGCCTGTGTTGTTTCTGTGATTGTTTACAATGTTTAAAAAAATTGAAAACGCCGCCAGTTGTGAAGTGAGGGTAGTGATTAAATTCCTCAATGCAAGAAACGTTCACCCATGTGATATTCATCGCCAATTAAAGGAGGTGTATGGAGACAATGTAATGGACGGGTCGTCTGTTCGGCGGTGGTGTCGCAACTTCAACATGGGGAGGGGGAACACACACGACGATGAGCGTTCGGGGAGACCGTCTGTCATTACAGACCAACTGGTGAGCTCAGTTGACGAATTCGTGAGGAACGATCGGCGCGTCACAATTGATGACATCTGTGAGCATTTTCCCAATGTTTCTCGAACAATTGTTCATGAAATTGTTAAACACCATCTGCATTATGCAAAAATTTGTGCAAGATGGGTCCCTCGCATGCTTACAGATGAGCACAAAACCAAGCGTATGGCTGCAGCACTGACGTTTTTGGGACGTTATTCTGATGAAGGAGACTCTTTCTTGACTCGCATAATTACTGGTGACGAAACATGGGTTTGTTATGCATCACCTGAGAGTAAACGACAGTCAATGGAGTGGCATCATGCTCATTCACCAAACAAACCAAAAAAATTCAAGACAGTTCTGTCCACCAGGAAACTCATGGCAACCATTTTCTGGGATCGACGAGGTGTATTGCTTATTGATTTTATGGCCCGTGGAGACACTATTAATGCCAATGCGTATTGTGAAACATTAAAGAAATTACGGCGGGCAATACAAAATCGGTGGCGAGGTCTATTGTCTACTGGTGTCATTCTCGTTCAAGACAATGCCAGGCCTCATGCAGCTGGGATAACACAAAAACTTTTGCAGCAATTCAAATGGGAAACTTTCGACCATCCACCGTATAGCCCGGACTTGGCCCCTTCAGATTTTCATCTCTTTACAAAGCTTAAAGACTTTTTGGCAGGAAAAAGATTTGACAGTGATGAAGAACTTAAAGAAGGAGTGACCCTGAATCTCAATGAGCTGGCGGCGAAGGACTATGCAGCAGGAATACAGAAACTTGTCACACGTTATGACAAATGCCTTAATTTGCTTGGAGATTATGTTGAGAAGTAGTTTAAAGTATCCTCTTTCAAATAAAATTTTTTATGTTTGTTAATATTTACTTTTGTGTCTTTATTTCACGAACGGGTACTACTTTCCGGGTGACCCTCATAGAACCATAGTATGAGAATAGAGTTGTATTCAACTGTAGAATCAAAGGAATATTAATTTTCTGTACTCTTCAGTTGTCCATTGGTGTTTGGTATGAAGTGCAACACTTCATCATTTAAGCATCTAAATGTGCCCATGCTTTTCTACCACTTGGAAGAGCCTTTGAAAACCATTTTCGTATTGTAATATTAGCATGAATACTCAATTAAATGAATGTATGAGGCTCACTCTGAGTTAGTACCTTTGGATAATTAAGCAAATATGTTACCTACCTGGCCTGCCATGTTAGCAGATTTGAATTTAAGAGAAGTGAATGCCTAACTTAAATCAAGAATGTGCCATAAAATGAACATTTCATATGTAGTAATCTCTTTAGAATAGAGCCTAATGTAATAAAATTTATATTAATTTTGTTAATTAAAATGTAGAGGTGTCAAAATTTAAAGATAAATTAGTGGCAGTAAAACATTATGGTTTTCATTTCAGCCTGGAGTGATATTTTGGGAATCAAAGTGTGAAGCATGTCAGTGCATAAATAATGAATACATTTGCGATGAATCTGCTTGCATCACCCAAGCCACTCCATCCTCCACAACGGCCATTTACTCAAGGACGGTTGCCACCGACGTTTACACCATGACCCCCTCTTCCCTGCACCCTCCAGATGCTGACAGTCAGGTTGGTGTTTTGTCTCAATAAAAGAGAGGCCAATCATTAACAATAGTTGTTCTTTGTGTGGCCGTTTCAAACTAATTGGAGAAATGATTTGTGCAGAAGAAATTAAGTTAATAAATTAAATCAAAAGATGATCAATCATTTTAACAAGTTCACCTTTTCCACTCCATGACTTTGTTAATATATTTCTGAAGCCTTTTGCATGTTTTATGCTTCTTGTACTCCCTTTTAGGTGAATTACATGCACCATCAGTCTGGTTAGAATCACACACACACACACACACACACATATATATATGTGATTCTAACCAGACTGATATATATATATATATATATATATATATATATATATATATATATATATATATATATATATATATATATATATATATATATATATATATATTTTATATATATATATATATATATATATATATATATATATATATATATATATATATACACTTTTTTGGAAAACCCACAAACGTGTAATGTAAATTCACTGATAGTCATAACAAACACAGAAACCAAAACACACAAAAGAGGGACTCACTGGTTCTCGAATTTTCGGTGGTCCAGCCACCTTTCTCAAGAGGAAGATGTCTCTTCCTAATTCCTCTTGAGAAAGGTGGTTGGACCACCGAAAATTCGAGAACCAGTGAGTCCCTCTTTTGTGTGTTTTGGTTTCTGTGTTTGTTTTGACTATCAGTATAAATATATTCAAACTTGAAAATCCCGCCATACGGCGCACAAATATTCATTCAAACATAGAAATAGGTATAAGGAAAGGGGATAGGAAAACACATAAAAGGTGAACAGAGGACATGTGGGGAAGGCAGTTTTTGAGTAGATCATGAAAGTAAAAATATTTCCTTATCAGGGATTTGAACCACAGACCTTCCACTTTCCGGGCGGATGCTCTACCAGTTGAGCTAATAAGGAAATCTGATTTACAATGAGATCTGCGATCTTATAAAGCGCCAAAGTGCTCCGATAGATGTTGCCCGAGAGATGGCATTATGGAGCTGTTTCACCCACCAAAATTTTTACTTTCGTGATCTGCTCAAAAACTGCCTTCCCCACATGTCCTGTGTTCGCCTTTTATGTGTTTTCCTATCCCCTTTCCTTATACCTATTTCTATGTTTGAATGAATATATATATATATATATATATATATATATATATATATATATATATATATATATATATATATATATATATATATATATATATATATATATATATATATATATATATATATATATATATATATATATATATATATATATATATATATACTCTTGGAAAAGACGCTCTCCGGCGACGCACAAACACACAAACACTAAGACAACAAACACCACACACATAGAAACATAAAAGAAGGATACTTACATTGGATATTTACGTTTCGACGGCACGGCCGTCGTCATCAGAATGCCGTTGTCCGGGAAGAGCGGAGAGGACATGTGCAAGAGAAGGGTGACGGGAGGAGAGGTAAGGGGCCAATGGGAAGCAGACAAGGTGGGGGAGGGGGAAATGGCAGGGGGCGGTAGAGTTGCCGCAGTAGGGGAAGAGCTGGAAGGTCCCGGTCGTGAAGCGGCCGGGCCTTTAGCGGGGGACTTGGTGACCGATTCGCTCAGAAGAGTGAAGCGGTTCTAGGCAGCTTTGGATAAAATCCTTATATATATATATACAAATGCATGTATATACATATATATATATACATACACACTCTTCTACATATATACAAGGAGGAGGAGAATTAAGGGGCCAATAGGAAGCGGACAAGGTGGGGGAGGCGAAATGTAGGCAGCATTGGATAAAATCAGTGGGCTTGGTTCAGCCCGGGGGGTTTAAAGGACTGGAGCACCCAGATATATATATATATATATATATATATATATATATATATATATATATATAAAAATATATATATAAATATATATAAATAAATAAATAAATATATATATATATATATATATATATATATATATATATATATATATATATATATATATATATATATATATATATATATATATATATATATATATATATATATGTATATGTATATACATGCATTTGTATATATATATATATAAGGATTTTATCCAAAGCTGCCTAGAACCGCTTCACTCTTCTGAGCGAATCGGTCACCAAGTCCCCCGCTAAAGGCCCGGCCGCTTCACGACCGGGACCTTCCAGCTCTTCCCCTACTGCGGCAACTCTACCGCCCCCTGCCATTTCCCCCTCCCCCACCTTGTCTGCTTCCCATTGGCCCCTTACCTCTCCTCCCGTCACCCTTCTCTTGCACATGTCCTCTCCGCTCTTCCCGGACAACGGCATTCTGATGACGACGGCCGTGCCGTCGAAACGTAAATATCCAATGTAAGTATCCTTCTTTTATGTTTCTATGTGTGTGGTGTTTGTTGTCTTAGTGTTTGTGTGTTTGTGCGTCGCCGGAGAGCGTCTTTTCCAAGAGTATATATATATATATATATATATATATATATTCATTCAAACATAGAAATAGGTATAAGGAAAGGGGATAGGAAAACACATAAAAGGCGAACACAGGACATGTGGGGAAGGCAGTTTTTGAGCCGATCACGAAAGTAAAAATTTTGGTGGGTGAAACAGCTCCATAATGCCATCTCTCGGGCAACATCTATCGGAGCACTTTGGCGCTTTATAAGATCGCAGATCTCATTGTAAATCAGATTTCCTTATTAGCTCAACTGGTAGAGCATCCGCCCGGAAAGTGGAAGGTCTGTGGTTCAAATCCCTGATAAGGAAATATTTTTACTTTCATGATCTACTCAAAAACTGCCTTCCCCACATGTCCTCTGCTCACCTTTTATGTGTTTTCCTATCCCCTTTCCTTATACCTATTTCTATGTTTGAATGAATATTTGTGCGCCGTATGGCGGGATTTTCAAGTTTGAATATATTTATACTGATAGTCAAAACTATATAACAAAAAAAAAAAAAAATATATATATATATATATATATATATATATATATATATATATATATATATATATATATATATATATATATATATATATATATATATATATATATATATATATATATATATATAACACCACATACACACAAACAAACGTAAATATCCAATGTAAGTGTCCTTCTTTTATGTTTCTATGTGTGTGGTGTTTTTTGTGTTAGTGTTTGTGTGTTTGTGCGTCGCCGGAGAGCGTCTTTTCCAAGTTTATATATATATATATGTATAAACTTGGAAAAGACGCTCTCCGGCGACGCACAAACACACAAACACTAACACAAAAAACACTACACACATAGAAACATAAAAGAAGGACACTTACATTGGATATTTACGTTTCGACGGCAAAAACGCAACGGTCGAAACGTAAATATCCAATGTAAGTGTCCTTCTTTTATGTTTCTATGTGTGTAGTATATATATATATATATATATATATATATATATATATATATATATATATATATATATGATATATATATGATATATATATGATATATATATATATACATATTTTCTGTAATAATCAATCTCTAATTGGAGAAAATGGTAATTAACAATTGTGATTTCCACTGTACTGTTTTTATTTATTTATTTAACAAAGTAGCCAAAAACGGCACAAAGGCTTTTACATTGGCTGACAGACAATACATATAATATACATTAAGAAAAGAAAGGGTAAAAGCAATAAACAATGATGAAAAGTTAACAAAATAAATGTCAAGAACAGCTATAAGATAGGAGGACAGTACATATTCAAGCAGAGAGAGCCAAGTTACTACGATCTGGCGTTTAAGGAAGGAGGTGAAAGCGTTGAGGGAGGAAGAGAGGTCCAGGGAAGGATACTGGATGCTTAGGGAATTAAATGTAGTGGGAAGTCGATGGAATAGGGAACGTTGAGAGACCGAGGAGATTTGGAATCTGCAACAGACTCGAGTTACGTGTTGGCCGAGGGGGAACACGAATTGAGAATAGGGGAAGAAGGTCATTGGTACCCAGAGTTCCGTTGAAGATGCTATGTAAGAATTTCATATCACATGGCAATCGACGGCTGTGGAAAGGGGAAATGCCAAGGGATGAGAGAGTAAAGCCCCGGGTTGTATTTTTGAGGGAAGGGATGCGATAATGGGAAATGGCAATAAAGAAATGAAGAGGTCTGTTGAGTATCTCTAAAGTAGTTGGTCAACCAGATTGATGAACAGTATTCTAAAATTGGGAGGACACAACCAAAAAACACTGTCCTAAGGGCAAGAGGATCACAAACGCCAGTGTGACGGTAAAGTAGTTTGACTATTGCCATCTCTCTCCCAATAATCCTTTAAATCTTTCAAATATTTGATTGGTCACCACTGATCATGGAAAATGGCAGCTTTTAAAATATTCAGGTAATTTCAACTCATCTGACTTGAACATAACCATCAGTCACAATGTTGATATAAAGAGATATTAAAGTAAAACTGCCAATTAAAAACATTCTGAAAATAAAAGGTATTAAAATGTGGCCATTGCACAAAATAACTTTACTGTGTTTAAGGAATTAGCTCTTGCAATTAGCATGTTTCAAATCAGCACAATGTAAACAATTTGCTATGCTAATACAAATGACGAGTTACAAAATGCAGGTTTCTAGTAGATACAATGAAGAACCATAATTTTATGATTCACTCGTATGCATATCTTTCATGGCATTAAAATAATTCAATAATGACAATCACCAACGTTAAAAATGGAGGCATAGTGTGTACATCTAAAGAGAGATGACCAACCTGGGTTCCAACACTTTGCTTCATCTTCAGGTGAAAATTGCCAGCATGTTGGTAAATTCTCTCTCTCTACATATACACTCACACACATATATTTATAATCAAACACGAAATCCCGCCATGTGGCAAACACATTAATTCACATGGAAATAGATATAAGGAAATGGGGATAGGAATACATATAAAGGACAAACACAGGAGAGGTGGGGAAGGCGGAATTGAGCAGGTCACAAATGCAAAAATATTGATTAGAGCATCCGCCCGGCATGTGGAAAGATTTGGTGTTTAAGCCCCGGTCAAGAAAATATTTTTACATTTGTGATCTGCTCAATTCCACCTACCCCACCTCTCCTGTGTTCTTCCTTTATATGTGTTCCTATACCCCTTTCCTTATATTTATTTCCATGTGAATGAATATATATATGTGTGTGTGTGTGTATATACATATCTCTCGGATATATATATATTCACTCGGAGGTGATATGGAATTATAGCGGGGATTACAGGAGTGATAATTATAGAATAATATACAGTAGCGAGGTCGAGAGCCAACGAGGGGTTGCCGTAATATTAAAAAAAGGAGTAGGAAGAAGCGTAGTCAACATAGAGCAAGCAACAGATAGAATTTTACTCATAGAGATTAAAGCAGAGCCAACGAACTTGGTCATTGTTCAGGTATACATGCCACCGAACAACCACAAGGAGGAAGAAGTGGATAGGATGTATGATGAGTTAGAGGATATAATCGAGGGTGTTCCGGCAAGGAAACATTTGATAGTGATGGGGGATTGGAATGCGACGATAGGCAAAGGAAGAGATGGTGATGAGGTGGGGGGCTACGGTTTACGCACGAGGAATGAACGCGGGGAGAAAGCAATTGAATTCTGCAGAAAACAGGGGTTAGTCATCACCAACACAAGGTTTAGACAACACAATAAGCTTAGGTATACATGGAAAATGCCAAGTGTCTCAGAAAGGTATCAGGTAAATTATATTCTGGTTAGGCACAGGCTTAGGAATAGTGTGATAAATTCTGTAAGACTGTAGACAAAATGATGGATGACAGTCAAGAGCTAAGTACTATCGAAGAAAAATGGCAATGAATCAAGAATGTGATATCGAAAGCCGCAAAAGACACTATGGGAACCGTTAACGGGAAAAGGATAAGGAAATCATGGGTAACGAATGAGATATTTGCAAAGATGGATGAGAGAAGAAGATGGAAGAATGTAAACACAGAGTTAGGCAAAATGAAGTACAAAGCGATATACAGTGTATTGAGACAGGCCATAAATAAAGCAAAAGAAGAATGGTGGAAAACACAATGCGAGGATATGGAAAGTTTACAGAGGAAGGGTGATATTGGTGCTCAATACAGCAAGGTTAAGTTATTATCGGGAAGTAAGAAGGCAAGCTCTGTGCTAACAGTTAAAGATAAGTGGGTTAAGATAATAGTTGACACAGAAAAGATCCAAGAGAGATGGAAGGAATATATAGAAACACTGTATGGTAAAGAACTTAGGCCGACAAGGTTAGACATAGAAAAGGAACATGATATGGAAGAAAATAGCTTAGGTCCAGGCATACTCGACGATGAAATAGAGAGGGCATTAAAGGAGATGAAAGCAAATAAGGCCATGGGGGTGGACAACATTCCTGTGGAATGTTGAAATGTTTAGGAAAATGTGGGAAGAAGACTATATCCACTGATTCGTTGTATCTATGAGGAAGGAATCTGGCCGGAAGATTTTGTGCGATCCGTGTTAGTACCTATTCCAAAAAAGGTAAAGACTACATCATGTGAGGACTACTGAACAATAAGTTTGATATCCCACGCAGCTAAAGTTATTCTCAGGATCGTCAACAAAAGCATAGAGAGTAAGGCAAATGATTACTTAGGGGATGATCAGTTTGGGTTTAGGAAGGGGAGAGGTACGCATGATACCATTGCAGTAATGAGATCACTAATCGAGAGGAATATAGAATACAATCAGGACGTATTTGCCTTTTTTGTACATTTCGAAAAAGTGTTTGATAGAGAGAATTGGGAAAAATTAATGCATGCATTGCAGAAAATAGGAATGGAATGGAGGGACATGAGACTGATCCCCACCTGTACATGTCTCAGACTGCTCAGGTGCGAGTGGGGAACAGAGAGTCCGGATGGGCAGTGTTAGGAAGAGGTGTAAGACAGGGTTGCCCATTGTCACCTGTGCTTTCCAACGTATATGTGGAGGAAATAATTAAAGAGACATGGGAAGAATTGGAGGTAGGAATGAAAGTCAGAGGGGAATTTGTAAAATCGGTTAAGTTTGCTGATGGCCAAGCATTAGATGCTCAGTCAGCCAAGGGGTTGCAAGCATTGCTGAGGGAATTGGAGGTTCAGTGTGATAGATATGGGATGAGAATCAATAATAATAAAACAAAGGTTATGCGTTTTTCCAGAAAGGAAAAGGCTAAGCTAAATATTAAAATAGGAGGGGAAAAAATAGAGCAGATAGAACAGTTTACATATCTCGGAAGTGTTTTGGACCAATATGGTCAAAGTAGTAGGGACGTAAGGAAAAGAATTGCGCTAGGCAAGGTGGCTTTCTCAAGGAGGAGGGAGTGGATAACAAGGACATTAAATAGGGAGGTTAAGAAAAGAATCATAAAAACTCTGATATGGAGCGTAGCTATGTACGGTGCAGAAACATGGTCACTGAAGCAGGAGGATAGACGTAGATTGGAGGATTTTGAAATGTGGGTGTAGAGAAGAATAGAGATGGTGAAATGGACCAAAAGGAATACAAATGAGGAAGTACTGGAGATGGTGGGTGAGGAGAGGGGTTTGTTGAGAGAAATCCTATGGAGGCAGGAAAAATGGATGAAAGGGGTATTGATCGGCAATTGTGAGATGTTGAAGAAGGTAATAGAGGAGAGAATGTTAGGCAAACGAGGAAAGGGCAGGAACAGGATAGGGATGTTGGACGGGATGAAGGGAGGAAAGAAGTACACAGAGATGAAGAGGGACCTGATGTAGATTAGGTTGCTGAATTGGGTTTATTTTGGAGTCACAAAATATTTATTTGATAGTTGTGTCCTACCAAAAACCTATCTCAACCGGTAGATTACCTAATAACAAATATACATACATAGATACATACACACACACACACACACTCTAGTTGATGAGAGTAAGGAGGGGAAGGGGTTGGTGGGTTTTTGGGTGGGTGGAAAGTGCAGACTGATTTGTTAGGTGAAAGGGCCACACGGGGGACGGGGAAAGGGAAGCACCGCATATGATTGTTTCAGGTTCTACAATGTGACAGTTCACGATCACCATTGACACCCTTCACCACTTCACAAAAACTCCACTATGACACCACCTGTCTCGACCCACAGGCGGCATAGGATAATTGATAATGTCCCCCTTTTGTGCCAAAACCACAACAATAATTCATTCGCAGCCCAGTTATTCAGCAAAAGAGAAGCACTTTTTTCCATTTTTTCTTCTTTCAATCTTTGCTGTTTGTGTAGATGGCTAGTCTTTGTGGTTCCAAGGGCTAGTGTGACAGATGGGTATTGGTAAGGGAGGGCCTTGGAATCTTCAGACACGGGATTCAGAAGGTTACATGCTATTATGCGTCCTCTTTGTGATGCATTTAAGGAGGTGGAAAACCACAGGGAGTGGGAGGGAGACACTTATTCATCACTAGGGTTGGCTTGTCCATTGTATTAAGTACTTTTTCTAGAGCTTCAAGGGTGTCCAGTCGCCTTCCTTCTTCAATGTGGAGTAGAGTGGGAGAGAAGTCGCTTGTAATTGTGGTTATTATCTAGCAAATGTAGTGCAAGGATTGATTGCTTTTTCCCTTCTCATAGCACTTCTTTTGTTCATTTATCCTGGTCTTGAGTCTTCTTTCAGTCTTGCCTAACGTGATTCCTGCAAACCTTTTTTTATTAGGTATGGAATCATTACTGTATTTATTTTATGTATCTTTAAGTCTCTGTTTCATGTGAAAGTTAATCTAGAAACTTATCAATTGAGATCTAATGTCCATAACTATTCCACAAGATAATAAGGGGCGAAAAAACTCCAAACGGCCATAAACAACAGTCGCAACTCTTGTCAGACTATTTGCTGTGTTGGTTTTTCTTGGGAACCAGGAAAGAGATCAAAACACAACCTCTTCACCAAGAATATCCTCTGTGGTGGTTTACGGGAAATTAATCAACGCCAGGGACCACACACAACCGCAAACACACTATCCTGTTTAGAATCCTTCACAAGGCTGTGGGACCCCGTTAAAGATTCTAGGTGGAACAGTAAGCCTTCACGAGGCTGTAGTGAAGACCCCGTTAAAGGTACCAGGATGTTCTACAAGTACACACTCTGTGCCTATCCACGAAGGACGAGCACAGGCCAATCACACACACTAGCACTCGATAAACGCACACACACACTCAAAAGGGCCCAACGTCTGGGGGAATCTGAAAACAAAGAGCGCAGACGAAGATATGCGTTGAACACGAGTGTTTTGGCCACAAAGTGGCCCTCTTCAGCAAACTGAAGGGAAAAAAGCACCTCCAACACTAGGTTGAAAGTAACTCCCGAAGACAGACGCACAATATATATAGTGGCTGAAAAGGGTGGGGGGGACCAATAGGATTAGTGGGAAGATGGGAAGGGGGGGAAAGGAGTACCTACACGTATTGACAAAGAGGAAGGGGGGAGAGGGAGGAGGGTGGGAAGAACAGAAAACAATGGGATGAGTGGAACGGAGAGGAGTAATTAGTGAAGGAGAAGGGAAGGGGGGGGTAGTGTGGAGGTGAAAGGTCTCTGGGTAATGGACTATGAAAAAAAAGGGGGGGTGGTAAGTATTAAGTCCATCGGAAATTTTGGGTTTGAAAACAGGAGTAGGAAATCACTTCAAAAGGGGGTACAGAGGAGAGGATGAAATCGGCCCTTTATCGCTGTTAGCTATGACCTTCTTGAATTAGTGTATAAAAATGCTTTTGCATGCATCCAAAAGGTGGTTGGGAGTCTGTTTGATAATTTTCAGTTCGTATTCTGATGTCTGATGGCCTTCCTTGAGTAAATGTAGGGCAATACTCGATTTGTCTGGTCTGTAATGGGCTATATGTTCTTTGTATCTGGTTTTAATATTCCTCTGCGTCTGGCCGATGTAAGATGAGTCGCAAGAGGAACAATTTATTTTGTAAATACTGGATTATTTTGAGGTGTCAATTGTGACCTTAGTGTTCGCTAATAAATGTTTTAGTTTGTTGTTGCTGCTAAACGATATATTGGTATTGACGGTTTTGAAAATCCCTAGCCTTTTTGCTAATTGTGGGTGGAACGGAAGTTTGATGTATCGAGGGGTTTTATGCTGAGTGAGGGTGGTTGTGTTTTGAACTAGTTTTTTATGTTTGTGCATTTTTACTAAGTTATAGATAATGGACTCTTTAAAACCATTTTGAATCATGACGAGTTTGATGTTTTTTTTCTTTGATCTCTCATATTTGTTTCTGTTTAAGGGAATGCTTACTAATCTGTGTACAAGGGAATGGAAGGTGCCAAGTTTGTGACTGTCGTGTGTAAAAGAATTATGATGTATGTAGTTGTTGGTATGTGTTGGTTTGCGATACACGTCGTATGTTATTTTAGTGTTTCTGGTTAATAGCAGATCAAGGAATGGGAGTTGGTTGTTCTTTTCTAGTTTGTATGTAAATTTGATCGATGGGAATAGGCTATTTAAATCATTGATGAACTGATCTATGTTATATTTCATGGGTGTTGATAATTGCAAAAATATCGTCCACGTATCTGACAAAAACGGAAGGGAAATAACTGAATTTATTTTTGAACTCTGTCTCAAAGTGGGTCATAAATACGTTTGCTATGAATGGGGAAAGGGGGTTTCCCATCGCCGTTCCATATTCTTGTTGATAAAAACTTCCTTGGAATTGAAAAAAGTTTTGGTTCATGACTAGGCTAGTTAATCAGATATATTCGTCAATTAACTTAGAATCGAGTTGTAATGACGTTAACCACACTTTTAACGAGTTGATAGCTATGTCTAATGGTACACTTGGAAATAGGTTTGAAACATCAGAAGATACCATGACTTCCCCTTGACTGAAAATGTGCCTTTTGGTATTGTTTACGAAATCTATGGTATTTTTTAGAGAGTGGGGGCTCGGGAAAACCAGTTTGTTAAATTCACAGACCAGCCATTTAGATATTAGATATGTGGGAGAATCTATCCCTGAAACTATGGGCCTCATGGGGAAACCAACTTTGTGGACTTTAGGTAAGCAATATAGTCTGGGTAAAATTGGATTTGACACTGAAAGTCTAAATTCAATTTTTTTATCATTGAGGGATGGGCAATCGTTAAGCACATTTTTAACTTGAGTTACATGCTTATTAAGGAAATTCTTTTTTACTTCAATGTATGGTCCAGATGATCTTAAGTTGGTTACTTTATTAAAATAATCTGCTTTATTCAAACTGACGCAGAGGTTACCTTTGTCTGCTTTCATGTAGAAACAATTTTTCCTTTTTAAAGAGGTTAAAATATGATTTAGATTCTGTGAGTAGAGCTTGTGTTGTAAAAGCAGGTGGTTGAGGTTATTTTTAATCTGATTTTCACAAGCTTTCTGTGAAAAATCTTTAGTTGGAATGTCAAATAGATACAAAGATCCTTCTATGTGAGCAATTAAATCATCCAAGGGGATATTTTTTGGCTTTATAGTAAAGTTTAACCTATAATTGAGCAATTTCAACTCATGTTGTGAAAACGTTTCATCAGACAAGTTGCAAACATTGGGGAATCCCTTGTTGTCAGAGAATGAAGAAGCTTTGGACTCACCAATAAGTTTTGCCAGTTTTCCATTGATGCAGCGGGCTTTCTGTTCTCGTTTCTTGAGAACCACGGTGTGGATCCTTCCGTCTATCTCCAACCAATCTTGGAAATCGTGGTCAGATAATCTCCGAGTCAGTTTTAAATGCAAACTGTAGGTTTGTAATTCCAGGTAACTACGTTTAGCGTAGAGAGATACAATTTCAGAGTGAAGTGCTTTATGTCATAATGCTTCATCAATATCTAGATTGACTGTTGTTTACTGCTGTTTGGAGTTTCCCCCCCCCTTATTATTTTAACCTGAGGCCATAGAGCTCTTGATTTCTTTCTATACTCCACAAGAGGTAAATCAAATATAAACACCACTTACTGTAGATTGTCAACAACCTACAATACTTTTCATAAGGCTGTATAACTATCTGCCTACTCAGTTGGAATCAGACTGTGTCTAGAGTTTCAAGAATGGGGTATATACCTGGGTACTTGCTCACCCACTTTACTCTTTGGATGAATTCTTCTGTAACAATCTTTCTTACATTGAAGAACTAATTTATATTGATGACATTTAATATGGTTGTACCATTTTTCAAACGAATAAATTATTATTATATTGTGCCGGGTAATCATCACAGTTGAGTGAATAAACTCCAACTTTTCCACATTCCAGAATTTTTTCTTTGGGGATTTTCTCTGATTTGGCATTTGTGTCCTTCATGAACAAAATTCTGCACCATTTTCTTGATTTTTATCCCACCCGACGGGATGAGATTTCCAATAATGCTTGTTTATTTGCCAACATGAATGCAATTTTCATTAGAACATGACACAAAGTGTTGAAACCTGGGTCATGCAATTTAAAATATTATTGTGAAAATAAAAATTGTTAATTATCATTTCTCTCCAATATTGACACTTTCCATAAAGTTAAGCCTGAAACTATACAAAGTCTGTGCAAAAAAGATGAGAATGACTTTTCTATGCTTGACGGATCATAATCAATGAGGTGTTGCCATCTAGTGAGATCTATGAGAATTAAAGAATCGCCTTGCTCATGACCCTATCTTCATATGTCTCTGCACAGTAGTGATTCTTGTTTGAGCCTACACACGCTTGCAGTGCAAATTCTTGTGTCAGTGAGAATGAAGGTATTAGAGCAGCAGCATGTGTGTAATTGAATTTTATTTTAACCTTGGGGAAAGTGCAACTGAAACTTATACTATGATTCAAGAGGTGTTCCGCCATGAATCTATGAGTCAGACACAGTGTTTTCATTTGTACAACCACTTCCAGTCTGGACAAACCTCAATTGCTGAAGAACCAAGATGTGGACGACCATCGATGTCTATAGTGTGAATGATTTACTGCGTGCAAACCATAGGTCAACTGTCAGGGAGATTGCCAATGAAGTTAACATTAGTGTTGGATCATGTTTTGTCATTTTGACAGAAATTTTTGGCATGCAGCATGTCGCATCCAAATTTGTACCACAAGTGCCAATAGATGAACAGAGACAAAATCATCTGAACAACATTGCTCAAATGATGACTGAAACTTCTTAAAACCAATCGGCACAGGCAACAAAACCTGCATTTATGGTTATAATATAGAAACCAAAGCCCAGTATTCACAGCAGGGGAGACTTTTTTTCAGATTTTCATTTCATAAAAAAATCATTTCTCTAGATGAGACTGACTGGGGAAAATTTTCCCTTCTTTCACGATTTTCTCCACGGCCAGATCTTGCTCCAGGGGACTTTTCCTATTTCCTAAGTTGAAATCCACCTTGAGAGGATGCTGATTTGAAACTATTGAAGTCATCCAATGAAATTGCACCACAGACTTAAAGGCTATATCCCATGAGAAGCATTCCAGGTGGCATTCAAAAGCTGGAAAAAACATTAGGAGAATTGTCTATTGGCAGCCAAGGGCTGTATTTTGAAGTCGATAAGAATGATTTATGTGTAACTAATAAAATCAAGTATTTATTCAAACAGTCATCTTTTTTGGACAATCTTTTTTATATAACTCATCTTTTTTGGACAGGCTTTTTACAATTCCTCAATCTCTAAATTAATGTTATTTCATCTCCTGTACTTCTGTCATTTAAAAAAATTCACTTTTTTCTGGTTCCTTTCATTTGTAGTGTTTTTTGATGTTATTAAATTATCAGACTTTTTCCTCTAATTTTTCAACTTTGGATGGTTTCTCATATTTAATTGATACTTAAGTAGATTTAATTATTGCTAAATAATGTAATTGGCATCATATGGCCATTTAAAATGTGTACAAACAATGAAGAAAAATATTCATTGCAGATCACTGAATGCAATCAGTGGACTAATTGGTATTCTGACAGCAACCCTCGTGGGTCACATGGAGATTTTGAATCAATCCATGCCATACTGGAGCGGAATCATTTCTGCAATCATCCATCATCCATTGAATGTGCGACTGTAGATGGTGAGTAGATAAAATCAATTTTCTTAGCTTGACAGTCTGCCCCATGGCATACGTGTACAGTTGGATGCTTAAAGGCCAATGGTATCTGTTGTGCCAGTGCCTGTCTAAAGGTCTGAAAACTAGGGTCTTTTAGGAGGAAGGTTCCTGGGCTACGGCCCCTTTCCCCCTCATTAGGGAATCTTGGAGTGATCACAACAGAGGATCCTGGCACTCTGCTCAGGGCATTTCCCCATCTGCTCTCTATTTGGTGCCTCACTGAGTGTAGCCCATTAAATGCCCGAAAATGTCATTCCTTTTTCAGATGAAACTTCATTCAGTGATACTGGAGATGAAGTTTTTTGCAATCTGAAGGATGGACTGAAATGCTACAATTACAATAATGGAAAGAGAGGATGTAAGGATTATAAGGTTGGTATCTATGATTGTTACCATTATTACTAAATCTTTATCATCCTCAAGCCAAACTGATTTTATGAATTGTCCACTGATTTTTATTCCAATGTCCAGTTCCTCTCCCATGCATGTTTAAACATTTCCTGGAGATGTATCCTGAAAAGCAAAGGTCATAATGGACACCCCTGTCTTACTCCTCTTGCCATGATCAGCACCTTCTCATTTATTTTCTTTTCTGTCCAATCTACTTTTCATCCTTCTCTGCATCCCCATTTCATAAAAAAAAATATATATATATATCCTTATACCTATTTCTATGTTTGAATGTATATATATATATATATATATATATAACTATAAAAACCATAAACACAATAATCAACCCAAAGGTCGGTTTAGTAGGTGATGGTAGAGCTCACCCATGTACCAAGCCCACCGGCGTGTGAATATTCACACATCAGGGTAGGGGGGCCAGTTCCTTTCCCTGTGCCGGTTATGGTTTTCCAGGAAGATCTGGTACCCGATAAATCAACTAGCTTGGGTGGAGCTGCAGGTGCCCAAAGTGCCTTGCCCGGGAATCGAACCCGGGACCCTCCGGTCAGTAGTCCAACTCTCTACCCACTAGACCACTGCGACCCGCATATATATATATATATATATATATATATATATATATATAGAAGAAGTTGAAGAAGGTAATAGAGGGGAGAATGTTGGGCAAGCGAGGAAAGGGCAGGAACAGGATAGGGATGTTAGATGGGATGAAGGGAGGAAAGAAGTACACAGAGATGAAGAGATTGAAAGATGTAGATGAGGTTGCTGGATTGGGTTTTGCTTGGAGTTACAAAATATTTATTTGATAGTTGTGTCCATCCAAAAACCTACCTTAACCGGTAGATTACCAAATAATAATATATATATATATATATTTTTCCCCTCTCCCTCGTCCCCTACTCTCTCTGCACCACGTACCCTTTTCCTCAGTCATATCTTATCTTCCGAAGAAGACGGAGTTCGAGTCCGTCGAAATTATCAAGATATTATTGTGAGTGTTCTTTTTATGTGTTCTCGTGCTGTGTGTTACTGTCTAAGTTTTTTATTCAACACTTCCTTGTTACTTCGAAGAAATCATCTATATATATATATATATATATATATATATATATATATATATATATATATATATATATATATATATATATATATATATATATATATATATATATATAATAATGTAAATTCACTAATAGTCATAACAAAAATACATATATACATGAAACTTTTGGACAGCACAATAGAACACAGAATAAAACAGATAACACGTAAAAGGACACCCACACTGTAGATGATTTAAGCTTTCGGCCTACTCCGAGGTGAAAGCTTAAATCATCTACAGTGTGAGTGTCCTTTTACGTGTTATCTGTTTTATTCTGTGTTCTATTGTGCCGTCCAAAAGTTATATTCCTCTCGTGAGTACTTCCGCATCATCGATAGATATATATATATATATATATATATATATATATATATATATATATATATATATATATATATATATATATATATATAGTCACTTTCTTGGAAAACCCACGAACGTGTACAATAATGTAAATTCACTAATAGTCATAACAAACACAGAAACCAAAACACACAAAAGAGAGACTCACTGGTTCTCGAATTTTCGGTGGTCCAACCACCTTTCTCAAGAGGAATTAGGAACAGAACTGAGGCAGAGGAGGGCCCGAAAGCAGTGGTAGGAAGGAGAAGGGGAAAATGGGGGAAAAGAGGGGAAAAGGGGGGAAAAAAGGGGGGGAAGGCATTCGAGGTGAGGAGTTTGGAGGGGTAGTGTATGGCGTGGGAATTTTAAAAAAGGTGGTGATGATATGGAAGTTGTTGGGGGCGGAGGGGGATGAAATAATATGCATAAAGGGGGCAATTAATGTCTAATATTAATGCCTGGGCGATTCCAGGAATCCAAGAGCCAGATGAAAGCTAGCTCTAATGTTTTGAGTTTCAGTGGAGGGTCGGAGTGTGGGAGGGATGCTAAGACAGATACTTTAAAACATTGGTCAAAGGCAGTGTTGTGTTCGGAGGCATGTTTGGGGATTGGGAGCATACCAATAAGGGAGGAATTGTTGCATGAGGCTCGATGATTATTGATTCTAATATTGAGGGGTGTGGTACACTGTCCAATGTAAAAGGCAGGGCAAAGTTGGCACTTGAGTAGGTACACAACATTGCTGGAGGTACATGAGGAGTAGGGAATTGGTGGGAGAGAGTTAAAGAGCGGGTGGGAGAGGGATGGGATTCTGGTTTGGAAAATAGGACATGTTTTGCATCTAGGTTTATTTCAGGTTCTGGAAGTGATTTTGGAACGGGGCGAGGATTTAAGGAGTGGATTGGTAGATTTTAGAAGATCTGATAGATTGGCGGGGTGTTTGAAAGTGACAGAGGGGCATTTGGGGAAAAGGTTGGTGGTGGAATTGTGGTTTTTGAGGATAGGATAGAGGTCCTTTAGGATAGAACGCAGAGATTCTAGGCCAGGGAGAAACGTGGTACAAATTGAAAGAGGGTGGTTTTTCGCGGTGGTGGAAGGTCTGGGAGTGTAAGTATGTCTACGGATCCTCTTATTCAGGAGGGATTCAGGATAACCTCGTTTGAGGAGGGAATGGTGTAAATTTATGAGGAAATTGTCTAGGGTATCAGGGTCATTGCAAATTCTGTGTCCCCTTATGGAAAGGGAATAAGGAATGGAACGTTTGGTGTGGAATGGGTGACAGCTGTTGAAATGTAAGTACTGTTGTTTATTTGTGGGTTTTATGTGTACGGATGTGTGAAATTTATGGTCTATAAATGACCTAAATATGGTCTATAAATATGTTTACATCTAGGAAGGTGATTTGGGAGGAGGAAACTGTAGACTTGAAGGAGATAGAGGACGAAGCATTAAGGTTGGAAATGAAAGTTTTCAGGGAATCAGGACCATGTGGCCAGAGAAGGAAAATATCGTCAATATATCTGAGCCACAATAGCGGTTTCAGGGGTTGTTGTGACAGGAATTTATTCTCCGCGAGACCAAGAAAGAGGTTTGCATAGGACGGGCTGAACCTGCTACCCATGGCACAACCCTTGATTGGTAGGTAGAAATTATCATTAAAGGAGAAGGAATTGCGGGTAAGAATGAACTCGGAAAGGCTGAGGAGAAAATCTGTGCTGGGGATGTGTGGCTCAGGGCGTTGGGAGAGGTAGTGTTGGAGGGCGGAGAGACCTTCTGAGTGGGGAATGGATGTGTACAGGGACGTGGCATCTATAGTAGCCATAATGATCTCGGCATCTGGAGGGAGGGAGATAGAATTTAACCTATCCAGGAAATGGTAGGAATCTTGAGTGAATGATGGTAGGGCCTGGATAATCGGCTGGAGATAGTGGTCTACAAATGCCGAGATTATTTCTGTTGGGGAGTGATGGGAGGATAAAATCGGTCGACCAGGATTACCCGGCTTGTGAATCTTCGGAAGGATATAGAAATGAGGAGTGCGTGGGTGGGGAGGGGAGAGGAGGGCTAAGTCTGAAGGAGATAGACCCTCATTCGGCCCATTGGCACTAAGAAATTCAATAAGGTCCTCCTGAAGTGCGGGATTTGGATCTTCGGGGATTTGCTGGTAGGAAGAGGTGTCAGAGAGTTGTGTTTCAGCTTCCCTAATGTAGTCTGATCTGTTTAAGACCACAACCGTTGACCCTTTATCTGCGGAAGTAATGATGATATTAGGATTTTTCATTAAGTTATTTAGCTCTGAGGATTCGGTAGGGGACAGGTTATATTGAGGATTTAGGGAATTAAGGAAAGACGGGTTGGCGATTCTGGGCAAGAGAAGGTTTATAAAAATTTCAATTGGATGATTTGAGGGGAGGGGACTGGGTTCTTGGGCTGAAGCCGGCTTGAATTTCTGTAAGGCGTTGTGAAGGGGTCTGGAGATTTGCTGGAGTGCCGGTTGCGACTCCCAAAAAGCCTTTTCCCCCCTTTTCCCCTCTTTTCCCCTCTTTTCCCCCATTTTCCCCTTCTCCTTCCTACCACTGCTTTCGGGCCCTCCTCTGCCTCAGTTCTGTTCCTAATTCCTCTTGAGAAAGGTGGTTGGACCACCGAAAATTCGAGAACCAGTGAGTCTCTCTTTTGTGTGTTTTGGTTTCTGTGTTTGTTATGACTATTAGTGAATTTACATTATTATATATATATATATATATATATATATATATATATATATATATTATATATATATATATATATATATATATATATATATATATATATATATATATATATATATATATATATATATATATATATATATATATATATATATATATATATATATATATATATATATATATATATATATATATATATTATAGATATATATATATATATATATATATATATATATATATATATATATATATTATAGATATATATTCACTGATATATAGTGAACTATATATATATTCACTGATATATATTCACTATCAGTGAATATATATCTATAATATATATATATATATATATATATATATATATATATATATATATATATATATATATATATATATATATATATATATATATATATATATATATATATTATAGATATATATATATATATATATATATATATATATATATATATATAGATATATATTCACTGATAGTCATAACAAACACAGAAACCAAAACACAAAAGAGGAAAAACTCACTGGTTCTCGAATTTTCGGTTCTGTTCCTAATTCCTCTTGAGAAAGGTGGTTGGACCACCGAAAATTCGAGAACCAGTGAGTTTTTCCTCTTTTGTGTTTTGGTTTCTGTGTTTGTTATGACTATCAGTGAATACATTACACGTTTGTGGGTTTTCCAAAAAAGTGTATATATTATAGATATATATATATATATATATTATAGATATATATATATAATTTCTTCGAAGTAACACGGAAGTGTTGAATAAAAAACTTAGACAGTAACACACAGCACGAAAACTCACAAAAAGAACACTCAAAATAATATCTTGATAATTTCGACGGACTCGAGCTCCGTCTTCTTCGGAAGATAAGATATGACTGAGGAAAAGGGTACGCGGTGCAGAGAGAGTATGGGACGAGGGAGAGGGGAAAAAACAGGTAGTGGGGGAGGGGTGAAGGAGGAGGTTATGGAGGGGGAAAGGGAGGCCAGAGGGGAGCGGAGATGGATTAAGGAGGATGCAGAAATAGTAACAAGCGACACAGAAAACTAACAATTCATCCGCAGATTCCACAACACCCATGACCAAGGCATCAACTCACCAAGTCATCATAAGGGCTTGACAAGTCAAAACACAGGACAAGGATGACAAAATGTATGCGGATGAATAAATTGTCCCACCACCTCGCAAGAAACAAATCCACCTCCATCCACCTCAGCCCCACCACCAAAAATTAAATTAAAAACAATGGAATTGGGATTTATATGGCTGTGTAAAGCCTATCAACATCTGGATCTCAATGTCGTTCACTAAATGGGGGGTTATCTTATCTTCCGAAGAAGACGGAGCTTGAGTCCATCGAAATTATCAAGATATTATTGTGAGTGTTCTTTTTATGTGTTCTCGTGCTGTGTGTTACTGTCTAAGTTTTATATATATATATATATATATATATATATATATATATATATATATATATATATATATATATATATATATATATATTATTATTAGGTAATCTACCGGTTAGGGTAGGTTTTTTGGATGGACACAACTATCAAATAAATATTTTGTAACTCCAAACAAACCCAATCCAGCTACCTAAACTACATCAGGTCCCTCTTCATCTCTGTGTACTTCTTTCCACCCTTTATCCCATCCAACATCCCTATCCTGTTCCTACCCTTTCCTCGCTTGCCCAACATTCTTCCCTCTATTACCTTCTTCAACATTCCACTACCGCTCAATATGCCTTTCATCCATTTTTCCTGCCTCCATAGGATTTCTCTCAACAAACCCCTCTCCTCACCAACCATCTCTAGTACTTCCTCATTTGTTTTCCTTTCGGTCCATTTCACCTTCTCCATCCTTCTCCACACCCACATTTCAAAAGCCTCCAATCTACGTCTATCCTAATGCTTCAGTGACCACGTTTCCATGCCGTACATAGCTACGCTCCATATCAGAGTTTTTACGAGTCTTGTCTTAACATCCCTACTCAACGTCCCCGTCATCAACTCCCTCCTCCTTGAGAAAGCCTCCTTGCCTAGCGCAATTCTTCTCCTTACATCCCTACCACTTTGACCGTATTGGTCCAAAACACTTCCGAGATATGTAACCTGCTCTACCTGCTCTATTTTTTCCCCGCCTATTTTAATATTTAGCTTAGCCTTTTTCTTTCTGGAAAATGGCATAACCTTTATTTTATTAATATTGATTCTCATCCCATATTTATCGCACTGAACCTCCAATTGACTCAGCAATGCTTGCAACCCCTTGGCTGACTGAGCAACTAATGCTTGGTCATCAGCAAACCTAACCGATTTTACAAATTCCCCTCCGACTTTCAATCCTACCTCCAGTTCTTCCCATGCCTCTTTAATCATTTCCTCTACATATACGTTGAACAGCACCGGTGACAATGGGCAACCCTGCCTTACACCTCTTCCTAACACTGCCCATCTGGACTCTCCGTTCTCCACTCGCACCTGAGCAGTCTGAGACATGTACAGGTTGCGGATCAGTCTCCTGTCCATCCAATCCATTCCTATTTTCTACAATACACGCATTAATTTTTCCCAATTCACTCTATCAAACGCTTTTTCGAAATCTACAAAACAGGCAAAAACGTCCTGATTGTATTCTATATTCCTCTCAATTAGTGATCTCATTACTGCAATGGCATCACGGGTACCTCTTCCTTTCCTAAACCCAAACTGATCATACCCTAAGTAATCATTTTCCTTACTCTCTATCCTTTTGTTGATGATCCTGAGAATAACTTTAGCTGCGTGGAATATCAAACTTATTGTTCTGTAATCCTCACATGACGTAGACTTTGCCTTTTTTGGAATAGGAGCTAACACTGATCTCACAAAATCTTCCGGCCAGATTCCTTCCTCATAGATACTATGAATCAGTCCATAAAGGGCCCTCTTCCCACATTTTCCTAAACATTTCAACAGTTCTACAGGTATGTTGTCTACCCCCACGTCCTTATTTGCTTTCATCTCCTTTAATGCCCTTTCTATTTCATCGTCGAGTATGCCTGGACCTAAGCTATCTTCTTCTACGTCATGTTCCTTTTCTGTGTCTAACCTTGTTGGCTTAAGTTCTTTACCTTACAGTGTTTCTATATATTCCTTCCATCTCTCTTGGATTTTTCCTGGTTCAACTATTATCTTTCCCCACTTATCTTTAACTGTTAGCACAGATCATGCCTTCTTACTTCCCGATAATAACTTAACCTTGCTGTATAGAGCACCAATTTCACCCTTCTTCTGTAAATTTTCCATATCCTCGCATTGCGTTTTACACCATTCTTCTTTTGCTTTATTTGTGGCCCTTCTCAATTTATTGTTTAACTCTTTGTACTTCATTTTACCTAACTCTGTGTTTACATTTTTCCATCTTCTTCTCTCCTCCATCTTTGCAATCATCTCATCTGTTACCTATGGTTTTCTTATCCTTTTCCCGTTAACGGTTCCTATAGTGTCTTTAACGGCTTCCAATATCCCTTTCTTGATACATTCCCATTTTTCTTCGATAGTACTCAGTTCTTTACCATCATCCATCATTTTCTCTACAGCCTGCTGATACTCCTTCATTGTTAATCCATTTAATGCTTCTAAATTCCATTTCCGAACCCGCCGCCCTTGCCTTATCTTCTTGAAACGAACATTACATTTCATAACGACTAAATTTTGGTCAGAGTCCGCATCCGCTCCTGGGAAACTGTGTGAATTTATCACACTGTTCCTAAACGTTTCCTAACCATAATATAATCTAACTGATATCTTTCTGAGTCACCTGGCATTTTCCATTCATACCTATGCCTTTTGGGGTGTCTAAACCATGTGTTGGTGATGACTAACCCCTGTCTCCTGCAGAATTCAATTATTGCTTTCTCCCCGCATTCATTCCTCGTGCCTAACCCATAGTCCCCCACCTCACCCCCATCTCTTCCTTCGCCTACCGTAGCATTCCAATCCCCCATCACTATCAAATATTTCCCTGCAGGAACACCCCTGGTGATATCCTCTAACTCATCGTACATCTTATCGACTTCTTCCACCTTGTGGTTGCTCGGTGGCATTTATACCTGAACAATGACCAAGTTCGTCGGCTCTGCTTAATCTCTACGAGTAAAATTCTATCTGTCGCTTGCTCAATGTTGACTATGCTTCTTCCTACCCCTTCATTTAAAATTACGGCCACCCCTCTTTGGCTCTTTTCACACACACACACACGGCCTCTTGAGCCGAGTCCCTTAGATACCAGGACTCATATTATCTATAGTGCCCATCATTATATTCTTGGGAATCATAATTGAGGTGGTTTCCTGTTGCCTTCCTCAATAGTGTTTTTAACGTGACACCATCACTTAATGGCCGCCCCACTGGGGTCAGAGGCCATTGCAGCCGCCTCACTGAGGAACAGACGCTGCATGGACTACCTTTCGTCTGGCTCCTAACCTTCGACCTATCTGGCATGGGTGACCCTACCAGGAGCAATTATATTTACTCCCGCCAGCACAGCTCTAGGGGTCATCGGAACACACAAGCCCTTCCACCACGAGAAAGTTATAGTCCATGGGAAGGATATATATATATATATATATATATATTACACGATTATCCCGCCATATGGCGAACAAATATTATTCTCACACATAGAAATAGATATATAAGGAAAGGGGATAGGAAAACACGTAAAAGACATAAAAGACAAACACAGGAAAGGTGGGGAAGGCGGATTTGAGCAGGTCACGAATGTAAAAATATTTCCTTATCTGGGATTTGAACCACGGGCCCTCTTCCACTTGCCGGGCGGATGCTCTACCAACTAAGCTAATAAGGAAACCAGATTTACAGTGAGATCTGCGATCTTATAAAGCGCCAAAGTGCTCCGATAGTTGTTGCCCAAGAGATGGCGTTAGGGAGCTTTTTTACCCACCAAAGGAGAAATAGACGGCACACAAGAAATATATATATATATATATATATATATATATATATATATATATATATATATATATATATATATATATATATATATATATATATATATATATATATATATATATATATATATATATATATATATATATATCGATGATGCGGAAGTACTCACGAGAGCAATATAACTTTTGGATGGCACAATAGAACACAGAATAAAACAGATAACACGTAAAAAGACACTCACACTGTAGATGATTTAAGCTTTCGGCCTACTCCGAGGCCGAAAGCTTAAATCATCTACAGTGTGAGTGTCTTTTTATGTGTTATCTGTTTTATTTTGTGTTCTATTGTGCCGTCCAAAAGTTATATATATATATATAATATATACCAAGTGAAAATATATTATGTGTGTGTGTATATATGTGTATATATATATATATATATATATATATATATATATATATATATATAACCATAAACACAGTAATCAACACGAAGGTCGGTTTAGTAGGTGATGGTAGAGCTCACCCATGTACCAAGCCCAACGGCGTGTGAATATTCACACATCAGGGTAGGGGGGCCAGTTCCTTTCCCTGTGCTGGTTATGGTTTCCCAGGAAGATCTGGTACCCGAAAAATCAACTAGCTTGGGTGGAGCTGCAGGTGCCTAGCCCGGAATCGAACCCGGGACCCTCTGGTCAGCAGTCCAACGCTCTACCCACTAGACCACCACGACCCGTATATGTGTATATATATATATATATATATATATATATATATATATATATATATATAATTTTGAAAATAATGTCAGCTCATATTTACTCCTTTAGTTATGCATAATCAAGTCAAGGATCTTAGTCAATGGTGTAAATCATAAGGTGGAACTTGACTTAGACCCAAGGTTATATGGAATACTTCTTATTATTACTCTTAAATATCCTCTTATTAATAAACTTCAAGATAAGTTGTCTAGAATAGTGACATGTAATTTTGCTTAAGTTTTGTTGAATGCCCTCACATTACCCCCATGTGTGGAACTTAAATTATTGTGGATTGCTATGAGGTCTGTCAAGTCTTTGTAATATACTTTTGTGAATTTTACTTTTTTTTAATGAATTTATTAATTTTATTACAGATAAGATTATTCTGCTCATGCGAAAGGTCAACAGAATCATTTACAACATCAACAGCTGTTGGTATGTTATTTCATAATTACTAATATTATATTGACTCTATTATATGACACTTTTGTCTACAGTTTATTTATTTTGTTTAATATTCTCCTAAAATATAATTTTTTAAGAACATTTCCATTAATATTATATTATATTCAGGAAAAGTATCATATTTATTTACACAATATCACCTACATTATCTATGATTTAATGTACAGTAAAACAAAGCATTAAATCTAGTGTGTATCGTAATGTCATAGCATTATTACACTTAGTTATAGTTTGTCCATCCTGTGCATGTCACTGGTGTGGCTAGTTGGCTGCTCAGTGAATTGTACCAATATCCTTCATCAATAGTGGTGTTGGATTATGCTGCTGTAATGTCATACATGAGTACATAACTGATGTGGGTCTTTAAGGGGGAAAAGCAATTGCTGAATTTGTGGAAGCATGAAGGATGTCAATTAAGTATTGGATCAAATGCTTTCATTTTTATGTTTCAATTCAATGGAAACAAATTGAGAAATGAATTTTCGATGAACCGGAAGACCAAAGTAAGGCAAATTTTTTAAAAGGAAATATTTTAGAGACAAAATATATCATGAATTCAAAAATTTTCCAGACTAAAAAGATGTTGAAATGATTTAAATAGAGAAGAAATCACAAGCAGATTTAGTAATAGCGAGAGCCAGGCTTGAAATTTTTTACCAAGGTATCCAGGAGAGGCACTGTTATTTCGTTCTATAAAATGTTTTATGTTGACTCTACTGGGCAAACCTGACAAAATATGTTAAGTAGGAACCAATGATGTTCCATTGCCTCTTGATGAATAAACAAATATATGCCTGCCTACACTATGTAATTACTGATTTGTTAATTCAGATTTTGTTTGTAATAATTTTAATGTTCTTCAGATTACTGCAACTGAGTTATATTTTTGCCTTCCATAATTATCCATTGAAGGGACCATTAAATTTGTATAACCATAAAATGCTTATGCTAACTGAACACTTACTATTAGGATGGACTACAACCTTGACAAGATGTAAGGGCTTGTGTGTTCTGATGACCACTATAACTCTGCTTGCAGAAGCAATGGTAATTTCTCCAAGTAGGGTCCCCAATCCTTCAGAGGTTGAAAGGTAATCCACTCAGCGTCTGTTCCGCAGTGAGTTGGAACCCTTTTGAATGATGGTATCTCATTAAAAATACTCTTGAGGAAGGTGACAGGGAGTTACCTTCCTTAAATATTCCATGACTTTATGATGGATGCATTTAAGAATATGAGTCCCGGCAACTATGGAAATCATACCACTCGGCCTTGTGTCATGCTTGGTTGGGGAAGAGGCAAGGTTTCTCTAGTGTCTTGGCATGATTTCCTTGTAAAGCAGAATCAACAGCAACAATGGTGAAGAAGCCCTAGAAAATGATGAAACCAGTTAGAATGACTAACAGTGTTTCATTATTTTAGAGAACAGGGAAATTATAAAATGTAAAGCAAGTGATGGAGGGAGAAACCATAGATGTTTTAGACCTGTGTGATGTGAGTAGGAAATATTAGCGGTGATTATGGGAACATTAGTTTTAAGGTGATATCCAGAGGAGCCCTCCCATGGACTACAACCTTGTCGTGGTGGAAGGGCTTGTGTGTTCCGATGACCCCTAGAGCTGTGCTGGCGGGAGTAATAATAATTACTCCTGGAAGGGTCACCCATGCCAGATAGGTCGAAGGTTAGGAGCCAGACGAAAGGTAGTCCACGCAGCGTCTGTTCCTCAGTGAGGCGGATGCAATGGCGTCTGACCCCAGTGGGGCGGCCATTAAGTGATGGTGTCACGTTAAAAACACTATTGAGGAAGGCAACGGGAAACCACCTCAATTATCATTCCCAAGAAAATAATGATGGACGCAAAACAGAAATTGAGTCCTGGCAACTCCGGGACTCGGCCCAAGGGGCCGTGTGTCGTGCCCGGCAGCGGGGGAGGCAAGGCTTCCGCGGTCGTCATCCCACGAAACCCTTGCAGGGAAGAAATAACTGCAGCAGGACAGAAGACTCAGAAGAAGGCGAAAGTAGTTAGAATAGGAACCTGGAACGTCAGGACAATGTTGAGGAGAGGCAAATTAGAAAATATTAAGCGAGAGATGGAAAGAGGTAATATAGATGTTTTAGGTCTCTGCGAGGTGAGATGGAAGGATAGCGGGGATTACTGGAGTGACAATTATAGAGTGATATACAGCGGCGGGGATGAGAGCCAACGAGGGGTTGCCGTAATTTTAAATAAAGGGGTAGGAAGAAGCGTAGTCAACATAGAGCAAGCGACAGATAGAATTTTACTCGTAGAGATTAAAGCAGAGCCGACGAACTTGGTCATTGTTCAGGTATACATGCCACCGAGCAACCACAAGGAGGAAGAAGTCGATAGGATGTATGATGAGTTAGAGGATATCATCGCGAGTGTTCCTGCAGGGAAACATTTGATAGTGATGGGGGATTGGAATGCGACGGTAGGTGAAGGAAGAATGGTGGTGAGGTGGGGGACTATGGGTTAGGCACGAGGAATGAACGCGGGGAGAAAGCAATTGAATTCTGCAGGAGACAGGGGTTAGTCATCACTAACACATGGGTTAGACATCACAAAAGGCGTAGGTATACATGGAAAATGACAGGTGACTCAGAAAGGTATCAGTTAGATTATATTATGGTTAGGCACAGGTTTAGGAACAGTGTGATAAATTCGCACAGTTTCCCAGGAGCGGATGAGGACTTTGACCACAATTTAGTTGTTATGAAATGTAATGTTCGTTTCAAGAAGATAAGGCAAGGGCGGCGGGTTAGGAAATGGAATTTAGAAGCAGTAAATGGATTAACGAGGAAGGAGTATCAGGAGGCTGTAGAGAAAATGATGGATGACGGTAAAGAACTGAGTACTATCGAAGAAAAATGGGAATGTATCAAGAAAGGGATATTGGAAGCCGCTAAAGACACTATAGGAACCGTTAACGGGAAAAGGATAAGGAAACCATGGGTAACGGATGAGATGATTGCAAAGATGGATGAGAGAAGAAGATGGAAAAATGTAAACACAGAGTTAGACAAAATGAAGTACAAAGAGTTAAACAATAAATTGAGAAGGGCCACAAATAAAGCAAAAGAAGAATGGTGTAAAACGCAATGCGAGGATATGGAAAGTTTACAGAAGAAGGGTGAAATTGGTGCTCTATACAGCAAGGTTAAGTTATTATCGGGAAGTAAGAAGGCAAGATCTGTGCTAACAGTTAAAGATAAATGGGGTAAGATAATAGTTGAACCAGGAAAAATCCAAGAGAGATGGAAGGAATATATAGAAACACTGTATGGTAAAGAACTTAGGCCGACAAGGTTAGACATAGAAAAGGAACATGACGTAGAAGAAGATAGCTTAGGTCCAGGCATACTCGACGATGAAATAGAAAGGGCATTAAAAGAAATGAAAGCAAATAAGGCTGTGGGGGTAGACAATATTCCTGTAGAAATGTTGAAATGGTTAGGGAAAGGTGGGAAGAAGGCCATATATGGACTAATTCGTGGTATCTATGAGGAAGGAATCTGGCCGGAAGATTTTGTGAGATCGGTGTTAGTCCCTATTCCAAAAAAGGCAAAGGCTTCGTCATGTGAGGATTACAGAACAATAAGTTTGATATCCCACGCAGCTAAAGTTATTCTCAGGATCATCAACAAAAGGATAGAGAGCAAGGCAAATGATTACTTAGGGGATGATCAGTTTGGGTTCAGGAAGGGAAGAGGTACACGTGATGCCATTGCAGTAATGAGATCACTAGTCGAAAGGAATATAGAATACAATCAGGACGTTTTTGCCTGTTTTGTAGATTTCGAAAAAGCGTTTGATAGAGTGAATTGGGAAAAATTAATGCGTGTATTGCAGAAAATAGGAATGGATTGGAGGGACAGGAGACTGATCCGCAACCTGTACATGTCTCAGACTGCTCAGGTGCGAGTGGGGAACGGAGAGTCCGGATGGGCTGTGTTAGGAAGAGGTGTAAGGCAGGGTTGCCCATTGTCACCGGTACTGTTCAACGTATACGTAGAGGAAATGATTAAAGAAGCATGGGAAGAACTGGAGGTAGGAATGAAAGTCGGAGGGGAATTCGTAAAATCGGTTAGGTTTGCTGATGACCAAGCATTAGTTGCTCAGTCAGCCAAGGGGTTGCAAGCATTGTTGAGTGAATTGGAGGTTCAGTGCGATAGATATGGGATGAGAATCAATATTAATAAAATAAAGGTTATGCCATTTTCCAGAAAGAAAAAGGCTAAGCTAAATATTAAAATAGGCGGGGAAAAAATAGAGCAGGTAGAGCAGGTTACATATCTCGGAAGTGTTTTGGACCAATACGGTCAAAGTGGTAGGGACGTAAGGAGAAGAATTGCGCTAGGCAAGGAGGCTTTCTCAAGGAGGAGGGAGTTGATGACGGGGACGTTGAGTAGGGATGTTAAGACAAGACTCGTAAAAACTCTGATATGGAGCATAGCTATGTACGGCGCGGAAACGTGGTCGCTGAAGCAGGAGGATAGACGTAGATTGGAGGCTTTTGAAATGTGGGTGTGGAGAAGAATGGAGAAGGTGAAATGGACCGAAAGGAAAACAAATGAGGAAGTACTAGAAATGGTGGGGGAGGAGAGGGGTTTGTTGAGAGAAATCCTATGGAGGCAGGAAAAATGGATGAAAGGCGTATTGAGCGGTAGTGGAATGTTGAAGAGGGTAATAGAGGGGAGAATGTTGGGCAAGCGAGGTAAGGGCAGGAACAGGATAGGGATGTTGGACGGGATGAAGGGAGGAAAGAAGTACACCGAGATGAAGAGGGACCTTGTATAGATTAGTTTGATAGGTAGGGAGTCACAAAATGTTTATTTGATAGTTGTGTCCATCCAAAAACCTACCTTAACCGGTAGATTACCTAATTATTATTATCCAGAGGAGGAGAAGAGAAGCTGTAAGGGTTGGTAATAATATTGAACCAAAAGGTAGAAAGAAGCAGGATTAGCATTGAAGGTTGGAACATGACAGTGGGCGAAGGGTTAGGTTGGAGTGAGATAGGGGACTATGGTTTAGGAAGGAAGAATAACCACAGGGAGAAAGTAATAGAGTTCTATAGCAGACACATTGATCATAATGACCTTTTGGTTTAAATGCCACAATAGCTGTAGCCACCTATGGAAAATTCCTATGGATTCAGAGAAATGTCAGTTAAGCTATATTATGGTCAGACACAGCTTTAGGAACAATGGATTGATTTCCACAGTTTCTCAGGAGAAGATGCAGAGTCAGATCATCAAAATGTAGTACTAATGAAGTGTAGCATCAAATTTAAGAGGATAAAACAGGGAAGATGGTTGAGGAAATGGAATGTGGAAGCTTAAACCAAATTAGTGAGAAAGAAGGGGTACTAGGCTGCATTGAAAAAAACTGTGACTGAGGATAGGGAGGCAGATACTGTAAAAGGTAAATGTAAACATGGAAAAAGGATTATGAAAGCCTCAAATAAAACTATAGAAGCATTCAATTGGAAAAGAACAAGAAAACCATAAGTAACAGTGAAAAGATTTGGAAGATAGGCGAGAGAAAAAAATGGAAGCATCTAAACATAGGATTATGAAAAAAGATAAGTGCAAAGAAATAATATATAAAAATATTTCAAAGTGTAAAAATGATTTGCCTTGACCGGGGTTTAAACCCATATCCCACAACTATGAATACCCGTGACATTGTATGCATGGTGTTTCATCATTACATCTTGTTCATTTAGTCCCCAAAATTTTGAAATGTAAGAGGATGCTTCGCTAACTTAACTGGCCAAAGGACTCAGCTGGATATCGAGTGATCTGGGTTTGAATCCCGATTTAAGTTAAGAGTTAAAATAGGAGGACAAAAACTAGAGCATTTGGGACTGGTTACCTTTTTGGTTATGTTTTTGGTTCAAATGGTCAAAGTGTTTAGGAAATTAAAAATGGAATTAGTAAAGGTGCTTTCATGAGGAGGATGTATTGATGGCATAGGAATTGAACAATGATGGAATAGATCAGCGTAAATCTTTATTATGTCCTGGGAGTACTCCCATACAAAAATCAAAAATGTTACAATATAAAAATATAGAACATTTTAAACCAAAAAAACATGAATATACCATGAACATGCAAATGTAATTTAGAAAAAAACAAAGTGTTATTAATAAATGCTTCAATTTTAAAAAAGCATTCTTTTACTAAAATATTATTCAATTTATATTTTTAAATATCCACCAAACAAGATTTTCAAACATCGGTTGGATTGGAATACCAAGGATGTGAAGCTGCCACAGTTAATTGGAAAGTGGGTGGGAAATACAATATTGTTTGGTTCTGTTATAATAACCAAAGGAAGACTTGTAATTATTTGCAAAAACATATCAACTAAGAAGGACAGCTCAATAATATGCTTAGTTTCAGCCATGATGTGGTAGATTTCAAATTTAATAATCAACAAATAGTAGCACTTTTCCAATAGATATTATTTAAACCTTGACCAGTTTCAATGCCCAACATCATCTTCAAGTGAAAACTGCAGTAATTTGCCTACTTCTATGTGTATATTTTTTATCTGGGGAAGAAAGGAGAAGGAAAAATATGTTTGGAAGTGGGAGAGGAATGGGAATTATGGCTTGAATGTAAGAAGGAAAGATAGGGGAAGGGTTAGCAGAGGATAGTGAAATACTATATTAAATACAGCAAAATTCATGGTAAAAACATTAAGCCCAAAAGAGAAGGTCATGATCCCACTTAGGTGATTAGGAAGTGATTTCAGTGTGCCATGTCTGTGGCAGGAAAGGGCAACTGAAAAGAGGGGTGGTCACTGAGCTCAGGGGATTAAGATCCCAAGGAGTGGTGGGAAGAGGGAAAGGGGTCACCACATTTAGCACACACTGGGTGGGGAAACAAAGGGTACAGGGGCATCTGAGTGTTTCACAGTCATATTTTGCCCCAAGGGAAGTTGAAGGAAAAGAGAGGGGAGGTAAATGTATGTCATTAAGGAGGGGAGTGCTCTTCTTCACCCATTGGACGATTTCAAATTGTTCCAGTGATTCTAAATCATTTCCTTTATTTTGCACATGAAGTACTTGTGAATCAAAGTTACAGGTATGGTTAGTCTGACGAACTAGTCTAACTAGTGTAACTTTTAGCTCATGAGTTGGATAGCTTGAGTTTTGCTATTGTTCTGAAGAAAAAATTAACATAGGTTTAATTTGTTAAATATCATATTACTCAGCTGATTAGGATAGTAGTGGCAATATATTTTGAAGACAGTCTGCGTGAAGCAAGTGTTGGCAACTCATAATACATTTAAAGGTCAAGGACAAACAGTGAGACTAATAATTGGCCAAGAATGGAACCCTGAGGAACTTAACTAAAAACAGAGCTCAACCTGGTAGCATCGAAGTCCTTCACTGCTTGAGGGTGGTAGTTCAAATTGGAGGGGAATCGATTCAACATGGAGCAATAGAAATTAACTTTTTCTTTCATTGGGAAAAATAAGGTTGAGTGGCCAACTCAATCAAAATCAATTAATGCAACAACGGTGAACATTCTTTTATCAATGCAGAGTGAATATCATCAATTAGTTTGATAAGAAATGACTGTACTAAAGCTTTTACAAAAATCTGAATGAAATTGCTCAAATCTATGATAGGCCGGAAGATAGTTCAGCCAGGAGACTCATTTTATATAATTCTACTTTCAGAAATAACACCCAGTAAGCCAGGTCCAACTACAACACCGGTACTATGCGATGGCTGGACTCCATGGATCAATGACCACAGGAATCCCAAAGATCATCCAGGGGACCATGAGCACAAATCACTGGAGCAGTTGCACAGTGTAGGATTCTGCAAAGAGGTTAGCATTACAATTGTGGTCTCTGGCAATCTGGCAGGCAAGTTATTTTTAAGCCTGCAGTGCTATACTGTATTTGAAACAGTTTATATTAATTTATCAGTAATCATTTGTGATGGATGGCTATATTACATGTAAGGGTGTTTATGTAGTTTTTGAGTGTGTTGCTCTAAATTTCATGTGAGTGCACCTGCTATATTTCATTGAAGTGTGTATTTTCATATATTGTTCTGATTCTAATTTCTCTGTGGCTAATGTTCTATTTCACTATGACAATGTTTTTCACATGGCTGACTGACAGAAAAATATAATAAATGAAATAAATTGCCAGGCATAAAAATAATAACACTAAATCTTCCTCTGAAATGAACTTCTATTATGGTATGTTATTGGTTCAATGCCTTGGTCAATTCTTTTTCAGGGAAAAGTAACACATATTGAATGCAGGGATACCAAAACAGATCTCCTCTTCTCAGAAACATGGGATGTTGGTGTAACCTGCTCTATCTCAGATGGTTTAATATGCAAAAATGATGATCAAGGGAAAGGCCGGCATTGTAAAGACTACAAAATTCGATACTTCTGCACATGTGGTGAGTACAAGTTTGGGTGTGTGTTTGCATATTGTATATATATATGTATGTATGTATGTATTATTTACTCTCCCAAGGACAGCTTGAGCTGTCAAAATATTAAGAAAATATAAAGGCCTTGCAAAAATCAAAGATAAATAAGGGAATTTATAAAACGAACCAGGGATGATTGAAAAGAGATGGAATAAATATATACACCAACTATATGATGAAGACATTAGGCCAACAAGTTTAGACATAGAAAGAGAATATGATGTAGATGGGGATAGCTTAGGACCCGCCATACTTGGATAGAATGGCCATTGAGGGAGTTGAAATCAAATACGGCCATGAGGGTAGACAACATTCCTGCAAAACTAATTAAATATTTAGGAAATTGTAGGAGGAAGAGTTTATATGGACTAATTCGTAACATTAGAGTGTAGAGGGAGGGATTCGACCAGAAGATTCTTCAGGTTAATGTTAGTTCCTATCTCAAAGAAGGAAAAGGCAAATATATGTAAGGGCGACAGATAAATAAATTTGGTTTTGCGAGCAGCTAAAGTGAATCTCGGGATAATCAATAAGAGGATGGGCAGGAGGGGAAATGATGAGCTACTTGGAGGATGATCAGTATGCTTACAGAAAGAGGAGAGGGACGCATGATGTCATTGCAGTTGCTAATAGAAGGGAATATAATCAGGCTGAATTTGTTTGTTTCATCAATTTTAAGGAGGTATTCAATAGAGTGAATTGGGTAGAATTAATGATTGTATTGTGGTGAATAGGAGTAGATTGGAGGGATATGAGACTTATCCACGACCTGTATTGTACATGACACAAACTGTTCTCTTTACTACCATGAATGATTACCCCCTCCCTGAATGTAAATCATTTGAACCAACCCTCCTGGCATTTCAATTTAAAGCTGGGATAATTTTTCCAATAATTACAACCACATGGCACTTTCAGAAGCATCACTGGGTATTCATATTAGTTTGATCCAAGCCCACATCAGAATCCCCAAAAATTCTGGAAATTCGGAGCCCGGATTTTCCAAACCAAACACTAACTTCATTCTCATTGCAAGAGTGTTTTTATGCCTATTAACTTGTAAATCTTCCGGAACAGTGTTTCCCAATGATTCATTTTCATTTTATCATGATAACTAAGAAACTGGTTGGAGGGATACTGTTTTCATGTGCAATCAGTATATTTTCCATCACTGGGGTAGTATTCACACATTTATTTAAGGGATAAGAATTCATCTTGCACTCATTATGGGATGATGGTAAAGTTGGATGCCCAGCACAAAGGGCGGCAGTAGCAGCAACCAACTGCTTCGTTGCTATCTTGTTGCCAAGGGCCAATGGATTCTCATCCTACTGGACCGTTGAATTCTTTTCTCAGTTTTTCGATGATCCACTGAGCTTTTTGACTTATTCGTCTCACTAGAAGCCATTTTTTGAGTAGCTAGAGGTGAATATTCTCCATGCAAAAGAAGCCGGGCATTTTCTTTCAGTTCCTCAAATTCTGCTTTCAACTGTGAGTCTTAGTCAGCATTGTAGATTATGAGTGAAGCTTATCACCTTGGCATTTAAGGCATGTCCAAACACTGAAGGAGTTTTGATAATCACTGTGAAAGTGAATTCACTCAGGTGTGTACATTCGGAGTGATATACATTATTCCAAATTTTGCAGAAGATGTGGGCCTTTTAAGATAATTATATGTTATTTTGGCAAGAGCCACATACACACCCAAAAGACAGCAATGCCATATTGTGAAACATAAAAAAATTTTAAAATTTGGCTAGATAAGAGGTTTAGTACCTTTTATCTAGCCAATTTTTTAAGCATGCCAAATGTAGTGCTGGATGTTCATTAGGGTATTTTGTTAAGCTAACCCCAGAAATGTTGGCATGCCAATTATTATTATGGTGGTGCAGGAAGGAATGGAGAGGATTCAGTTTGGGTTATTTTGGGGGTGGTTGTAATTGGTTAGGCATCATGGGTGAGTACATGGAGCAGGGTGATCTTGGAGGAGGGCATGCCTCAATGAGAGGTTCTCAGTGTGTTCCTAAGAGCTGCAGTAGGTTAGCGGTGGTATTGGCTATGATGAGGGATAACAGCCTGGAGTTATTGCACACCTGCTAGTGAGTGGTGCAGATAGAAAGATTATTACTTTGTTGGCTTTTGTGAAGATTGGTAATGTAGGAGCATATGTGGGGATCAGGGTGGTGTAGTGGTTAACGTACTGGATTCCCGCCCAAAGGATCCGGGTTCGAATCCTGGAGACAGCAGATATTTTTCAGCAGTATCCTGATCCCTACTTGAGGTGCTTTGTGGAGAGCACTTTAAGTGAGTACGACGTCCATCGGATGGGACATTAAATTCCAGACCCCTTGGCATCTTTGGACAAGAGTAGGCTAATGCCAACATCCAAAACACACAAAAGAGGGACTCACTGGTTCTCGAATTTTCGGTGGTCCAACCACCTTTCTCAAGAGGAATTAGGAACAGGACTGATATATATATACGTATGGTGGGATTTTCAAGTTTGAATATATATATATATATATATATATATATATATTCAAACACAAAATCCTGCCATACGGTGAACAAATATTCATTCACATAGAAATAGAGATAAGGAAAGGGGAAAGGAAGACACATAAAGGACGAGCACAGGATAGGTGGGGATGGCGGAATCAAGCAGACCACTAATGTAAAAATATTTTCCTCGACCGGGACTTGAACACTGGATCTCTCCACTTGCCGGGCGGATGCTCTAACCACCTGAGTATATATATATTTTTATTATTATATTATTATAAGGTAATCTACCGGTTAAAGTAGGTTTTTGGATGAACACATCTACCAAATAAATATTTTGTGACTCCAAACAATACACAATCCAGCAACCTACTCTACATCAGGTCCCTCTTCATCTCTGTGTACTTCCTTCCTCTTTTCATCCTGTCCAATATCCCTATCCTGTTCCTGCCCTTTCCTCGTTTGACCAACACTCTCCCCTGTATTACCTTGTTCAACATCCCACTGCCGCTCTCAATACACCTTTCATCCATTTTTCCTGCCTCCATAGGATTTCCCCCAACAAACCCCTCTCCTCACCCACCATGCCTATTACTTGCTCTTTTGTTTTCCTTTCAGTCCATTTCACCTTCTCCATTCTTTTCCAAACTCACATTTCAAAATCCTCCAATCTATGTCAATCCTCCTGCGTCAGCGACCACATTTCAATGCTCGTAAATATCTACTATAAGTGTCCTTCTTTTATGTTTCTGTGTGTTTAATATTTATTAACCTAGTGTTTGTGTGTTTGTGCGTCGCCGGAGTGCGTCATTTCCAAGATTAGACATATATATATATATATATATATATATATATATATATATATATATATATATATATAATGTAAATAGATTAGTTGATACAAACACAGAAACTGAAACACATAAAAGAGGGACTCACTGGGTCTCGAATTTTTGGTGGTGCAACCACCTTTCTCAAGAGGAGTTAGGAACAGAACTCAGTTCTGTTTCTTCAAAGTTTCCGACCTAACAAAGACACAAGGTAATTTTTCTGAAATTTTCTGAGTGGGAAACTTTTCAGACCACCCATGTATATATATAACTATATAACTTTTAAAAACCAGAAATCTAGCTCAATGTCTCTGTATGTGATGAACATATATGTATTTGCTTTTACCTTTATTAATAATTGATAAATATTTTTCTTGCCAGGTGTAACTATGGAAAAAACTACAATTACAATTTTGCAAACAACCACATCTCCTCCTCCAGAGTGTCACCTCAGGTATGTTGTCTCCATGCATAATTAGGGAGTTCAGCTGGAAGCAAGCAATGAATGGTAAAGCAAGGAACTTTTGTTGCATTTTAAGGAAGACTTTTTTGAAGTAAAATTTTACTTCTAAGGTGGGAAGGATCAAATACCAATTTCTTATAAGTTTTATTTTTGAGTCCCAAATAAATCTTGCAACCTGGAGAATATCACATGTCACCTAAAGAGAATCATCTAACAGAGTGGCCCAAGTGGCTACCACTTAGCACTTTTGGTTAACTACAAATAATTTATTATTTGCTCATTAGTGATACCATTATTCAAACATGACATAGGTAAGGCATCAGATGATTCACTGATTTATGTGAAAGCATTTATGTTGAAAAGTAAATAATCTTTAGTCATCAATGTCATGGAGATATCAATGTGGATATTGTCAGAAGAGTTCAGTGGTGATATAGAATGATGAGCACATATGAAATGGGCAAAAATGCATTTAAAATACCTTATTTCCAAAGCCCAAGTAGAAATATTCATTTGATGGAGTAGAGTGAGCAGGCACATGACCATTTCTCAATTAAATTTTTGAGCCATAGTATGTTGACCACTGAGCAGACATTGCTTGGAATTGTGTTGAAGAATTTTATTGCCAAATTGTCGGATTGATAGTAGGTCTTTGACAACCTGCACTGGTTAGTACAAGGTTGTGTTTTGATCTTGTGTCATGGGAATGAATCAATGACTGGATATGGTATAGATTAAGAGTTTGTTTAATGTGCTTAAGGCTGCATAGTGCAAACAGGCTGGAGGTAGTAAAAGTTATATTTCACATTCTTTACCTAAAATGTTAAATAACAGACGGTTGATCTTGACCTTCCTCAACATTTGTTCTACTTCATTTTTCAGTTTTGTGCCGCTTATAAATGGTGCAGAACCACTACCTGATGAGGCATTCACGGCCAGCAGTTCTAGCAATGTGAAGCATGGACCTCAGAGTGCAAGATTGGATTCAATTTACTCACACAAATCAGGTGATTTAAAATATGTTTCTGTTTTTTTATTTGATCCCTACTTTGATTATCCATTTTGCTTTGTGCATTAATTCAGACTGGAATGGTGTGCTCACATATATTCTGGTTATTTTTTGTCGTCACTGCAATAGTTTTATAATTATTGTGCAAGTAAAAAGAAATAGACCATGTTAACAAGTTTGAATTATGAATTAATAGTGATTTTAAATGGCACAACAACTACTTGAGACTGATGATAATGATAATATATTTATTTGTCCAGCAGATACTGTGTACATTATTGAGAATACTTGCCAGGTGTATAGAACATGTCTATGAGATATACATTACATTATTCCCAAGTATTTAAGCATCCCTCATGTATATTTACAAAATTGTAATGAATTAGGAAATTCTTCATCATTTCAAAATGCAATTCTGCTCCTTCTGTCACCAAAATGAACCCTCGCCATGTACAAAAATGTGTTGTTGCCATCACAATGAAATGGGAATCCACCCCACTCATTCATTGCTTGAGGAGTGTAATTCATTTTTGACACCATTTAATTTGTGATTATGCTGTCGCCAGGACAATAGCTTTCCTCCCCAAGGGTAACGTCAGTTTGAGAACTGCTTGGGCCGACCTCGGCAATAGGAGGAGGGAGGGGAGTGGAGGTCATGGAGTGTGGAGTTAGAGGTGCAGAATACCCACTTCTCCTTGTCAGACATATTGGAGGAAGAGATCATTCTCATTCTCTCAGAAGGAATGCTGCGGAATACATCCCTAGGTCACATGGATTTGCTTTCTTGCACCTGGTGATTGTGCTCAGTAAACAGAAATATATTAAAACTTCTTATTAGGTATAGAAGTGTAGAAAATTATTAATAATAACAATAAACTTTATTCATCTTAATCATATTTACATATGGTGGATGTCATCATTTTTACTGGAACATAATAACACACTACAGAGCACAATATACAATCACATAAAAAACGTATGCATAGATATGACACTAAACACTACACCTTAACTGACACTAACCACCCCACACAGGCACTAAACCTTATAATTTTAGGCTAGTAAAATCAAGCTCATAATACTCCTCTATTGAGTATAGAGGATTGGAGGTAAGCCAAACACGCAGCACCCTTCGGAACACCACATTGTGGGCTGACTTTACAGCATTTGGAATCATGTTGAACAACTTGATTGGCAGACCTTCAACTTTGTAGGTCTTGTCTAGCCTACAGTGTGGTAAATCCATATTTGACTTTGCTCTCGTGTTATGGCTGTGAACGTCAGCCCTAGTGGAGTACATGCTGTTATTTTCTTTTATATTTACTAAAGTATAGAATATATATAAATTGTAGACAGTCATAATTTTTAAATTTAAAAAGAGAGGTCTACAGTGCTCAAGTGGACATGAGTTATTTAAGATACGGACTGCCTTTTTCTTCATCACAAAGATTAGCTTAGTATCAGATGCATGCCCCCAAAGTCTAATGCCAAAAGTGATATGTGAGTGAAAGAATGCATAGTAGGCATTAATTAGGTAGTCCTTACTCACATATAATTTCAATTTCCTGAGCAGAAATAAGGCTCGTGCAAGTTTCTTCCTAAAGTGTAGACTATGAGCACTCCATGTTAAATTGGAGTCTAAATAAAATCCCAGCAGTTTAACAGGGGCAGTATCCGATGTAGTAGATTTCAGTGTACAGAGAAGATGCTGAGTTTTATCGGGATTCATAAGGAGATTGTTGGCAGAGAACCAATCCACTGCCTTTTTAAGTATAATAGGAACTCTACTCATCGCATCAGAATGATGGGGGGAACTATGTAGAAAAGTAGTATCATCTGCAAAGAGGACACAGTCAGTAATCATATTGGGGCACAAGTCATTAATCATGACCAGAAATAAAAGAGGTCCTAGCACAGAGTCCTGAGGTACACCATATTTAATATTTAATGGTATTGACTGTTTACCATTTACATAAACAGACTGCTTACGATCAGATAAGTAGGAAGAAATAAATTTTAGTTCAGCATCCTTAAAACCATAATATTTCAACTTATTTACAAGAATTGTGTGATTAACACAGTCAAAAGCCGAAGAGAGGTCACATAGTGAGAGAGCCAAACATTGATTACCTTCAAAAGCCTTGATTATATGCTTTATAACATATTCAACAGCTTGAGTTGTGCATTTATTGGGTCTGAAACCAAACTGTGTTGGTGTAAATAGATTTAAAGATTCAAAATAGTCCAAGATTTGGGTAAAAACAACTGATTCAATGATTTTTGCAAGTGGGGAAATAATTGTAATAGGACGATAATTGTTTGGAGAACTAATATCACCAAATTTGTGAATAGGAATGACCTTGGAAAACTTCAACTGATCAGGAAAATAACCAGACTGAAGACAAGAGTTAATGACAATGGCAAGAGAGTATCCTAACCAGTCAATTACAGATTTGATTGAATTATTTGAAAGCCCAAACATATCTTTACAGTTAGAATTCTGGAACTTTTTCACTAATTTAATTATATCTATCTGAGAAACTTCTTTCCATCTAAATGTGGAATTGGTGGTGGGAGTATTACATAATAGGTTATTAACAGTTTTAGCTGAGGTTTGATTAATATTATTTATATCAGATATAATATTGTCAACCGAACTAATAAAGTAGTTATTAAAGGATTCAGAGTCTAATGGAACATCATCAGACTTTTTACTTTATCCTGTTTCTTTTTTGATGATAGTCCAGGCTGCTCTGCATTTGTTGGATGCACTATTAATGCAGTTAACATTGGCATGACATTTAGCCAATCTTACCTCAGTATAGTAGTCCTTTTGGTTATTGTAGGCTTTTTCAAGATCATCACTATCACATAGCTTATACTGTTTTATAAGTTGAGTAAATTTCTTCTCTAATTCTCAAGGTCAACATTAAACCAATTTGCCTGTAGATTGGGCTTATGTTTCAGCTGAATTAATTTCTTTGGGAATGCACATTCAAACAATAACAAGAAATGATTAAAAAAAGTTGCAAACTTTCTTTCACAATCAGTATGGGTCAGCAGGGCATCCCAGTCAGTATTATTGAGCAGAGTTATGAACTCATAGACATGGTGTACAGTCATCTGTCTAACATACACAGTATTGGAAGTTTTGTTACAGCTATTAACACACAGCTTAGGGTGCCATGAAAAGGAGATTGCAGAAAGATCAGAGAGGATGGGGTCAAAGACTTTGACAATATAGTCGGATATATCAGTATTAGTTATTACATTATCAAGACAGGCATTCAACCTTGTCGGTTCCGAGTTGGCACAATATAAATCAAAGCCTCTGAGAAGAACGTCTAGCTGAGTATGATTCCTTGAATGGCAACCCATGTCAACATTTAAATTAATTCCTATAATGATATTTGCATGAAAGTTTTGAAGGTAAGTTAAAATCTTCTCAAGCTGTTCACAGAACACATCAAAGTCTTCATTGGGAGAACGATAAATAGATGCCACAATTAATCTCAATCCTTTAAGGTACACAGCGACAATTTCAAAATGTAGATCCATACAAAAACTATGTAAATCCAACTGTTTACAGGGGAGATCGTTTTTTAAATAAATGCATAAACCACCATTTTTAAAAGATTTTCTACAGTAGATTGAGCCAAGAGTATATCCCGTTAATTGATATAGATCACTTTCTTGCTCAGGGTTCAGAAAGACACAGAATATCATAATTTGCCGAGTTCAAGTAAATTTCCAGGTCACAAATCTTGTTTCTTAGGCACTGAACATTTAGCACAAGGAAGTTGACAGAAAAGGAACTAGAACTACCTTAGGTTTTGGGAGTTTTCAATTGGTGCACTAACCTTCCGGAGTATTCAGGCGGATTCTTGGAAAAAAATAATTGCCGAGGAAAATATTGTTTGACCAAAACTCTGAGGAAAGGAGCTTTTTATGGAATCTTCATCAATCGAAATATGGAAAGAGGCATAATTACCTCTGGATACCTTAAGCTGCTCGATATCTACTGATGTATCGGAGAGCTCGGGCAGGTGGTCCTTTAGATAGGACATAATTGCTTCTGTCGTAGTGTCAGGATGAAAATGCCAAACATGCACGTGAGAACGCCGATTAATGCCAGAAATAGAGCACTTTCTATTAGAAGAACCCATGATGGGTGTACGGCGTCGCCGCTTATGTTGCACAACATTGAAGCGGTCATTAGAAATATTAGAAGGTTGGCGAACAGAAGCATTTTCAGCAGTGTATTCACTCAGTTGAGTGACGAGGATTTCAGTGGTACATGCAGAAGACACAGAAGTAGATTGAGGTTGAACACGGGACGTAACAGGCACTGTAAGTGCATTCCGTTTGAAGGCACGAGTTTGCGGATGTTCCGGAGCACCAACGGTAGGCTTTTTCTCTGTAAGCATTGGCGGTTGAACTTGAGCATTAAAATTCGGAACATTAACAGATTTTAAGCAGTCTGCAAAAGTAGTCGCACATTTAGGCTCTTCAGTAGTAAGCTCGCTTTCACATTTTAGCTTATTCAATTCTTCCTTTAAAAATTCAATATCCGATGCCATTTTGGAAATTTTATAGACAGGCGCTCGGCAGTAGGAACACTTCCAATATATGTCACGGCATTCTATTAGTGCTTTTTGCGGAAGATCCTTGAGTCCCATACATTTAATATGAAAAAATTGCGGACAACAGTCACAACAGATAGATTTAGCAGTATAATTGATAGGATTTTTACAAGAGTCACACGGCAGATCAACAACAACGGACGCCTTCTTGAAATAACCAACTGCCAACAATGAACTGATTTTCCTTAAAATTTCATATTATTTGTCAGATGTTTGATTCTTTAAACAATCTATTATTTTGAACGATCAAAATGAAAGTAGTAACAGATTAGGGGTATTTCTGTTCATAGATGATAAAAATAAATGAAATATTTTTCTCCACGATGCTTGTGTAGGTTTGGGGTGGATTCCAAGACATCAGAACAAAGATCAGTTCCTGCAAATAGACCTTGGAAAAGTGGAGCCTGTTTATGGATTAAAAGTCCAGGGCAGTGCAGGACCACCTGTCATGTATGTCACCAGCTACTTTGTTCTCCATAGTGAAGATGGCCTCAAATTCGGTTATGTGACTGATGCAGACGGTCAACCCAAGGTAATATTAATAATAATTGTATTTGCCCAAGGATTTGTGTACAATAACAATACAGGACACATCATAAAAAATAGAAATTCAGAGCATTCATACCTATCTTCAAAACAGAATGCTCTTTGGCGAAGCACAAATAGATAAAAACATTGATTAAAATTTTCAAAACACAGAAACACAAAGAAAGTACTCTCACGTATGTAGTTTTGACATTCTGACCACACAGTGATCATCATCAGAATGCCATTCTCAGGGAAAGAGCAGAGAGGACATGTGTGGGGGGTTGAGGGGAGGAGAGGCAAGGGACAAATAGGAAATGGACAAGGGGGTGGGAGGGGATGGCTATTGGATATCCATATCAGCGGGCTTGATTCGGCCTGGGGGGTTTAAATGACTGGAGCACCCAGATATGCACCATCTTGTGGGTTCTCACCTCCATGCTACTTGCAGATTTGGGAAGGGTTTCGATCACCAAAACAGAGAAGCAGTCATCAAAAGATTGCTTATGGGAAGCAGTGTGAGTAGGGATGGGAGAATTGAGGAAGGTGGGAGATTTGGTGGAATAGCGGTGGTAATTCATGCAGAGGGAAAGGGTGGTCGTGCATTCGCCCACATAGAAGGCAAGACAGAAGTTACAGGAGAAGCGGTATATAATATTTTTTGAGGTCCAGGTTGCGTTAGGTTGGGATTTGGTAATAAGGGGGGGTGGAGGGTCTTACGAGATGGCAGCATTTGCAGCATGGACATTCGCATGGCCGGGACAGGTGTGGGGAAGAGACAGCAGGGTCCGCAGGTGATCTTGTCGACTTGAAGATATCTTGCAAGTTTGATGGATGTTTAAACAAAACGATGGAGGGACAGTGTGGAAATAAAAGTGATATTATCTGGTTATGATGATTATGCGCAGGATCAAAACCATGGCCGTGTTAAGTATCAAATCTTTATGTGGAATTACAAAGTTTTGTTTTCTACCCTCGTCTTGAAGGAATTCCACAAAGTTAAGCCTGACACTGTTATGTAATTTATTATATTGGTTTAGTGCCATAGACTTTGGTCTTTGGCTTGCTGCTTTGGTTCAATTTTATTTTACATGCATGCTTGATTGGGTTTTGGTGTGGTGACTGTTGCAGTGAGAATTTGCATGGAAGTCTGGCAGATGTTGTTTCATATATGTTACTGTGAATGGGATGTATATGGATGGGAAAGGTAAGAGCGCATGATCTTGAAAGATTGAATGGACAGATGAAATTGGAGATTTAGATGCAATGGGATGCAAATAGCCTTCCTTTGTACTTTAAATTTCACTTGGGAGAGTGGATATGAGCCACTGAGAATGAAACCATATGTAATATTGCAGTAGATAAGGCCATATCAAAGCATTAATAGCACGTCTTTGAGGTGTCAAGGTATAATATATATATATATATATATATATATATGATGTATAAGAATGAGATTTATCTCCCTTCGTGTTAGCTTTAAGCATTTCGACTATTTGATATTTTTAGGAAAAAATTTGTGACTAATTAAGCATCCCTCTCTATTTCATGCACTTCCATATTTTACCAAGAAAATCCTTGGATTGAATAGCAGGCTTTTCTTGTGAGGCATTCAGCATAAATTTTCCAGTCTTACGAGGTCTATCCAATTAATACATGAACTGGTGCAATCTGGCAGCCATGATGCAGACTATAGCCCTGCCCACTAGCAGGGCAAGTTGCCGGAGACCCAATGAGCCATCTGTGCTTGGCAGATCATCACGCTGTGGGTATGGTGCCAGTTATGTTAGTTACTGTTGTCCTTGTTGGACTGTTGTACTGTTGGGCATTGACGAAATCACGGAGCAACAAGTTAACATCAAGATTTTTGGTGAAGTGTGGTAAAAGTTACCAAGAAAACACTAAAATGTAGACAGCGGTTTACAGTGATAATGCTCTGAAGAAAACAACAGTTGTCAAGTCAATTAAGCATTTTAAAGATAGCTGACAAGATGCCATGGATAATGAAGGTTGGGATGACCTTTAACCATCTGTGTTGATGACAACATTGATTGTGTGCAGTCCCTTGTCATTACTGTTCGTCAAAAAACTGTCCAAATGTGTCCAGCTGATGAACTGAATTTTGGAAAATCAACTGTGCACACTATTTTAACCAAACGTGATGGATGGATCCTTCACCATGGCAATGCAACTGCACATTCAGCATTGATTGTTTACCAGTTTATGCCAAAATATTCAATCACCATCCTTGGTCATCCTCCTTATTTGCCAGATCTCGCCCCCTGCCACTTTTTCCTATTCCCAAAATGCAAAAATGTGATGAGGGGACATCACTGGGAAGATGTGGACACAATAAAGCAAGAAACAACGAGAAAATGAAAAAGCCTAACTGCCGAGGATTTCCAAGGGTGCTTTGAACAGTGGAAATAAAGACAGGTTAAGTGCATAGCAACGAATGGAGAGTACTTTGAAGGGGGCAAAATTGGTGTAGACTTAATTTTGCAAAAGAAAGTTTTTATGGCCTCAGTTCACGTATTTATTGGACAGACCTTGTATTGCTAATTATGCATGCAAGTGTGGCAGTAATTAATTCAAAGTGTTATATCAATGTCTCATTTACTTGTATGAATCTTTTGCAAATCTTTCATATTATATATTTTTTATGTTGAATAAATCCAATCTCTGGGCACATGAAGTCGGTATACATTTGCCAATGTCCCTGCAATAATTTTAAATGCTTCATCAAATGAGAGGTCAATTTTTTAAATAATTTTACAGTTGTTCCGCGGTCCTGTGGATGGTCATTCACCCAAGGTGGAAACATTCGTCAGGCCATTTGAAGCAAGATATTTGCGCCTAAACCCAACTACTTGGAAGAATGGTATTTCTCTACTTGTTGAAGTGATTGGATGTGGAGAGCAACCAGTGCCTACAACACCTGCTGCAACAACTTCCGTGATTTTGACCACAGTCATTGTTGGTATGTGGAAATACGAGAAATAGAATTTTTTTATGCCATGATGAAGTGTCTCATGATACTTATGCTAATTCTTAATATTGTTTGATCCTCTTGTGCAATTTGCTTGATGCATCCCAAAGTCCTAATTCAGTTCTATGGATTTGTAGTTTAAAGTATTGCTTTAGTAATTTGTAATTATAGTCCTTCCCTGACTGCTATATTAGTAAATTTTCCTGAAAATACTTATTTATCCTCGAGCAGTATTTTTAAAGAGATATAAAATACCAACATAAGCTGAAATTTGATTTGCTGAAGGATAAGTTATACCTTAGGGTGAAATACTTCTTTTGATGATTTTTTAAAAAATATCTCCTTTCATGAGGTCACATTTCTTTTTATAAAAATATAAAATTTTTATTCTCATGATCACCTAATTAAATGAATGTCAGGGTATTGTGATCATGGTATGTAAGAGGGCACTGATTGCTCACATACTGTTTGCAAAATTACAATAGTTAGGCTCATGAGATGTGCACAAAATTTTTAGTGATGAAATGTATTTTGAATGTTACTATTAAGAGTAATTTACTGGTTGAAGTTGGTTTTTGATGAATCCAATATCTAAACTCTGCAGTACTGTTAAATCCTTGCTAAACTAACGCTAAATAAATAATTTACAATCTGCATTACAGCAAGGTATTCTTTAATTTCATGTTACTTCCTGCCCTCTTTTATTCCATCCAACATAGAATGTTTTTCCTTTCCTTGTATCTACTTAATTTACCCAGTATTCATTCTCCCCTCTGTCACAGTCTTCAGCGGTTCATTGCCACTCAATATGCTCTGCTTCCATCTTTCATCTCTTCTTTAAAGTTCTTCCATTGGCCTTATCTCTTCCCCCTCCATGCCAACAACTTCCTTGTTTCTTTTCCTTTCAATATTTATGCATTTGCAATAATAATCTTAGAGATCTCTTGTCACATTTGAATTTGGTTAATGTTTTATCTTTCCTCAATAATGCAGTTAGTATACCTGTTGGTTATCATGCTCAGTTTCCATATCCCCAAAAATGTATGAACTCCACTGTAAATAATCAACATACTTTCACGAGGGAAAATATTTTTACATGAGTAAAATCCAAATATTATCACTTCACAACCTTCTATCATTATTGCACAGAGTCAAGTATTTCTGGTGAATAGAAATTCAAATGTTGAATCAGTTTAAAAGCAAGTTTTGTGAAAATAACCCCTGATTTCATCAAATGAAAAAACTATTCCAGTGGGAAGAAATATATTATTTCATAAACCTTGAAAATTATGAGCATAGAAGAAAAAAAATATGTTTTACCGGAAATCAGCATACCCTATTGTCCCGAATACCCATAACATGGGTATTTTTTCCACTATCAAATGGTGGAATATTGTGCCCCATCTTATTTTAATCCCAGATAACCCAGTCCTGAAACCCAACCCACAAAACATGAACATTCATTGACTATGTTGACTGTTCACTTTGGGTAAGTTCCAATCAGCTCCAATTCTCAATCAAGTAAGTATTTTGGAGGGCCAGTAATCACCAAACCCAAGTATATATGGTGCCTATTGATGTGCTTGACTGAAGCACTTTGCATGATAGATGCAAGGATTTATACACATTTCATGAGTTCATTTATAGCCACTAATGACTTTGTTAATTTGTACAAACATACTTAGTCATAGGTAATTTTCTGTTTCTATTTTTTGAAATCTCCATTACATGCCTATGGTGCCCAATTTCTCATTTCAGTTTTATGTAAAGATGAGATGGGTTTGCAAAATGGCATGATGAGTGATAAACAATTGGACGTATCCTCCATCCATGGCGATGATGAGAGATTTACTGCCAAAAGCATTCGCTTGAATACGCCAAAGGATATGGATCATGGAGGAGCCTGGATGCCCAGCACTAATTCATTACACGAATGGGTCAAGGTATTAAGTTTAAACTATGTAATTCATGTGTCTTGAAACAATTCAGTGCTTTGAATTGTAATTGGCTTTTTGTAATCAGCACATATAAGTTCTGTTGGTCTTTCAATTTTAAGGGCAGAATTTATAATAGGACTTTAAAATTAATTTTTTTCATTTCATTCCAGTTTGACTTTTTAGAGCCAAGAAATCTTACAGGAGTAATCACAAAGGGTCAAAGTGGTGGTGATTCTTGGGTTGAATCATACAAAGTTATGTACAGTAATGATGAAAAAGCATGGAATCCAGTCCTTAATGATGATGGATCTGGGAAGGTATGCTTTATGGCTACAAGTGTGTATATTTTTCATTTATTTATTGACAGCTTGTATTTTTCACCATAGAGAAACCATAATTCTAAGAGTGTATATTAATTATATCCTGCAAGCTCATAAATGTAATGCTATACATCTTTCCTTTTCTAATTAAGAATGTGGGTTCATAAAAACCTCCGAGGCTGACATAATTGCTCCAGATAATACTAGCAATGCTATTAGAAATCACAAATTGATTTTTTTAATCTACGCCAATTAGAGAAATGTACTGTGGGAAAAGTACAAGTAAAGTAAATTAATAATGGACAAATTTCAAAATTTTTAATTACCAATTTAAATTTATTGAAAGTTTTGAAAACATTTATTTTAAGTATCCTAAGTCCACAAATTCCATTTTGAGTTATCATGTATATGAGGTTGGTGTAATGGAAAAGTTAAAAGTTAAATATGAATAGCACTGTGAACTTTGATGAATTTACTTACATATGCATAGTAATTGACTATTACCACTCCTATTTCATCAAGATTCATATCATTTCCTTCACTAGTTATAACCAGTCCAAACACCTGATAAAATTCACATCCAGGTGGCCACTATTGCAGTCACTTTCCTTTTTGAATACAACTCACCAAAAAGAAAGCATTGAATCTGATTCCTTAATGTCTCAAGCCCCTTCCACCAATTTCCTTCTCCACCTGGCACATATTATACCTATTCAAAACATTGCCTTCACTTTCAACAAAACATTTTATGTGCCAACAAAAGGAAGAGTAGTAAGCACCTGTGTGGCACCAGCAAATACCATTATTTAATATGAGCCAACTTGAATTAGACTTTCTCTAAAGCAAAACCATTCAGCCTCTCTTTGGACTATGCTAATTGCCTCTCTATCTACATCTACAGAACACCCTGTAGGCTGCCACAGGGGAGCGTGGTGGGGGGTGTTAGGTCACCAGCCATACATGCACATTCACAAACATGTTACCTCTACACAAATATCAGTTTGATCATGCCCTCAAAAAATTGTAGTCACACAAAAGAAAGTACTTACAAACAACACTATTCAATAACAGGATACTTATGTTAAAATCATGTGGTCGAACTGTTACAAAGATGGGTCTATCAAGTAAAAAGATTAACTTGCTGGAAGAAACATGTAGGATATTGACAAATATATAAAAATTTCCTTCTGAATTTTCTTTATCCTTGTCTTTTACTTCTTAGACCTCCTACCCCATTAATTGACTTCTCAATATTGTTTTTTACTTACAGAACAACAAATGTAATACCTCTGTCTAAATTGAACCCAATGATCACCATCATTTATTATTATTAGGGTATCTACCACTTAAGGTAGGTTTTTGGATGGAAACAACTATCAAATAAATATTTTGTAACTCCAAACAAAACCCAATCCAGCAACCTACTCTACATCAGGTCCCTCTTCATCTCTGTGTACTTCTTTCCTACCTTCATCCCGTCCAACATCCCTATCCTGTTCCTGCCCTTTCCTCGTTTGCATAACATTCTCCCCTCTATTACCTTCTTCAACATTCCACTACCGCTCAGTAAGCCTTTAATCCATTTTTCCTGCCCCCATAGGATTTCTCTCAACAAACCCCTCTCCTCACCCACCATCTCCAGTACTTCCTCATTTGTTTTCCTTTCAGTCCATTTCACCTTCTCCATCCTTCTCCACACCCACATTTCAAAAGCCTCCAATCTACGTCTATCCTCCTGCTTTAGTGACCACGTTTCCGCTCCATGCATAGCTGCACTCCATATCAGAGTTTTCACATGTCTTCTCTTAACTCCCTATTCAACGTCCCCGTCATCAACTCCCTCCTCCTTGTGAAAGCCTCCTTGCCTAGCGCAATTCTTTTCCTTACGTCCCTACCACTTGGCCATATTGGTCCAAAACACTTCCGAGATATGTAAACTGTTCTACCTGTTCTATTTTTTCCCCGCCTATTTTAATGTTTAGCTTAGCCTTTTTCTTTCTGGAAAATCGCATTACCTTTGTTTTATTAATATTGATTCTTATCCCATATCTATCGCACTGAACCTCCAATTCCCTCAGCAATGCTTGCAACCCCTTGGCTGACTGAGCAACTAATGCTTGGCCATCAGCAAACCTAACCGATTTTACGAATTCCCCTCCGGCTTTCATTCCTACCTCCAATTCTTCCCATGTCTCTTTAATCATTTCCTCTACATGCACATTGAACAGCACCGGTGATAATGGGCAAGCCTACCTTACACCCCTTCCTAACACTGCCCATCTGGATTCTCCGTTCCCCACTTGCACCTGAGCAGTCTGAGACCTGTACAGGTTGCGGATTAGTCTCCTGTCCCTCCAATCCATTCCTATTTTCTGCAATATGCGCTTTAATTTTTCCCAATTCACTCTATCAAATGCTTTTTCGAAGTCTACAAAACAGGCAAAAACGTCCTGATTGTATTCAATATTCCTCTCGATTAGTGATCTCATTACTGCAATGGCATCACGCGTACGTCTTCCCTTCCTAAACCCAAACTGATCATCCCCTAAGTAAAGAAAGAAAGAAAACACGGCAATTCCACATTTACACTTTTATTAGACGACCATGGTTTCACCACTGCGTGGCATCTTCAGGTGAAGGCATACATAGTATAGGGCGGGTATATATACACAGTCAGGAAGGGGGGGTGGATTGGGGAGAAAGGAAGAGGGAGGGGGGGAGGAGTCTGGGTGATGGGTAGGAGTGGGAGAGATTATAGGGCACTCAGCGGAGGTTTGAAGGCTTTGCATGGTTAGGGGGGAATGGTTTGGTAATAGGAGGCATAAGAGAGGGGAACGGGAAGGGTACAATATTTCATTAACCAGGTGGGTTTCTTTAGAATTCTTGCGGGTGATTATTTCCAACTCTTCCAGTGCATCTAACCTTGGACCTTTTTTCTCTATGTGTAAGATGTTGGGGATGAATTTACTGTGGTGTTTGTGTGTTAGTAGATGATTTGCGAATTGGGATGTGTGTTTGTTGTTTGTGAAGCAAGCTAAGTGTTCTTTGATTCTGATGTTGAATGTTCTCCCAGTCTGTCCAATATATATTGCGTTGCAGTCATCGCAGCGGAGCTCATAAACTCCTAACTGATTTTACGAATTCCCCTCCGGCTTTCATTCCTACCTCCAATTCTTCCCATGTCTCTTTAATCATTTCCTCTACATGCACGTTGAACAGCACCGGTGATAATGGGCAAGCCTACCTTACACCCCTTCCTAACACTGCCCATCCGGATTCTCCGTTCCCCACTTGCACCTGAGCAGTCTGAGACATGTACAGGTTGCGGATCAGTCTCCTGTCCCTCCAATCCATTCCTATTTTCTGCAATATGTGCATTAATTTTTCCCAATTCACTCTATCAAACGCTTTTTCGAAATCTACAAAACAGGCAAAAACGTCCTGGTTGTATTCTATATTCCTCTCAATTAGTGATCTCATTACTGCAATGGCATCACGCGTACCTCTTCCCTTCCTAAACCCAAACTGATCATCCCCTAAGTAATCATTTGCCGTACTCTCTATCCTTTTGTTGATGATCTTCAGAATAACTTTAGCTGCGTGTGATATCAAACTTATTGTTCTGTAATCCTCACATGATATAGCCTTTGTCTTTTTTGGAATAGGAACTAACACCGATCTCACAAAATCTTCCGGCCAGATTCCTTCTTCATAGATACTACGAATCAGTCCATATAGGGCCTTCTTCCCACATTTTCCTAAACATTTCAACAGTTCCACATGAATGTTTTCTACCCCCACGGCCTTATTTGCTTTCATCTCCCTTAATGCTCTTTCTATTTCATCGTCGAGTATGCCTGGACCTAAGCTATCTTCTTCTACGTCATGTTCCTTTTCTATGTCTAACCTTGTCGGCCTAAGTTCTTTACTATACAGTGTTTCTATATATTCCTTCCATCTCTCTTGGATTTTTCCTGGTTCAATTATTATCTTACCCTACTTATCTTTAAGTGTTAGCACAGATCTTGCCTTCTTACTTCCCGATAGTGATATAACTTTGCTGTAGAGCGCACCAATATCACCCTTCCTCTGTAAACTTTCCATATCCTCGCATTGCGTTTTACACCATTCTTCTTTTGCTTTATTTGTGGCCCTTCTCAATCTATTGTTTAACTCTTTGTACTTCATTTTACCTAACACTGTGTTTACATTTTTCCATCTTCTTCTCTCATCCATCATTGCAATCATCTCATTCGTTACCCATGGTTTCCTTATCCTTTACCCGTTAACGGTTCCTATAGTGTCTTTAGCGGCTTCCAATATCCCTTGCTTGATACATTCCCATTTTTCTTCGATAGTACTCAGTTCTTTACCATCAATCATCATTTTCTCTACAGCCTGCTGCTACTCCTTCCTCGTTAATCCATTTAATACTTATAAATTCCATTTCCTAACCCGCCGCCCTTGCCTTATCTTCTTGAAACGGGCGTTACATTTCATAACAACTAAATTGTGGTCAGCGTTCGCATTCGCTCCTGGGAAACTGTGCGAATTTACCACACTGTTCCTAAACCTGTGCCTAACCATAGTATATTCTAACTGATACCTCTCTGAGTTACCTGGCATTTTCCATGCATACCTATGCTTTTTGTGGTGTCAGAACCATGTGTTGGTGATGACTAACCCCTGTCTCCTGCAGAATTCAATTGCTTTCTCCCCGCGTTCATTCCTCGTGCCTAACCCATAGTCCCCCACTTCACCTACCATCGCATTCCAGTCTCCCATCACTATCAAATGTTTCCCTCCAGGAACACACGTGATTATATCCTCTAACTCATCGTACATCCTATCGACTTCTTCATCCTTGTGGTTGCTCGGTGGCATGTATACCTGAACAATGACCAAGTTTGTCGTCGGTTCCGCTTTAATCTCTACAAATAATATTCTATCAGTGGCTTGCTTTATGTTGACTACGCTTCTTCCTAACCCTTTATTTAATATTACGGCAACCCCTCGTTGGCTCTTGTCTCCACCACTGTATATTATACTCTAATTATTACTCCAGTAATCCCCGCTATCCTTCCATCTCACCTCTTATTGAAGTAAAACATCTATATTACCTCTTTCCATCTCTCGCTCCACTTCTCCTCTCTCCTTTACATGCCCTTGCCTCAACAACAGTATTTCTTGCCCCTAACACTGATTAATGCAGCATGATAGCCAACAGCCTTCATGTGAGTGTCCATTTTTGTGTATCTATGTTGCCTCTATTATCTCTTCTATGCCAAAGATTCTGATCTGATGGTCTCTTGATTTCTTCAAAGGTGACTGTCACTGATAGCCTTGGTTTGCACTAATTCATGTTTGACTGCTACCTTCATTGTTTGGGTTTCATTGGGTTTCATTCATTCCTCTTGCAAGGAAATTTCCACATTTGCCATTTTCCCCCATCTGCACTCAGTTTTCCACTCTTATGTGTTTTCTTACCTTTCTTGGAATTTCGTGGCTTGATTTGGAATGACTACTTTGTGGAATCAATTAGCAATGCCCTTGCTGTCATCTCGAACCCCAACAGACGAGGGGATCAAGGTAGTGTGGTGGCTAACATACTAGCTTTTCACCTTGAGGGCCCGGGTTCAAATCCCAGTGGTGGCCAGTGTTTTTCAGTGCTATCCCAATTCTTACTTGTGGTGCTTTGTTGAGACCTCTTTGAATTAATGCACCGTTCATCATATGGGACGCTAAACTGCAGATCTCTTGGCACCTTTCATTAATAGTAGGCTGATGCTGATACCAGGTTTCCCTCCAACCTTCACCCATTCCCTGAATATCCTGCTCCTACTGTACTGCCCTCCTATTATTTCTGAACTCTGATGTTGGTCATCTTCCTTAAGAACTACTACTACTACCCAAACTGACGGAGCATAGTGTGTAGGAACAAATACCATCATTGTATTCTCTGCTTCAATTTTCTAATTGGGTTGCTTTATATGGCTCAAGTAATACTGAATGATGTTTTTTATGTAGCAAGAATGCAAGTTTTTTATGTGTTTAATTTTTAACACATTTGTTTTTCTTTTTATCTAAGGTTTTCCCTGGGAATTTTGATGCTAACACAGTTCAAGAGAATTTCTTTAATCGCCCAATTCAGGCACGCTTCCTCAAAATAATGCCCCTGTCATGGCACAATAACATTGCTCTCAGGGCTGAAATCTTAGGCTGCTTCCATCCTTATCGTAAGTAAATGACAATTACATTTTCTCATGAAATTTTCAATTTTTATTGTGTTTTATGCATAGGCTTTTAAAGTATTTTCATTTGTTTTAATTTCTTTATTCTAGTTTGTTTGTTAATCATATAAGGTCTATGCATTATATGAAAATTATATAAGTATTTAACCACCACCATTGTCACATAATTTTCAATCCATTAAGTTCATTTAATCCATTTAAAGCTGTTTATAAATATATTCAAAAGATTTTTAGACCCATTTTTGAGGGTTTAGGGACTTGAACTGATTATACAATATTATTGTCACACTAGTTCGTTTCAAATGGATTCAGAAAGACTGGATGTGGTCTACTTTACTTGGATGACCTGCACAAAGCAGATTCTTTTCTGTCAAACTATTTGGCAATATTGATAATACAAGGAGCACTTAGAAAATAAGTACCCACTGCACAGTTATTAAAAATAAACATTGGTTGAATAATAATTTCAATCTGTTTCAATGCATTAAATTCTACACACCTCTTGCCATAATTACCATACAAATTGAGACCCTGTCCCATCTTGCCACTAATTTGAAGATATGTACCCTATTCACAGAATACCACTCAAAGTGATTTGGTCCATCTCTTTTCGCTCCCTCCCTTGCCTCACCATCAGTGCCATGCTTCCGTTCACTAAGAGATTTCTAAAAGAGCATAACCAGATGAAAGTAACTTGGTTCAAAGTCTTGCCTGTTTATGGGGGACTGATTTGTTCCCTGAGAAATGAGTTGAACTGTTCTCTTATGTGCTATGCATGCAATGTTATCCAGGTGTGCATTTTCATGCAGAAATAAAATACTAGAGCTCAATAGGCTATACCTTTCTTTGTGCATAATGTTTCATAACTTTTCTGAGTGAAACCCTATGCTTCAGTATTGTTGTATCCATGCGTTGTGGCATAAATTTCACTTGCATATTCCCTTGTCTGTCCCGGAAAACAGCGCACAGGAGGAAAGTAATTATGGTAGCCAGGCCATGTCACCACCAGGTGCATAGAAGATAAAAGCCAATGGTTCTTATTTTTTGGACATGTCTTGTATACATTGCTGCTTGTATCAAGTGGCATTTCAGCTCTAATTCTAGCAATATGGGTCATTCAGCAAACTCTTAGGAATAAATAGGATAACTGATTATTGAAAGTAGATTTTTTCATTTTTCAACATAATCTTTTTGCAGCTCAATACAAATTTAACAGGGATTCTCTAATTTTTTGAAGCCATTTATAAAGTAGGATTTTGGAGGGTCCTCAAAATAGACCTCCTCCAAACAGGTCCTCAAAATCTGTGTTGGTGATGATAAGCTCGTCCATAAAGAATTGTTTTCTGCTGAGTCATTTTTTTCAAATTTAGAAATGCACCCTTGTTTATTGTCTTTGTCTTAATTGATGAGAATTTGTTTCTTTGCCAAATGAGGATGTTTTTCTTTATTTCTTCCCTCACCCATTGCAGTAACAATGCATAATACTCTCCATTTATGGTTTGTGCTTTTTGTAAGTAATTGATGTAGATAAATCTACATGCATCTAAAAAACTGTGGCCATTATCTTGTCAGCCAATTAAACCATCTTCACCATCTTCAGAGCAAGTTTTCCTTTAGGAACCCACTATTTTGACTCTTCCTTTGTCTCAGGAGTTTAGTAGTGTATCCATGTTTCATCCCCAGTTATGTCTTGATGCAGAAACTGGTCAGGATTGCGATAAATGTTTAAGTGCCAAAACAGTCTCCGAATCGACTTCATGTTTGTGTTTATTCTCCACTGAGAGCAAATGTGGCACCCATCTTGCCTGTGTACTCAACTATTTCATGAACTTTGATTCGTCGATCACTCAAAACCATATCATGGGTGTCAATCATTTTGGAGTAAGTCACTTCCACTACATATCCTGAACGATGTTCATTATTTGTGGATGTATGGTCACGTTTAAACTCATTTACCCAATTGTGAACAGTCACAAACACAGGAGCAAATGTGCCATGAACATTATACAAATCGGTTTTGATCTCTTTTGGAGTTAAGCCTTATAAATGAAAACATTAAATCACTGTGCAAAACTCATTTTTTTCCTTTTTTCTAAATAAGCAAAAGTTTGTTGCTTCAATGGACTTTGAAAATGAAACTATGCAATGAAACTTATCTGAAGCTTATAAGTAGTCTAGTGAGAGATGAGGCTTACTTAAAACAAGCCTTTTCCAATTCTATGAGTATCATCTCTTGTATTTTCAAAAAGTTATTGAATGACCCATGCACGTAGAGTATATACAGTAAAAGGTGTGAAATTATACATTATAATGTGAGGGTATTTCATTGAATTTTCTAATATGCAAACAGACCACACTTTTACTACATACTTCTGGATAGTAAATGCATGTTTTTCTCTTCTACTAATGATGTTTACTTTCCAACAGCACCAGTAACAACTGTCATGCCAGAAGTCACCACGACTCCTCCAGCTGAATGTAAACCATGCCCAAATCTTCCATCAGAAGTGCTATCTGAGTGCTTGCCTTGCTCTGAGGGTCTCCTCTGGGATGGCACGACTTGTGTTAGGCGATCTGAATGCCAGTGTTACGTTGGGCATATACCGTAAGAAATTTTAAATTGATCTGTTGGTTTTTTTATCTTTGCAATAATTCTCTTAACCTTTGTGTTCATCTTGTTAATAGTTAGCTTGTAATTTGCTTGTCTTGACATTTGGACCCAAAGATGATGAATTTCTGGGATTCTATGATGAATGAAAGTTTATATACGTGTAGCAGCTAATTTTTTAATCTAACAATTCAATTTTCTTTGCATTAAGTGTTTACATCAAAATAGTTTGATCAATTTCTTTCTGATCCAAGTATTTTTCATGACTTCTGATGTGAAAAATTACAGTATGTCTTATGAGCCAGGATTTATGAGATTTATCTTCGTTATCCTTGAGCACATTTACAATCCTAGCATTTTTTAAAGGCCACAAACATAGTAAGGCAAGGCAAAAAAAATTAAAACAAATTAAAAAGGATAATTATACCTAGCAAAAAAAATGTAACATCATTTCTGACCTGTAAATAATAAAAAAGTAAGAAAGATGTTTATTTAAAATTATTGGTAAAATGAGGTTCTCAAAAATTAGAAGTGTGAAGTTAAATGTTTAAATTGTTACAACAGCATGTTAATTGGGTGAGGAAGCAGTGTATAAATGAATGTTGGAGCCAAGGGGCAGCCTCCCCATTAGCCCAACACGAATTAAGTTTTGCAGGAGCACCAAATGTGAGATGGAACTAAACATGCTACATTGTATATACATTTATAAGGTATTTGGGAATTTCTTTAGGAAGTACTTTTAACGAAATATTAAAACTCTTTCTTATTACTGACTCAAAACAGTGATTTTATCAAAATTTGCAATCAAAGCAATTCCTTCCTTCCTTATATGGTAAAATATATTCAATCATAAGCATTTTTCCAGTGAATCACCTTCACTTACAGGTTGATACCCTTATACCCCCATCCCATAAGATGGAGGCTGATTTTAGAGCACATTATGGAGTAAAAAAAGTGCTTCTTATTGACCAGGAAATATGGTATTTATAAATACATGCCTTGTCAAGTCATTACTTTAATAATTATAAAATGGTAAATATTGAACAATGTATGAGTCATTATATTTGATGATTAATCCTTTAAATTAGTCTGACTTCAGCCTCAGATGGTCATAATGAAAACTTCGTTGCAATTTTCCACAGTTAAAACTTTATTGCCGACCATGGTTTCGATACACTGTATCATCTTCAGGTGAGGGAAAGTACAAGGAGAAGGGATATATACTACTTTGATCAAAAAGTTCCCGGAATAACCACCGTGTGGCGCTCCCATCGTTGCGATTTGAGTTCTGTTTTTTTTTGTTAAATTGGTACATCTGTTGTTGATATTCCCTTTAAATCTTAGTGTCATAACTTGACATTTGAAAAAGTTACGTAGCCAAGAGTACATCTATCGCTGTGTGTGTTGGCGATTTTTTACAATTGCAGAAATGGATTTAAATTTGCAACAACGAACTTGTATTAAATTTTGCGTAAAAAACGGATTTAGTGGCGCACGGACGTTGGAAATGTTGGAAAAGTGTTTCGGCAACGATTCTCTAACAAAAACGGTCGTTTACCAGTGGCACGAGCGGTTCAGAAGTGGTCGTGAGTCAATCGAAGATGATGAACGCAGTGGCAGACCATCGACATCGAAAGTCGGTGAAAAAATTGATAAAGTAAAAGAAATGTTGGTCAATAACCGCAAATTAACCATCAGAGAAATAGCGGAGGACTTGAACATTGCCTATGGATCCGCCCAAGACATTGTGGTTAATGATTTGGGTTTCCGTCGTGTAGCAGCAAAGTTGGTGACAAAAGACCTCAATTTCATGCAAAAAAGAGACCGTGTTGACGTCGCAAAAGACATGATTTGCGAGGCTGAATCCGATCCCACATTCATCAAAAGGATCATTACTGGAGACGAGACGTGGGTTTATGAGTACGACACGCAATCCAGACATCAGGCAAGTGAATGGCGTTCACCAAATGAGCCGAGACCAAAAAAACCACGTCGTTTTCAGTCAAAAAAGAAGGCAATGCTGACGGTTTTCATGGATTACAACGGTGTAGTGCATCATGAATTTTTGCCAGAAGGCCAGACAGTAAACAAAGAGTATTATTTGGGCGTTATGAGACGTTTGCGTGAAGCAATTCGCCGAAAGAGACCAGAAATCGTCGCACAGTGCGTCGAGACCGTCGCACAGTGCGTCGAGACCGTCGCACAGTGCTATCATTATACGTAATTTTTTGACGAAAAATGCAACAAATACCATCCAACAGCCACCGAATTCACCTGATGTGGCTCCCTGTGACTTCTTTCTGTTCAATCGAGTTAAAAAACCATTACGGGGAACGCGTTTTAGCAGCCGAGAGGAAGTAATGGAAAAATCGCAGGAAGCTCTGATGGACATACAGAAAACCGAATATAAAAAATGTTTCGAGGATTGGATCAAGCGCTGGCATAAGTGTGTTGCAGTCGATGGGGATTACTTTGAAGGGGACAATATAGATTTAGATGAATAAACTTGTATTTTTAATTTTCTGAATAAATTCCGGGAACTTTTTGATCAAGGTAGTATACCAAGAAGGGGTGGCAGGGGAGGAGGGAGCGGGTGAGAAGGGGGGGGTGGGGTTTTGTCATACAAAGAAAGGCAGGAAAAACCAATGGAACCCCCGAAGTGCGGGCAGCTCACTCTTCGGGGGGGGGGGGAAGGTGTCGTCATAAAGGGCACTGAGGGAAGTTAATGGACAAAAGTGGGGAGGGGCAAGAGAGGAACTGAATGTCGTTAAGTAGCTCTATCTTCTGGTTTCTCCGTTGGATAATCTCTAAACTCTCGAGAGCGTCCAATTTCTTGCTCTTTTCGAATTTATGCAACGGCTTAAATTCAAAATCCGGGGAATGGTTCTTCTCCAAGAGGTGGGTGGCAAAGATGGATGTGGTGTTGCCTAACGTATAACATTTCCGATGCTCATTGATGCGTGTGGCAAAATTTCGTCCAGTCTGTCCCACATAAGTCGCATTACATTGGCACTTTAATTCATAAACACCACACTGTTTTTCGACGTCGAATTTATCTTTGTTTAAGCAGAGTGCTTTGGATATGGAAAATGGGGTGTAAAATGAAACACGGAATTTATCCTTGGGTAGAATGTTGGCAATTCTATAGGACAAAGAGTTTGAGAAGGGGATTTTGCACCATTTACGTGAGGGGTTGGAGTATGGCAGGAGTGTTGTGTGGAGCTCGACGGCACTTTTTTTCATTTCATTTTTTCCATTGGTTTTTCCTGCCTTTCTTTGTATGACAAAACCCCACCCCCCCCTTCCCACCCGCTCCCTCCTCCCCTGCCACCCCTTCTTGGTATATATATCCCTTCTCCTTGTACTTTCCCTCACCTGAAGATGATACAGTGTATCGAAACCATGGTCGGCAATAAAGTTTTAACTGTGGAAAATTGCAACGAAGTTTTCATTATGTCTCGATTCCACAATATCACGCCTGATTCTTCACTTTTCGTCAGATGGTCATTTTAGGTAAAATCGCTAGTCTTGAATCTTAGAAACTGCGTAATTTTTTATTAATAACTGTGGGCTTGGGTAAATACTCTAATATCCCTATTTAGTGACAGATGGATTAGTATTTATTTGCTTCAGTAGGGTGCATGCTAATATATTTATTTGCCTCGAGTACACCAACACTTCTGGAAGCTGTCAGCATTAGGGTTTATACACATAGTTATCCAGGGACCAGAAGTCCATGGGTGCAAGATTAAGATGCTCTCTCTGCTGGGGCCATTCTCCCTCTGTGAGTCTTTTAATGCATTTCTATCCAAAATAGATATGCTGTTGGGACCATCTACAAAACGGAAGATTGTCAGCAGTGTACTTGCATGGTGGGAGGAAACCCAAGCTGCCATGGAGAGAAATGCCCCAAATGTGAATTGGTGAGCGTCTATTCTTGTGTTCAACATCAAGCATATGCAGATCATGTCATAACTGTAATTAGACCATTGTGTGTGACTCATTTTGACAAAGAGTATGCCCAAATTACGAACAGATTTCATTGTGGAATACTTGTACTCAAGTATGAGTGAATGGCTAATTTACATTCCTCTTAGCAATCACAAGCTCAGGTGAATGAAGCACATATTTATTGGAAGAGTGAAATCATAACTGTTCCACAGACATTTTAATGGTACGATGCATTTTGCCCTTGTACTACTTCATCAGTAAAAAAGATTATGTGCACTCTTATGAATGGTGTTTTGGTCTGTAAAATTTTTGTTACCAAATAGCATAGATCGTAATCATACTTTGGGAGTGATATTTGACAGTGGGAATAGATAAATGTTGAACCTCAGTGCACAGACTAACTAGAGAGCCACCATCAATTTTTGTCTATAATACAAGATGAATCCAAAAGGGAGGGTGAAAATCATGAAGGATAGTAAATGTGAATGCTTTAGTATTATGGCATAACATTCCAGCATTTTTTTAGCATAATATATGTCGATAAAACTTAAAATTTTAATGCAATTACCCTTAATTTGTATTATAGGCAAATAGTAATCATGTTATTGACAGCATAAATTTTTATTATTTTAATCCCACTTATTGCTGAGTTGCTAATCTCCCATCGTGTGCCTCCCAAGGTGGCGGATAGGGGAACGCTCACCAGATATGGTGGTTACTGGGGAAATAAAATACCCAGGGCAGACCAAAATAACAAAATCAGTAGCGCCTGTTACCATAGTGGTCGGCTACAAAAGGTGTCTGTTCCACATGTAAATGGTGGCCTGAAACACAGCTCTAAGCTAAATGCTTGAGTTAAATACCATGAAGGGGTTCTAGTAACTCCTTCCCATATATAGCTTCAACCCACAGAAAGGTTAGAGTTCCAAGAATCACAACAGATGAACACACCAACAGAACCACCAACTCAAGAAGAAATAGATACAATCATAAATACCCTAAAGAACAATTCAATACAAGTCACCAGGAGAAGATGGGATAGTAGCAGAGATGTGGAAATTAGGGGGAAAACTGGCAAGGAAGAAAGTACATGGAATCATTCAAAATATTTGACTAACAGGAAATATACCAGACGATTGGAAACAAGCACTAATCTATCCACTCCACAAGAAAGGAGATAAAACCTACACAAATAATTATTGAGGTATTCCCCTACTCCCAGTAACATATAAGATACTATATAAGGTGTTATTAAATAGAGTAGAGGAACAAGTAGGACACAGCATAGGATAATACCAAGCAGGGTTTAGAAAGGGAAGATCATGTGCAGAACAAATTTTTAACCTAAAGACCATATTAAGGATTAGAACTATGCAGAGTACGAATACAGTTGTCTCCTTTGTGGACTTCAAGAAAGCGTATGACTTCCTAGACCGACAAATGCTTTTTCTACTTTTAAATGAATTAGGCGTAGACCTCAACACCAGGAGACTAATAGAACAAACACTTATGGGTACCACATCCAGAATAAAAATCCTAGGAGAACTTTCTGAACCATTTGAAGTCAGGACAAGGGTTCGACAGGGTGATGGACTCTCACCAACACTATTCAATTTAGTACTTGACAAGATAATGAAAAAATGGGAAAACACTAAAAGAGAGAAGAGTAAATGGGATTAACATGGGGCAAGGGAAAGGAAGATTTGAAGTCAAATGCTTGGCTTTTGCCGACGACATAGCCTTGATAACATAAAACATTGCAGACACAAGAGTCATGCTGGAAACATTACACGAAATATCGGAAAAAACAGGACTGAAGATCTCCTATGAGAAGACAGAATACATAGAACTCAGACACAATAGGGAGAAATACATGAAAACAAAGTATGGAAGAATCAAGAGAGTTGATAGATTTAAATATCTAGGAGAATATATTCAACCAAATGGATTGGACAACACAACAAATGAAGAACGAATAAAAAAACTGCAACTGGCTTACAAAATTACACAAAATCATTACAATAAAAGAACAATATCCATCCAAGCCGATATCAGGCATTACAACACAGTCATTAAGCCCGAAGCTACAAATGGATCGGAATGCCTAACGAAGAAGAAGAAAGGGGACCAGCGAGAACTGGAGAGGAAAGAAAGAAATATTTTGAGGAAAATCCTAGGGCCATTGAAAAACACAGAAAATATTTGGATTAGGAGAAAAAATGAGGATCTGTATAGGACTACCGAGACAATCACAGATACGATGAGAAAAAGAAGATTGAAATTATATGGACACCTAAAGCGATTAGATGAAAATAGATTAACAAAAAAATATTCAACTATATTTCAAAATTAAAGCACACAACAGGATGGCTAGAGGAGACCAGGAGGGATGTGGGAAATATTGGAATAACGGAGGAAGGGGTTCACAGCAGGGAGAGGTGCAGAAAACTAATAGACAATACAAGATTGACTGAAGACCAACCAACACAAAAAACAAAGAGGGTGTGGACCAAAGAACAACGACGAACAGCAGGGGAGAAAATGGAGAAGTCCTGGGAAGAAAGAAAGAAGAAAAACCAGAAGTCTTGAGGTCATTGCGGTCCATAGCTGGCCAAACTCAATAAAAAAAAATATGATGATCTTATTGCAGCCTTCTTTTCAAGTCATCTATTAGTTATTGGCTTAGAGAGAAATTTGTTCTTCATGTTAGTTAACTTGTTTAAGTGTACGAAAAAGACCATTGTTATTGTCATTCCATGCAAGTTGAAGAATTGAGCAGTGCAGCAAATGATTCCCTGCTCTGAATGAATGGTGTGCTTTCAATGATGCCTTCCTTCCCTTTGCTCCTAGGGACTGAGAAGTGAGCTGACTCCGCAGTGTGGCTGTGTGTGTAAGCCATGCCCCATTGGCACCAAGATATGCCCCACATCTGGTGTCTGCATTGAGGAAGAACTGTGGTGTAATGGTATTGAAGACTGCCCTGACGATGAAAGGAGTTGTGCAGGTGAGATGGCCAAAGGGAGTGTGTGTATTTATTATTTGCAAATGCTGGTGAGATACTTGAATATTGCATAATGAGTTCTCTGCATTCCAGAACATAATTTTCCTTAAAGAATGCATAAATACCATTCTTTCCCTGTCACCATAGATGCTGTCAAGAAAAACCTGTTGGAAAAGAAGCTTTACTACTAACTCTAGTACTAATTTTCTTCTGCTTTTATGCACTTCTTTCACCTCTGTAATAAATTCATACATTGTTTCAAACATGCTCTTCTGATCCTGAGAATTTTGATATTCCTTGTCTTATGAATCCTCCTCTACCACATTCACTTGCACCTTTCTTGATGCATCTGTTCCTCTCCCACATCATGCAATCATCCCTCTAAAATATCCATTTTGCGATTTGACTCTCATCCATATCGTCGGCAGGACCATACTGGCATTGAACCCTTTTTCACACTTGTCTAACCTAGACATGAGAGATTAGTACCTGGGTGATCAGCCATCCTTGAAAACCTGGAAAAAGATCTGGAATGGGAAAAACATTCAAAAAGAAGTCCTTTAAAAAACCTTGAATTGAACAGTAAAATATGAAATTTTGGAGAGTTAATTTTATTTCACCAGAAAACAGACAGCCGACATTTGGAAGAAAAATTGACAAATGTATTTCATTGATTTGAACTTAATGTGAATGACAAATCTAGCCATTATTTTAAGCAAGTAGCTTTCAATACATGATGTACACTTTAGAAAGGTAAATAATTGTGCATCACATCTGTGTGTGCATATTAAAGGAGCATTTGTGCCTAAAATTGGGTTAACCAAGTGCCACACTAAGAAAAAAGATACCTACCTACCACTGCAGTACAACTGAGTAATGCTTATTAGGTAGTTTGATAATGCCACCCATAGATAAATAGTCTATGTTAGGAATGATATCTTCCGTTACTTTGAGTGCTTAGTGATATTCTCCTGTGTGATCAAGTTGGTATTGAATGTTTCCATGAGTTAATAAAAAGATATTTAAAACAGTTATATAATTCTATTTTTAACCATAAATATTTGTTTATTGAGAGGGTCATGGTGACTTCCAATTCAAAGCCATAGTGAGCTTGTATGGACAGTGATTTTTTAGTTGTATTTCCTGAATGCTAGCAGTTAAAAAAGCAAAAAGGCATCATGTTAACATTGATTTAGATGCTAGAAAAAGGTCAAAGGTTCCCTCTAATATAGGACTCTAAAACTCAAATCAAAGTTATCTGATTGCCATAAGCAGAATTTTTATTTGGGTTAACTGTCTAAATTTTAAAATTATTTTTATTATTTAATTAATTACCTACTTTGAATGTATCTGATTCAGGATAAAATATTTGGCATTGTTTGTTGGAATAGGTGCATTGGGGTAATAAGGTAGTAAAAATGGTAGCACAAAAACTAGAAAAAGAAATTGTTCACATTGAAAACTTGGAATCAGAAACCAATTAATCTCTGGCTATCTACTCCTGATGGAAGTGCCAATGCCCCCAGTTTCTCAGTACAAAGTGTATTTCCTGTTGCAATGCCATGTTTCCTGCCATTTTTACTCTTGAGCTATGTTTTGCATCATAACCTCTGAATCTAAAATTACCAGTATTGATCCAGGTGTGAACTCACTCATTGCTCCATTCACTGCTGTGTCAGTCTTTGTGTTTCTGACAGTTCTTGCATTGCTTAGAAATTCACAAAATATAAGCTTTTATTCCTTTCCCTTTTAAGGGATAAAATATAGTAGCATCTGGACTACCAGATTCATTGGGGGAAAGGCAGAGATGGTGTGAAATACACTTACCAAGTCAGTACAAGCGAGAAATGAGCCATTACTTGCATTGGTTGTGCCAAGAGCCATTTTGATAGCATCCCTGCTGTGTAAGTACCACACTGTGATATGAACTTCACTTCACTTTGTAAACTTTATTAATAATACTGATACATTTTATTTTGCCAAAGTCATATTACAAAAATTCCAGGTGGTTGGGTGTATGCACATGATATAAGGCATGTCAAAAAGGAGTACAATGCATACAGGCTCAATTGAGATACAAAATATGGTACTTACCAAGACATTAAATGTAGTACAAACACACAGACAGATTAAATGTAAACATATGCACAAATATCTATTCAAAATAATGGAGCATTAACCCTAGAATGGCAACACAATTTTTTTCACCCTAATCTGGAAAGTTGGGGTGAGTGATTTCTAAAATTCATATCTCACACCCATTATGACTAAGAGAATCCTATGGGCACTCATTTTTTTCGTTTTTAAATGTAGAATCACATGGCACATTGATTGACGTGAATTATGGTAAAGGTCCCTGGTGGCAAATAGTTTTGCGTTTTTCTTTGGTGCAAGATGTCAACCCCCTCTGGGGTGTTTTTTCACCCCCGTTACTATTCGAGGGTTAGGGCTCTAGGGCTAAGATCATGAATATTGTTGAGATATTCATAAACTGAGTAGAACATGTTACATTGCAGATATCTTTTTAATTTATGCTTGAACACATTAGTTCCCTTTGTATCCTTTATACTTTTGGGTAATTTGTTACATAATCTGATGCTCATTTCCCTGGGCCTTAATTTTAATGTTTCAGTTCTAATATTGCCGTAATGAATGTTGTGTCTTCCTCTGGGGTAATGATGATGATATTAGATTTGATGGAAATGCGTGAACAGGCTGATAGATCTGAAGAAACAGGGGTGAGTCAGGATGGCTTCAGCACTAACCCAAATGAATTCAGAATCCATTTGAGTTGGTGCTGATTCTTTGATTTGGTGTTTGAGCATTTCTTGTACTGATGCAATATTTTTAAGTGCTTTGGATGGGGTAATGATCATGGGTTGTATATCTTGCAGATTATGCAACAGGAAGACAACCAGTAGCAGTTAGCCATTGGTATTGGTGTTCATTTAACCTCTCTCTCTCTCCCAATCCTACATCTGTGCTTCACTCTCTCTCTCTCTCTCATCTCACTCCCCATTTGCAGTAGAATCTAGGCTATTTATTTTGTGCCTGAATTGTTGTCATGGCCATCATTTTTTTCTCCTGATGGGATCTCATATGGTTTTGCAGTTCCCATCCCCACCACCACGGTGTGCCCAGAGACTGAATGCCCCCCTGGATTCCATGCAGAAATGAAGAGTGCTAACAGCCATTTCCAAGAAATGGTGTCTAAAAAGTCTGGTGGGGTTAAGGGTGGTGCTAAGGGTGGCAGTAAGGGTGGTGCTAAGGGAAAAGTAGGTTATGCCGGGAAGCAGTCATCCAGGTACAGAGAGGAGCCAGAGAGGGTGATGACTACTTGTCCGGAATATATCTGTACCCCAAAGATGCCGACAACAACGGAGAGGCCTGTGGTGTGCCCTCCTCAGAAATGCCCCAAGGGTTATGAGCTGTCCCAGGTCAGGGATGGCGCGCTGGGTGTTACCTGCCCAGAATTTGAGTGCAAGTTGGTCAAGGTGATTGAAATGCCCCCACACAGCGAATCGGTGTGCAAAGTGAATGGGCGCAATTTTGAGACCTTTGACGGCCTTGAATATAATTATGATGTCTGCCATCACATCCTCGTAAGGGATTTCATTGATGGGAAGTGGAATGTTACAGGTTTGTTTTGGTTATTCTATTTGACATGCCCTTGACATTTAAAATATTATGAAATATTCACTAAAGTCTATATCATTCAATGTTCAAAAACATGTAAGCAAAGTATTGAGACAATTCATGAATCAGAATATGTTATCTGTGTGCCCTTAAATGTCAGCCTTTGAGATGGATCAGTACTGCAGTCAAATCAAAACTATAACAACTCTTCAAAGTTGTGTTTATCAGACAAAATTTTTTCAAATGACAAAATTATCAGTTGGGTCATTTTTTGTAATGATTGGTTCATGATTTGTGGCATAGTTTCAGGCTCGCTAAAAAGAAAAACAAAAGCGAAGGTATCTAATGCCTTAACGCATGACTTTATCATGCGTTAAGTTCTTTGTCAATGAGAATAATGTTATGAGAATTGTACTCAGATTCATCAAAAAGGTTATAAATAATTTGTGAAAAAGAAGAACAGATTAGATTCTCAACTCTTTTAAATGAATAATTGACTAATTACAAATGAAAGCTTGTTTAATCGAATGTATTATTTTAAAAATGACTTAAGTATTCATTAAATATTGGCAAAGTTTTCACAATTTTTATCAGTTGATTGCATAATTAATTCATGGTGTGCACTGAGTACGTTTGCTGTTCTCTAGCCCCTCAACAGTTCTGGATTCATTGAGTAGTTCACTCTTCTGTACTGTAATGGTTTGTGTAATGTCAAACCCCAGGGCTTGCATGTGTTTTAAAACTCGGTAGTTTCAGGCTTAACTTCATGAAGCAATGCATATTCAAAGAAGTGACAGATATGGTAACTTTTGCAAAGTATTATTTAAACATAAGTGACCAGTTTTGCATTAATTCGTCTTTGCCAGAAATCACCTTATTAAGTTAAAATCTGGTAATAAAGTCCTTTAAGGTGAAATTGGTTTAAAAAAGTTTAAATAATAATGTGGAAAAGTGCCATGTCTGTCTTTTGTTTGATTGCATTCATTGTTGTAAATCAATCTTGTTTTCCTCTAGAATTATCCCATTTGCCATTGTAGGCATTTCATGCATTTTTAGTGTAGATATTATTTGTGATTTAGTGTTTTCAGTTAAAATTACTTCACTTGACTTAAAATTTCTGCCACTGGTCATCATGAAGCTGTACTTTTCTGTAGCCTTGATTCCTTGGCATTGTTTATACATAAGCATTCATTTAATGCTTACAATCCACAATCAATATTGTTTGATCTAATGGATGACAAGATCCAATTTTTGATGTGTCAAAATTTATTTTATGAAATAGTTACTTTCTAAAGGGCATGATAGTCTATTAAGTTAAGTGCTGGGATAGTGATTAAACGGCCTGTCCTGGGAGGCCTCAGGTGCTGTACCGGGAAGGAACTGGCCTCCTTTCTACCCAGTGAAAGTCTAATGACACAGGGTTTAGCATTAGATGAGCTCTTTTACTCTCACCTATAAAACAAACCATTTAGTTGATTTCTGTCATTTAGTTACTAACTGGTAATATTGTTTAAAAAATATTTTTTGCAGTTCACAAAGATTGCAGTGAATGTCCTGTTTACATAATAATATCCCAGGATTCTCATGTCTTAAAAATGAATAATGATTTAACTGTTGAGTATGGTCATCATACCTACAAAGCTGGCCAGGTAATAAATGTTGGCAGATATGAAGTTTTGGATCTAAAATGATCTTAATGCTCAATTGATTTTTGTGTTGACCTTTTTGGCAGATGAAGAAAATTGGAGCTAAGCACAAGGAGTTTGTCATTTCAAAAGTGGGAGATGCAATCAGTTTCAAGTCTCGCTATGGCTTTTGGGTTCACTGGGATGGGAAAGCTGCCATTAAAGTTGGAGTGAGTATGCATTTATTGCATGAGGTGGCCTCCAGAATACCTTGAACTGAAAAATATTGAATGAAATGCATTCCTCACGCATGGATTCCTTTGAAATGTAGGCATCTCAGAATTGGTTGAATCATGTGGATGGGCTCTGTGGATATTACAACTATGATGCCAAGGATGACAGGAGGATACCAGATGGGTCTGAGGCAAGGACAAACAAGGACTTTGGCGACAGCTGGCTCATCAAGGGCTTCGAAGAATGTGAGACCAAAGTATGTCCAATTGAAATGCAAACCAAAGCTTGGGAAATATGCTCATTGGCCAAGTAAGTACATGCTTCTTCTTATTTTGTTTGTGGACAGTGAGGTGTGATTATTCATGGAATTTGCATGTTGTCATCTTTTAAGAGTCATTTGTGCAGTACAGTGTTTTGCACTAACAACTTTCCTGTGCATGAGATGGAGATTGGTAAAGTTGTTAGAGTGGTTCATAATTTTTTTATCATCAGGTAATATGTATTGTGGAAAATGCCTGTGAAAATGTTTGAATGATATTTCTTAATCAAATGTGGCTAAAAACCACATGGGATGTTAAACAATAGAGGATAAGTCCTACCATAATTGTATTAATTTGATATACATAACTTGCCATGAAAATATATCAGAAACAAAGAATGCATACTATAATAATAATATTTTATTGTACATTGGCTATACAAATCATGAAGGTATAGGAGTCATTAAATACAAAGAAAAGTACAAGATACAGTTACATTTCTACACTCTGAACATGCTCATTAAATAAGAGCATGCATTAGGTTATGTATTAAGAACACAATACATACTGATTATCATTTAAAAATTCATCCAATTAATAATAAGACTTCATTAGAAGGAGTTTCCAGAGTTTCAATTTGAAATTTCATAATTTATCACTCATATGTTAATAATGTAGCACTCATATATGCTATGGTAGCAAGTATTCTGTGATTATTTAGTAGTTCAATAATAGGTAATATGCATAGTATATAGTAGTCCAATAATAGGCAAGAACTATCGGAGCACTTTGGTGCTTTATAAGATCGCAGATCTCATTGTAAATCTGGTTTCCTTATTAGCTTAGTTGGTAGAGCATCCGCCTGGCAAGTGGGAGGTCCATGGTTCGAATCCGGGATAAGGAAATATTTTTACATTAGTGATCTGCTGTAATTTGCCTTCCCCACCTTTCCTGTGTTGGTCTTTTATGTGTGTTCCTCTCCCCTTTCCATATATATATCTATTTCTTTGTGTGAAAATAATATTTGTTCGCCGTATGGTGGAATTTTCGTGTTTGAATATATATATATATATTCTTTGACAGTGACTTTATATATATATATATATATATATATATATATATATATACACTTTTTTGGAAAACCCTCAAACGTGTAATGTAAATTCACTGATAGTCATAACAAACACAGAAACCAAAACACAAAAGAGGAAAAACTCACTGGTTCTCGAATTTTCGCTGGTCCAACCACCTTTCTCAAGAGGAATTAGGAACAGAACTGAGGCAGAGGAGGGCCCGAAAGCAGTGGTAGGAAGGAGAAGGGGAAATGGGGGAAAAGAGGGAAAAAGAGTGGAAAAAAAAGGAAAAGGGGGGAAAAAAGGGGGGAAGGCATTCGAGGTGAGGAGTTTGGAGGGGTAGTGTATGGCGCGGGAATTTTAAAAAAGGTGGGGATGATATGGAAGTTGTTGGGGGCGGAGGGGGATGAAATTATAAGCATAAAGGGGGCAATTAATGTCTAATATTAATACCTGGGCGATTCCAGGAATCCAAGAGCCAGATGAAAGCTAGCTCTAATGTTTAGAGTTTCAGTGGAGGGTCTGAGTGTGGGAGGGATGCTAAGACGGATACTTTAAAACATTGGTCAAAGGCAGCGTTGTGTTCGGAGGCATGTTTGGGGATTGGGAGCATACCAATAAGGGAGGAATTGTTGCATGAGGCTCTATGATTATTGATTCTAATATTGAGGGGTGTGGTACACTGTCCAATGTAAAAGGAAGGGCAAAGTTGGCACTTGAGTAGGTAGACAACATTGCTGGAGGTACACGAGGAGTAGGGAATAGGTGGGAGAGAGTTAAAGAGCGGGTGGGAGAGGGATGGGATTCTGGTTAGGAAAATAGGACATGTTTTGCATCTAGGTTTATTGCAGGGTCTGGGAGTGATTTTGGAATGGGGTGAGGATTTAAGAAGTGGATTGGTAGATTTTAGAAGATCTGATAGATTGGCGGGGCGTTTGAAAGTGACAGAGGGGCATTTGGGGAAAAGGTTGGTGGTGGAATTGTGGTTTTTGAGGATAGGATAGAGGTCCTTTAGGATAGAACGCAGAGATTCTAGGCCAGGGAGAAACGTGGTACAAATTGAAAGAGGGTGGTTTTTCGCGGTGGTGGAAGGTCTGGGAGTGTAAGTATGCCTACGGATCCTCTTATTCAGGAGGGATTCAGGATAACCTCGTTTGAGGAGGGAATGGTGTAAATTTATGAGGAAATTGTCTAGGGAGTCAGGGTCATTGCAAATTCTGTGACCCCTTATGGAAAGGGAATAAGGAATGGAACGTTTGGTGTGGTATGTGTGACAGCTGCTAAAATGTAAGTACTGTTGTTTATTTGTGGGTTTTATATGTACGGATGTGTGAAATTTATGGTCTATAAATGATATGTTTACATCTAGGAAGGTGATTTGGGAGGAGGAAACTGTAGACTTGAAGGAGATAGAGGACGAAGCATTAAGGTTGGAAATGAAAGTTTTCAGGGAATCAGGACCATGTGGCCAGAGAAGGAAAATATCGTCAATATATCTGAGCCACAATGGCGGTTTCAGGGGTTGTTGTGACAGGAATTTATTCTCCGCGAGACCAAGAAAGAGGTTTGCATAGGACGGGCTGAACCTGCTACCCATGGCACAACCCTTGATTTGTAGGTAGAAATTATCATTAAAGGAGAAGGAATTGCGGGTAAGAATGAACTCGGAAAGGCTGAGGAGAAAATCTGTGCTGGGGATGTGTGGCTCAGGGCGTTGGGAGAGGTAGTGTTGGAGGGCGGAGAGACCTTCTGAGTGGGGAATGGATGTGTACAGGGACGTGGCATCTATAGTGGCCACTATACTACCACTGCTTTCGGGCCCTCCTCTGCCTCAGTTCTGTTCCTAATTCCTCTTGAGAAAGGTGGTTGGACCACCGAAAATTCGAGAACCAGTGAGTTTTTCCTCTTTTGTGTTTTGGTTTCTGTGTTTGTTATATATATATATTCCAAAAAAGTGTGTATATATATATATATATATATATATATATATATATATATATATATATATATATATATATATATTCATTCAAATTGAAAATAGAGATAAGGAAAATGGTAAAGGAACACATATAAAGGACACACACAACAGAGGTGGGGATGGCGGATGTGAGCAGATCACGAATGTAAAAATATTTTCCTCGACCGGGACTTGAACACCGGATCTCTCCACTTGCCGGGCGGATGCTCTAAACCACCTGAGCTATCGAGGAAGAGTACTTTTACATTGAAATCTGCGATCTTATAAAGCGCCAAAGTGCTCCGAATCATTGCCCAGAAGATGGCGTTAGGGAGCAGTTACACCCACCAAAGGAGAAATTGACAAACACAAGAGGAGAATGGACAGTAGGTTAGCAAGCATACAACATCATAAAGGATAGGAACGGTGCGTTTCATGGCACGCATAGCCAGAAGAAGAGACGAGCCACATTGGCCAAATACACATTCAAACACGAAATACCGCCATATGGCGAATAAATATTCATTCAAATTGAAAATAGAGATAAGGAAAATGGTAAAGGAACACATATAAAGGACACACACAACAGAGGTGGGGATGGCGGATGTGAGCAGATCACGAATGTAAAAATATTTTCCTCGACCGGGACTTGAACACCGGATCTCTCCACTTGCCGGGCGGATGCTCTAAACCACCTGAGCTATCGAGGAAGAGTACTTTTACATTGAAATCTGCGATCTTATAAAGCGCCAAAGTGCTCCGAATCATTGCCCAGAAGATGGCGTTAGGGAGCAGTTTGTGGCTCGTCTCTTCTTCTGGCTATGCGTGCCATGAAACGCACCGTTCCTATCCTTTATGATGTTGTATGCTTGCTAACCTACTGTCCATTCTCCTCTTGTGTTTGTCAATTTCTCCTTTGGTGGGTGTAACTGCTCCCTAACGCCATCTTCTGGGCAATGATTCGGAGCACTTTGACGCTTTATAAGATCGCAGATTTCAATGTAAAAGTACTCTTCCTCGATAGCTCAGGTGGTTTAGAGCATCCGCCCGGCAAGTGGAGAGATCCGGTGTTCAAGTCCCGGTCGAGGAAAATATTTTTACATTCGTGATCTGCTCACATCCGCCATCCCCACCTCTGTTGTGTGTGTCCTTTATATGTGTTCCTTTACCATTTTCCTTATCTCTATTTTCAATTTGAATGAATATTTATTCGCCATATGGCGGTATTTCGTGTTTGAATGTGTATATATATATATATATATATATATATATATATATATATATATATATATATATATATATATATATATATATATATATATATATATATATAAACACACAAACACTAACACAAAAAACACCACACACATAGAAACATAAAAGAAGGACACTTACATTGGATATTTACGTTTCGACGGCACGGCCGTCGTCATCAGAATCAGTTCTGATTCTGATGACGACGGCCGTGCCGTCGAAACGTAAATATCCAATGTAAGTGTCCTTCTTTTATGTTTCTATGTGTGTGGTGTTTTTTGTGTTAGTGTTTGTGTGTTTGTGCGTCGCCAGAGAGCGTCTTTTCCAAGTTTATATATATATATATATATATATATATATATATATATATATATATATATACACTTTTTTGGAAAACCCACAAACGTGTAATGTAAATTCACTGATAGTCATAACAAACACATAAACCAAAACACACAAAAGAGGGACTCACTGGTTCTCGAATTTTCGGTGGTCCAACCACCTTTCTCAAGAGGAATTAGGAACAGAACTGAGTGTGTTTGTTTCTGTGTTTGTTATGACTATCAGTGAATTTATATATACATATATATATAGTCACTTTCTTGGAAAAGCCACGACCATGCACAATAAAATTCACTAAATAGACATAGCAAACACAGAAACTAAAACATATAAAAGAGGGACTCACTAGGTCTCGAATTTTCGGTGGTGCAACCACCTTTCTCAAGAGGAATTAGGAACAGAACATTAGTTATTAGGCCGTGCCGTCGAAACGTAAATATCTACTGTAAGTGTCCTTCTTTTATGTTTCTGTGTGTGTAATATCTATTATCTTAGTATATATATATATATATATATATATATATATATATATATATATATATATATATAATGTAAATTCACTAATAGTCATAACAAACACAGAAACCAAAACACACAAAAGAGAGAGAGGAATTAGGAACAGAACTGAGGCAGAGGAGGGCCCTAAAGCAGTGGTAGGAAAGAGAAGGGGACAATGGGGGAAAAGAGGGGAAAAGAGGGGAAAAGGGGGGAAAAAAGGGGGGAAGGCATTCGAGGTGAGGAGTTTGGAGGGGTAATGTATGGCACGGGAATTTTAAAAAAGGTGGGGATGATATGGAAGTTGTTGCAGGCGGAGGGGGATGAAATTATATGCATAAAGGGGGCAATTAATGTCTAATATTAATACCTGGGCGATTCCAGGAATCCAAGAGCCAGATGAAAGCTAGCTCTAATGTTTTGAGTTTCAGTGGAGGGTCTGAGTGTGGGAGGGATGCTAAGATGGATACTTTAAACCACAAATAAAGCAAAAGAAGAATGGCGGAAAACGCAATGCGAGGATATGGAAAGTTTACAGAGGAAGGGGGAAATTGGTGCGCTAAACAACAAGGTTAAGTTATTATCGGTAAGTAAGAAGGCAAGATCTGTGCTAACAGTTAAGATAATAGCTGGCTGGGATAATAATAAGTGGGTTAAGATAATAGCTGAACCAGAAAAAATCAAAAAGAGATGGAAGGAATATATAGAAACACTCTATGGTAGAGAACTTAGGCCGACAAGGTTAGACATAGAAAAGGAACATGATATGGAAGAAAATAGCTTAGGTCCAGGCATACTCGACGATGAAATAGAGAGGGCATTAAAGGAGATGAAAGCAAATAAGGCCATGGGGGTGGACAACATTCCTGTGGAATGTTGAAATGTTTAGGAAAATGTGGGAAGAAGACTATATCCACTGATTCGTTGTATCTATGAGGAAGGAATCTGGCCGGAAGATTTTGTGCGATCCGTGTTAGTACCTATTCCAAAAAAGGTAAAGGCTACATCATGTGAGGACTACTGAACAATAAGTTTGATATCCCATGCAGCTAAAGTTATTCTCAGGATCGTCAACAAAAGCATAGAGAGTAAGGCAAATGATTACTTAGGGGATGATCAGTTTGGGTTTAGGAAGGGGAGAGGTACGCGTGATGCCATTGCAGTAATGAGATCACTAATCGAGAGGAATATAGAATACAATCAGGACGTATTTGCCTTTTTCGTACATTTCGAAAAAGTGTTTGATAGAGTGAATTGGGAAATATTAATGCATGCATTGCAGAAAATAGGAATGGATTGGAGGGACGTGAGACTGATCCCCACCTGTACATGTCTCAGACTGCTCAGGTGCGAGTGGGGAACGGAGAGTCCGGATGGGCAGTGTTAGGAAGAGGTGTAAGACAGGGTTGCCCATTGTCACCTGTGCTTTCCAACGTATATGTGGAGGAAATAGTTAAAGAGACATGGGAAGAATTGGAGGTAGGAATGAAAGTCAGAGGGGAATTTGTAAAATCGGTTAAGTTTGCTGATGGCCAAGCATTAGATGCTCAGTCAGCCAAGGGGTTGCAAGCATTGCTGAGGGAATTGGAGGTTCAGTGTGATAGATATGGGATGAGAATCAATAATAATAAAACAAAAGTTATGCGTTTTTCCAGAAAGGAAAAGGCTAAGCTAAATATTAAAATAGGAGGGGAAAAAATAGAGCAGATAGAACAGTTTACATATCTCGGAAGTGTTTTGGACCAATATGGTCAAAGTAGTAGGGACGTAAGGAAAAGAATTGCGCTAGGCAAGGTGGCTTTCTCAAGGAGGAGGGAGTGGATAACAAGGACATTAAATAGGGAGGTTAAGAAAAGAATCATAAAAACTCTGATATGGAGCGTAGCTATGTACGGTGCAGAAACATGGTCACTGAAGCAGGAGGATAGACGTAGATTGGAGGATTTTGAAATGTGGGTGTAGAGAAGAATAGAGATGGTGAAATGGACCAAAAGGAATACAAATGAGGAAGTACTGGAGATGGTGGGTGAGGAGAGGGGTTTGTTGAGAGAAATCCTATGGAGGCAGGAAAAATGGATGAAAGGGGTATTGATCGGCAATTGTGAGATGTTGAAGAAGGTAATAGAGGAGAGAATGTTAGGCAAACGAGGAAAGGGCAGGAACAGGATAGGGATGTTGGACGGGATGAAGGGAGGAAAGAAGTACACAGAGATGAAGAGGGACCTGATGTAGATTAGGTTGCTGAATTGGGTTTATTTTGGAGTCACAAAATATTTATTTGATAGTTGTGTCCTACCAAAAACCTATCTCAACCGGTAGATTACCTAATAACAAATATACATACATAGATACATACACACACACACACACACTCTAGTTGATGAGAGTAAGGAGGGGAAGGGGTTGGTGGGTTTTTGGGTGGGTGGAAAGTGCAGACTGATTTGTTAGGTGAAAGGGCCACACGGGGGACGGGGAAAGGGAAGCACCGCATATGATTGTTTCAGGTTCTACAATGTGACAGTTCACGATCACCATTGACACCCTTCACCACTTCACAAAAACTCCACTATGACACCACCTGTCTCGACCCACAGGCGGCATAGGATAATTGATAATGTCCCCCTTTTGTGCCAAAACCACAACAATAATTCATTCGCAGCCCAGTTATTCAGCAAAAGAGAAGCACTTTTTTCCATTTTTTCTTCTTTCAATCTTTGCTGTTTGTGTAGATGGCTAGTCTTTGTGGTTCCAAGGGCTAGTGTGACAGATGGGTATTGGTAAGGGAGGGCCTTGGAATCTTCAGACACGGGATTCAGAAGGTTACATGCTATTATGCGTCCTCTTTGTGATGCATTTAAGGAGGTGGAAAACCACAGGGAGTGGGAGGGAGACACTTATTCATCACTAGGGTTGGCTTGTCCATTGTATTAAGTACTTTTTCTAGAGCTTCAAGGGTGTCCAGTCGCCTTCCTTCTTCAATGTGGAGTAGAGTGGGAGAGAAGTCGCTTGTAATTGTGGTTATTATCTAGCAAATGTAGTGCAAGGATTGATTGCTTTTTCCCTTCTCATAGCACTTCTTTTGTTCATTTATCCTGGTCTTGAGTCTTCTTTCAGTCTTGCCTAACGTGATTCCTGCAAACCTTTTTTTATTAGGTATGGAATCATTACTGTATTTATTTTATGTATCTTTAAGTCTCTGTTTCATGTGAAAGTTAATCTAGAAACTTATCAATTGAGATCTAATGTCCATAACTATTCCACAAGATAATAAGGGGCGAAAAAACTCCAAACGGCCATAAACAACAGTCGCAACTCTTGTCAGACTATTTGCTGTGTTGGTTTTTCTTGGGAACCAGGAAAGAGATCAAAACACAACCTCTTCACCAAGAATATCCTCTGTGGTGGTTTACGGGAAATTAATCAACGCCAGGGACCACACACAACCGCAAACACACTATCCTGTTTAGAATCCTTCACAAGGCTGTGGGACCCCGTTAAAGATTCTAGGTGGAACAGTAAGCCTTCACGAGGCTGTAGTGAAGACCCCGTTAAAGGTACCAGGATGTTCTACAAGTACACACTCTGTGCCTATCCACGAAGGACGAGCACAGGCCAATCACACACACTAGCACTCGATAAACGCACACACACACTCAAAAGGGCCCAACGTCTGGGGGAATCTGAAAACAAAGAGCGCAGACGAAGATATGCGTTGAACACGAGTGTTTTGGCCACAAAGTGGCCCTCTTCAGCAAACTGAAGGGAAAAAAGCACCTCCAACACTAGGTTGAAAGTAACTCCCGAAGACAGACGCACAATATATATAGTGGCTGAAAAGGGTGGGGGGGACCAATAGGATTAGTGGGAAGATGGGAAGGGGGGGAAAGGAGTACCTACACGTATTGACAAAGAGGAAGGGGGGAGAGGGAGGAGGGTGGGAAGAACAGAAAACAATGGGATGAGTGGAACGGAGAGGAGTAATTAGTGAAGGAGAAGGGAAGGGGGGGGTAGTGTGGAGGTGAAAGGTCTCTGGGTAATGGACTATGAAAAAAAAGGGGGGGTGGTAAGTATTAAGTCCATCGGAAATTTTGGGTTTGAAAACAGGAGTAGGAAATCACTTCAAAAGGGGGTACAGAGGAGAGGATGAAATCGGCCCTTTATCGCTGTTAGCTATGACCTTCTTGAATTAGTGTATAAAAATGCTTTTGCATGCATCCAAAAGGTGGTTGGGAGTCTGTTTGATAATTTTCAGTTCGTATTCTGATGTCTGATGGCCTTCCTTGAGTAAATGTAGGGCAATACTCGATTTGTCTGGTCTGTAATGGGCTATATGTTCTTTGTATCTGGTTTTAATATTCCTCTGCGTCTGGCCGATGTAAGATGAGTCGCAAGAGGAACAATTTATTTTGTAAATACTGGATTATTTTGAGGTGTCAATTGTGACCTTAGTGTTCGCTAATAAATGTTTTAGTTTGTTGTTGCTGCTAAACGATATATTGGTATTGACGGTTTTGAAAATCCCTAGCCTTTTTGCTAATTGTGGGTGGAACGGAAGTTTGATGTATCGAGGGGTTTTATGCTGAGTGAGGGTGGTTGTGTTTTGAACTAGTTTTTTATGTTTGTGCATTTTTACTAAGTTATAGATAATGGACTCTTTAAAACCATTTTGAATCATGACGAGTTTGATGTTTTTTTTCTTTGATCTCTCATATTTGTTTCTGTTTAAGGGAATGCTTACTAATCTGTGTACAAGGGAATGGAAGGTGCCAAGTTTGTGACTGTCGTGTGTAAAAGAATTATGATGTATGTAGTTGTTGGTATGTGTTGGTTTGCGATACACGTCGTATGTTATTTTAGTGTTTCTGGTTAATAGCAGATCAAGGAATGGGAGTTGGTTGTTCTTTTCTAGTTTGTATGTAAATTTGATCGATGGGAATAGGCTATTTAAATCATTGATGAACTGATCTATGTTATATTTCATGGGTGTTGATAATTGCAAAAATATCGTCCACGTATCTGACAAAAACGGAAGGGAAATAACTGAATTTATTTTTGAACTCTGTCTCAAAGTGGGTCATAAATACGTTTGCTATGAATGGGGAAAGGGGGTTTCCCATCGCCGTTCCATATTCTTGTTGATAAAAACTTCCTTGGAATTGAAAAAAGTTTTGGTTCATGACTAGGCTAGTTAATCAGATATATTCGTCAATTAACTTAGAATCGAGTTGTAATGACGTTAACCACACTTTTAACGAGTTGATAGCTATGTCTAATGGTACACTTGGAAATAGGTTTGAAACATCAGAAGATACCATGACTTCCCCTTGACTGAAAATGTGCCTTTTGGTATTGTTTACGAAATCTATGGTATTTTTTAGAGAGTGGGGGCTCGGGAAAACCAGTTTGTTAAATTCACAGACCAGCCATTTAGATATTAGATATGTGGGAGAATCTATCCCTGAAACTATGGGCCTCATGGGGAAACCAACTTTGTGGACTTTAGGTAAGCAATATAGTCTGGGTAAAATTGGATTTGACACTGAAAGTCTAAATTCAATTTTTTTATCATTGAGGGATGGGCAATCGTTAAGCACATTTTTAACTTGAGTTACATGCTTATTAAGGAAATTCTTTTTTACTTCAATGTATGGTCCAGATGATCTTAAGTTGGTTACTTCATTAAAATAATCTGCTTTATTCAAACTGACGCAGAGGTTACCTTTGTCTGCTTTCATGTAGAAACAATTTTTCCTTTTTAAAGAGGTTAAAATATGATTTAGATTCTGTGAGTACAAAATGTTATTTGATAGTTGTGTCCATCCTAAAACCTACCTTAACCGGTAGATTACCTAATAATAATAATATGTGTATATACATTCAAACAAGAAATCCGGCCATACAACATACAAATATTATTTCACACATAGAAATACATATAAGTAAAGGGGATAGGAAAACATAAAACACATTCTCCTTTGGTGGGTGAAACAGTTCCTTAACACCATCTCTTGTAGTTAGTTGTGTCCACCAAAAAACCTATTTTAACCGGTAGATTACCTAATAATATATATATATATATATATATATATATATATATATATATATATATTATTCGAGAATATATATATAATTCGAGAACCAGTGAGTCTCTCTTTTGTGTGTTTTGGTTTCTGTGTTTGTTATGACTATTAGTGAATTTACATTATTGTACACGTTTGTGGGTTTTCCAAGAAAGTGACTATATATATATATATCGATGATGCGGAAGTGCTCACGAGAGGAATATAACTTTTGGACGGCACAATAGAACACAGAATAAAACAGATAACACGTAAAAGGACACTCACACTGTAGATGATTTAACTTTTCGCCCTACTCCGAGGCCTTCTTCAGGTCAGATATACATATATATATATATATATATATATATATATATATATATATATGTACGTGTGTGTGTGTAAAATGAGGATGCATTCTCACATTTTTTAATCCCCCTTTATTATTCATAAATCTGGTTTCATTATTTGAAGAGTCTCTGACCCATCAACATAATGAAATTAACTCTTTGTAAAGATTGGTTGAATTATGTTCGCAATCAAATACTAATCCTTAGGATGGTCTTATGGCTCATAAACATATAGTTCACCATGAAAGAATTCCATATGTTGGGCATTGGAAACTTTGTTTGCATTACCTGCTTTCCTGACAAATCCTGGTGGCTGAACTATGACCTTCTTCGGCAGCCGGTAGAGGTTGGAATTAGGGGTGGTGAGGAAGAAATGCAAAATTCTGGCATTTCAGCAGTTCTATTACTTTTAATATTTTTTTTCATTGTTTTAACTTGCTTAGTGCTAGATTTGAACTATTCTAGAATCTCATTTATTATGGAAGAATTTGATAATGAACGCAGCATATTGTGTTCAAATTGGATGAACAATTGAACAGAAACAATAACAAGAGCAACTCTTCTGAGCTATTGTAGTCAGACATACAGTCTTAGTGGAATAGCAGTGTGTTTCCTTTTCTACACATCATGAAGGATTTCTACCAAGTTATGCCACCCACCATTGCATACATGCACATTAGGGTAACAGTTGGCTTAATTTGTGAACAGCAGGAATAAAGAGAAAGGGAACGTACTACGGCCGAATGAATGGAATAAATATAAATTACCCTATGAGGGTAAATAAATCCTACCAAACTAACCTTAAAATAAACCCTATGAATACGGCTTTGGGTAATTTTTATTTATTCCAACAGCAGGAATGATGAAAGATGGAATATTTTTGCATGTACAAGGTTGTGTATATCCAATCAGTTGCATGCAAGATTATATTGAGATGCACATGAGACGGGATGGAAGGATGCCTCCACTCAGTAATAGAAATGTTTATTGGGTCATATAAGACAAGTTTGGATCAAGTATGGAACATGTCACATTGTCTGCACATATTATTCCCAGACATCATAGAGTGGAGATTACGGAGTCAGCATTTATCTCAAAAAAATAAAAATAAAATAAATTTACGGAGTAAAAACCTAACATAGGAGTTGGTAGCAGTAACAAGAGTATTTTTGTGGAGTTGTTTTTGCAGAAAATCAGTTACCCTGAGAAATGGACTTGATTTCATCAACTGTATAGTATTGATGATCACAAAGGAATTTATATAGTTTAGACTTAAATGACAAAAAATTACCATTTCCCTTACTTTTCCCAGTAGTGCTGTCAAGAATTTCACACCAGCATGCCCAGGGTTCTTTACAGACATGGATAAGTTGTGGACTGTTATGCTAAATTTGTTGCAACCTATTGTGCTATGCACAACCAATGTACTTCACCTTGGTGAAGGATTCTCGGGTCTTCCAACGGGTCAGGGGTTCCATGATGACTGATGTTTTGATGCCCGACTCCTGCATTGTCCTCAGGGATGATGATTACCACTCGGTTTTTGGCCGTCTTATATGCATGCTCGCTCGGTTCAGGTGACTTCTGATTGGTCGCCTGGTCGTTGTGCTTGGTTCCTTTCTCTTCTCACCTCCAATAGCACAGGTTTCCATGTGTGGCTGAGGGAAAAGCTGGAATCCCTGTCAAAATTCCATCCCGGCCATCCTAATTTCGATGGTTTCGACTGAGAGGTCTACATTGGAGAGACAGGACGGACCATCGAGACCAGGTTGAAAGAACAAAAGACATTTACGACTGGGACAGGTGGAAAAATCAGCCAACACCGAACATAGCATCGGGATGGATCACCCAATTGATTTCAACGGGACCAAGCTACTCGCCCGTGCCGGTGGTTACTGGGACCTCATCATCAAGGAATCCATCGAAATTAGGATGGCCGGACGGAATTTCGACAGGGATTCCGGCTTTTCCCTCAGCCACACACGGAAACCTGTGCTATTGGAGGTGAGAAGAGAAAGGAACCGAGCAAAACGACCAGGCGACCAATCGGGAACCACCTCCGCGGCGGACCAATCAGAAGTCACCTGAACCCGAGCGCGCATGTATATAAGATGGCCAAAAACCGAGTGGCAATCATCATCCCTGAAGACGATGCACGAATCGGGCATCGAAACAGCGGTCATCATGGAATCCCTGACCCGGTGGAAGACCCGAGAAAACTTCACCAAGCTTATACCCTGGGAAAGCACCAGAATTTACTTCAGCATTGGTTTTCAGAGTGAACAAGGCTTTGTTTTGCTGTGCAAAGACTATAATATGGAATATATACAAATGGGGAAGAGTTAGAATGTTGAATCTTTAACATAAAGTCTACAAAAATTACTGAAGTTTTTCATGTGATACTATTTTTGGATTCAAAAAAGTTGTTATCTCAAATTTCATCATCACCAGTCATATCACTCTCCTTAACAACGTTAATCAAATTCATTACTTATTTCAGATTAAACCAAAAACAACAGTGGTGTTTTCATTTTTAACTTTTGACAATATAGCAATAGAAACATGTGCAAACACCAAATGTAGAATAAAAAAATATTGGTGTTAACTTAAATTACCTTGGTTCATTTACAAGAAAATTTAAAGAAACTGTGGGGAAATGTTGTGGCAGGAACTTGAGTGGATTCTTCAGCTGATGTGTAGTCACAAATTCAGCAATTTCACAGATTGCAAAAATCATCTTCCTTGACTGAGTATTCCAGTCAAGGGGAATGTGATTTTACCAATGTAAATCTTGCTTTTGTGTCTAAAGAGTATTTTTTATGGATAAGAAAAGTTAACTGGAAAGTTTCAGAACAGGAAAATTGTGAAAATATAAAAAAATCATCACCAAACCATTAACTATCACAAAGTTGAAGTATGGAACTACTCAAGATTTGGCTATTCTTATTTATGAAAGCCTTCCCATGGACTACAACCTTGTCGTGGTGGAAGGGCTTGTGTGTTCCGATGACCCCTAGAGCTGTGCTGGCGGGAGTAAATATAATTACTCCTGGTAGGGTCACCCATGCCAGAAAGGTCGAAAGTTAGGAGCCAGACGAAAGGTAGTCCACGCAGCATCTGTTCCTCAGTGAGGCGGCTGCAAAGGCGTCTGACCCCAGTGGGGCGGCCATTAAGTGATGGTGTCACGTTAAAAACACTATTGAGGAAGGCAACGTGAAACCACCTCAATTATCATTCCCAAGAATGTAATGATGGGCTATGGAGAAAGGAAAAATGGATGAAAGGCGTATTGAGCGGTAGTGGGATGTTGAAGAAGATAATAGAGGGGAGAATGTTGGGCAAACAAGGTAAGGGCAGGAACAGGATAGGGTTGTTGGACGGGATGAAGGGAGGAAAGAAGTACACAGAGATGAAGAGGTACCTGATATAGATTAGTTTGCTAGGTGGGGAGTCACAAAATGTTTATTTGATAGTTGTGTCCATCTAAAAACCTACCTTAACCGGTAGATTACCTAATACTATAATTTATGAAAGCCACGGCAATGGATATCAATTGTCATAAATGTGTCATACTTATTTGTTGATTAGCTGAGAATTATATTTTGATTTATTTTGAGTTTCTTCAACTCTGAAATGATAATAATAATAATATTTTATTGTCCTCTGACCATACATACATCTGTTGTAGACATACAGGTACAATTTGACCCTATGAACACCTTTAAAAAAGAGAATATAAATTAAAATGTGTCATAAAAACACACTGCATTACAACTGCTTCTTATTTAAAAATCCATTCAATGAATAATTGAACTTTATTAGGAGTTTCCTGAATTTCAATTTGAAATTGCATAATTTATCCCTCAGTTTCAACGTGTGTGGTAATTTGTTTTAAATTCTTACACCCATTGCCATTGGGCTTCTGAATGAAATGGCTGGTTAATGGAATCTTGTGTGGAAGTTGTGATGATTTCTAGTTGAACAAGAATGAATATCACTATTTGTGTGAAAGAGATGGATATTATTTTTGATGAAGACAGGCTTGACAAATATATACATGGATGGAATGGTAAGAACATTTCATTTTTTGAATTAAGAAAACTTTGTGCAACATGCACCCAGATGATCACCAGAACACTATTCCATGTGATGCCTGGAGAAAAAATTAGAATAATACAAGTTTTTTAATACCTGTAGAAACATTGTGTTATTCAGGAATCGAATAGTGTACATCACAGCGTGCAGTTTAAAACGAAGGTTATTAACATGAATATTCCACCCACCAGCTTGTTGAATATGTAAACTGAAGAATTTAGTGTTGGATGCACAAATAATTTTTTCACTATCAAGATTTAAATTAAAACCCTCTTGCAATATTGCCCAATTAAATACAAGGACCTGTGTCCTTTTGCAATTTAATTTAAGTCTGCTGTCACGACACCAGTTTCAGACACTGCGAAAGACCTTTTGGAAAAACTTCCTGTGCATGTATGGTGCAGAGACGTCTGATGTTGCATCATCCAGATGTCAACATATGTGCTGCATCATATGTACATATCTCATCTATCTTAACATGGGTATCTCAAAGGAAAATATATGGATGTATATCACCCTATGTGCACTTAGCCAAAGCATGCCAAAATAATCATCCTCTTTGGAACTTGTTGTTAATATTCAGGAAGAAATCATTTTCCAAATGCAAGGATGTGGTGAACATGAATAAGTTTGAAGCACAGTGTCTGGAGATGGCATGCAAGTGCCTGGAGGAGAAACAGAGTGAGGCCCTGAGCAAAGGCAAGACATTGGAGTCTCATGCAGAGAAAGAATGCCATTGTGAAACTTTGCTTCATTTTGCTACCGAGTGCAAAGCTCATGACCCTTCTGTAGACATTGGTGACTGGAGAGTTGTTCATGGCTGTGGTAAGTTTGCTTAAATGGTCAGCTTAAATGAGCTCCCAATATGATATCATTTTGAATTTAATTATTCTTTTTTATGCCATCATTATTTATTTACTTGCAGACTCTCTGCTTATTCCAATTTTATACTTGGTCATATCTCCATGTAATAATGCATAGTAATAAATGGGGGATTTTGTTTGAAAAATTAAACTGTTTCAATTCCATTTATTTATAGTTATTGCAATTATTCAAGTCTTATTCAACTTAGTTTTTTTTAAATTATGAAGTTGATCACATTAAGTGAGTATTAGTATGTACATTTCTTTGTGCAATTTTTAATACCAAATTTCTACTTTCACGGATAAAAGCTGTATTAATATCCTGTTTCTAATATATATTATTTGCTTGTGCTATTTTCTGGCATAGTAGTAACTTGCATGTATATAGAAACATGCATACACATAGATATGGTATGCATCAATATGTCTTTATGTTTGTTATTTAAGATGGAAATATTAAATATTAATTAATGAACTTATATTTGTAAATTTCCATAAACAGCAGTATTTAAACAGTTGAAGTGAAGTTAGAAGAAGTTGGAGTTTTTCAATTGATTAACCATTCCAATTTCAATGTCTTTTATTTACAGAACATAATTTACTCACAGTTTTCATTTTCAAGTTTATTCACCTATCATATAGTTGGTATTGTTACTAAGATAATTGAACAAAGAATTTTTTGCAGAGTACTCCAAAGTTTCTCTGCATTTGGTAATACAATAGTGTGCAAAACCTACAATTGAGTCATAAAATTCTATCCAAAAGTTATTTACAGATTATTAGGTAACTAGAATGAGATTTTAATTACAAAATTAATTTATACATTTATCTTTTAGTTATTCATTATATTTAACTACCTTCACAAGTTAAAATGAAAACATTTGTATTTCCAATGCATTCCAGCTGCTGAATGTCCTCCCGGTGAGGTTTATAAAGACTGTTACACAAGGCAGTGTGAGCCAAGTTGTGATAGTCTCATGGATGAAGACCCTTGCCCAACATTGGATCACACATGTTTCTCTGGTTGCTTCTGCCCTGATGGATTAGTTCGCAAAGGAAGCTCTTGTGTTGTTCCCACTGAGTGTAGAGACTGTGAGTATTCATGTATCATTACTCTGAATTACTTGACCACCACATTATGAACCATGTTGGTGCATTTTAATGGTGTTTCCATTTGGAAGTTTTTATATGATTCATAATGAACATCTAAGGAAGATTTCCAATTCGCATATAATTACATTTCAGTTTTATCTTATCAGCCAATGAGAATCAGCCAAAAAGAACACAACTTGTGTAGAATTTAGGGTTTATAATTCATTCTAAATGTATTGCTCAAAAATATTCATTTAGAGTTAGTTTCAAAGTAGATTATCTGCTCTGTAAAGATTTTCATTAAAGCCAAAGGTTTCATGTATTAAGCCCTGGTTAAGGGGACTTCTTTCTGCATAAGAGTTTTCTAGGAAGGATCCATCCATATTTTGAAAAATGGCCCACCTAAAACAATGAGGAGGTCTTGATCCCCTTCAAAGTATTCCCCTTGTGTCCCTCGTGTGAGGTCCTAACACACATCCCAGCATCTCTTCCACTTTTCAAAACAATTGGCAGTCTTTTCTGGGATGGTCATCAGCTGCCTCACTGCATTCTCATTTATACAATACAATACAATTTATAATGCAACCATTTCAGAGAGTAAAAATCATTCGCCTTGATCGGGATTCGAACCCGGATCCCTCGATATCCGGCCGAGTGCTTTAACCACTTAAGCTACCGAGACGTCCTCTTACACTCTGAAATTTTAAATTTTAAAGCTCCCAAAATTTCAGAGTGTAAGAGGACGTCTTGGTAGCTTAAGTGGTTAAAGCACTCGGCCGGATATTGAGGGATCCGGGTTCGAATCCCGGTCAAGGCGAATGATTTTTACTCTCTGAAATGGTTGCATTATAATGCACACATAGTGGGTGACTCCGTTAAAGTTACTATTACAGTTTCTTGAAATTAGACAATACAATTTATTTGTCCAGCGATCAAGTTGTTACAACTGTATACTTGATATAAGACACGTCAGAGTAAGTAACAGAATACATACATGGATACATGATACACATCAGGCATTAACAAGAAATTCGGCAATTGAATAAAACATTTTTAATTTTAAGAACCTGAGTAGGTTGACCTTAAATGCAGCCACACTTTTTTGGGACTTAATCTCAGTTGGGAGTTTATTGTAAAGTTGGAGGCCCATAAAATTTGGGCCAGCACCTGCATTTTTTGTACGTACATATAAAACGTGCAGCTGCTCATTCTGCCTAGTAGAATATTTATGGATATCACAATTTTTCACATACTCAGATAGATTTCTTTTTGTATGTACTAATACATGAAAAATATAAATGCATGGTACTGGCAGTATATCCAATTTTTTAAACAGGGGACGGCAAGGGGCATCATGTTTCGCAAAACACATGAGCCAAATGGCTCTCTTTTGGACCCTGAAAATGATCATGGCCTTAGAAGATGAACCCCAGTAGAGGATACTATAGGCTATGTGAGAATAAAATTCTCTAAAATTCAGTAAAGTGCACAGAGAACAGCCACTGAAACTGTGGATCTAATGGACCTTATTAAAAAGCAGACAGAGCTTAACTTACTGGTTAAAGTACTTAGGTGCTCATCCCAAGAGATTTGAGAATTTATGAGGAAACCCAAAAATTTAATATTTTGTACCTGTGGGATCACCTTCCCATCAACTTCAATAGACAGTACTTTACTTGCTTTATTTTTATTTGCAAAGTAGATTAGGTGAGACTTTTCTATATTCAAATCTAGTAAATTATTATGACACCAGGAAAATAAGGTGTGACTAGCTTGTTTACACTTAACTATCAGTTCATTAAAAATAGGCGATATAAGAATAATGTTGGTGTCATCAGCATATAACAAGGGGGTAGCACCATTAATATGTTGAAAACTTTCTGCAAGGTCATTTATATAAGAAAGAAACAAGACAGGCCCAAGAACAGAGCCTTGAGGAACACCTCGATTAAGGACCTTACTTGGGGAAACAAAAGATGCACCATTTTTAGAAACAACCACGTGTTGAATTCTATCGAATAAGTAGGATTTAATCCAAGCATTAGGTATGCCACGAATACCCATCCTGTGGAATTTCTTGAGAAGGAATTGGTGGTCAACACAATCGAAAGCTTTCGAGAAATTGAAAAACATTGCAGCAACTTCCATTTTTTTATCTAGAGCATTTAAAGTCTGGGTTGTTAACTGATAGTTAGCAGAAGATGTAGATTTATGTTCCCTAAAGCCATGCTGAGATGGTGAAAGGAGATTGGAAATCTCTAGGTAGGAAATTAATCTAACATTGAATGCCTTCTCAAATATTTTGCTGAATTGGTTCAGCAGAGAAATTGGACGGTAGGAGTTAATGTCATGTCTGTCACCCTTGTTTTTATAAAGTGGAATGACTTTTGACACCTTCAGAGGAGATGGAAACACTCACAATTGGAAAGATTCATTTATGAGAAAAAGAAGAGGCTGCATAATGATGTCAATAGATTGCTTAATAATGAAACTGGGAATGCCATCAAAACCAGAGCTTCGTTTTGTACCTAGATTCTTCACTATATCATTCAGTTCAGCTCTTGTGAGGGGATGGAGAAATAGGGATTTTGAGTGGGTAGCAGTAATGGCTTCTAAACTAGGAGAGTTGCTCTGCTTAGCAATAGAAGAAGGTTGAAAGTGATCTGCAAAACTACAGGCAAGTTTGGAAAAGTCCGATATAATAATTCCAGATGAATCATTAATCTGTATTTGAGACTGCTTCCTATATTGTCAACTTCAAGAATATCATCATGCAATTGTAGGGGAAATGCTCCAAGACACAAATGATGACACAGGTTTAAAAAAAAAAGGTCATAACTGCAGATGAGTCAGTTGATGACCATTCCAAAAAAGGACATTGCCGATTATATTGAAAAGTGGAAGATATGCAGAGATAAGTGCGTGAGTCATTCCAAAAAAACTGTAGGAGATGCCATGACAGTTACTTTTAATGGAGTCATCCTTTAAATGTGCATTATAATGCAACATTTCCAAAATGTAAAAATTATATGCCTTGACCGGGATAAGGCGAATGATTTTCACTCTGAAATTGTTGCATTGTAAGTGTGTGAGGTCCCAAGGGTACTTCAAAGGAGTCTAAGGCCTCTATGTTCTAGGTAGGCCATTTTTCTCAAAATACTTGGATCCTTTCTGGGCAGACCTCATTTATAGGTATATTGTAAGGTACCGTTATAATAATTGTACTCTATTTCATGTGTTCAATAATGTAATCAAGAATTTTTAAAACCCACAGCTACGGATGAATAATTTCTTTCTAGTAACAGGATATGGTGATTTTATTTTCTGTTTGACATGACATTTTACAATCTTTTATCTTGTAGATATTTTCAAAAAGCTAGAATTTTGTAAAATGTTAAACATTGATGAAATTGAGTACTTGTATTTAAAAATTACCGAGCTGTTCTGGGAAGAGAAATATAGTCTCAGAGTTCTAGAAGAGGGTGAGTGAGTAATGGAAGAAGCATTGAGGGTAGTTTCCCCATTGCTCTGTGTTCATTGAGTCTTAATTTGTTCAATTATTGATCATCAGTGGTGGGTGAGGAGAAAAATGTAAACATTCTACCTATGCCATCAAATTAGTCTGTCGTTGGATACCATTTAGCACCCCTGCAGTAATAATAATGATTTATTGACCAAGCATGCCTGTACAATGATAAAACAATATGGCAACACTAAAATTATTATACAAATCATAATAGTAATAAAATATAGGGAACATGAGAGGGAAAAATGAGTAAACAAATATGAATATATAAAAATGGTAAAGAAGTATGTATAAAAGTAATAGCATAGAGACTAGAGATATTGAGAATTAAATCACGATATTTGACACATTATTTCATCCATAGTATTTAAAATGACGTAGTGTTGTATTCAAATAATCAATAAAACTGCAGTTATCGTTGCCATATCACGATGTATGATGCATTGTTAAAAAAACGGAATAATAGGTGCTAACATTTTGCGATAAGGTACCTCAACTCAATTATACGAGACCCAACCGAGAACCAAAGGATAATGAATTGCTTACTGCTATTAAATCACTCAATTAGTTATGCTAATATTGCGGTTTTACAGCGCAAAATAGATTACGATGAATACGTAGCTAACGCTCCCTGTAAAGTATGCAACTCTGTGCTTTTTTTGGACATGTTTACGGAAATTTTCTCGGATTCAGTGTGCATGGAATTATTTTCGACAAACGAGCGCAGAGAGAATATCGTGCACTCCAAGCACATAACATAAGTAAGATTTTTAATTATTTACAGAGTTGTCCCGTCGAATGAGCTCTATTTGCTATCGCAATAATGCGTTGTGTTGGCCATCCATGTGACATGAGCTCACAGACGTATTTGCGACAAGAGAGTGTGCTATCGGTGACATGAGGGACGTACCAATCAATTGCCTGTCGCAGATTTCAAACCCCGTGTGAGACAACTATCAACAAATATCTCAAGAGACCTAGAAATGCTATATAATCCGACATCGCTCCGTGGCGCGCATCACTGGTCCCAGAGTATTGATTCGATGGCAAAATACTTCGAAGCGGTGGGACTTGTCAGTCCTAGTTCACGCAACTATGGCCTCCTATCCTGTACATGTTCTGTTCTTTTGAATCCTATCTGGGAAGGCAGTTATAGAATGCAGCTAATATACAGTCCCAATGGTCTCAAAGCAAACCAAGAGCACAAGTTGAACTCCCGCGGATAAACCAGCTGAAATCACGAGAGCTTTGGGGGAAAGGTAATCAATTGGACCAGGCTTTAGATGAGAATCAAAATTTATTCTCTCGTGGAAATCCACGGGATTTTTTTTGCCGCTCCCGTGTGGCTCCCACTGGCAAGCAACTTCCTACGCTCCGCAATGATTCCAAGACGTCACAATGCGGCGAGCGGCAGTTGGCTCTGGAACCGAGATGCCCTGCATTCTCAGCACCTCAGCAGTCGAGAGTTGGGCCCTCTGAAACATTAATTAATCAGTGCTCAGCAATTAACTCTCGTCCTTTGTAATTACGCCGTCACCCTCATCGGCCGCTACAATCGAGGTGCGGGATGTATGAGATTTTTTCTTTAGTTCATAAAAAGCGGAGTGAAGGATGCTCAAAGTGTGAGAGCCGGTATTTGAAAAATCAGGGCGCTATTTTTGTTATCTGCCAAAGTAATTGGCGATTCAATGCATGTTGTTAATTAGTGCATTCGCATGAGGACTAACATTTTTAAAATTTCATGTGAGGAGATCGTAACTTGAGCCTGTATTTCAGGGGACTCCTGATGGGGTTTTTAACTGCGCAATGTTTTAACAAAATATTTTGTTTAAAACTTAATTACGACATGTGTGACAGTCTAGGTTAAATTTATCTTCTCCTGGTATCTACGGAAAAGTTTGTTTTTCAGTGAAATTATTACAGACTTGTAGAAAGTCAAAATTGCAAATGCACCAAATTTGCTGTTTTCTGTTTGTAGTACTGTCCTATACGTTGATAGGTCTCTGTCATCTGTAGGATGTCACTGCTGTGAAAAGATATTTTATGTAACTCCAAATGGATACAAAAGGGCATCTAATCAATGTGGTCACCAGAGTTCTTTTTTTATTTACAAATGCTAAGAAGAGTCAATGTGTTACATTTTGGAGGGAGGAGCAGGAAAATGCTTTTTTGGTGGCAGGCAGTCTGGATCCATTTCCCATTTAGAGGAGTTCAGTTGCAGTGAAATATTAGTTGACTGCATTGTTAAAACCTAGACTTTCTGTTTCAAAGTTCAAGACTGGTGATGCCAAGTTTCTCTCAATTCTTTTCTATTTTGTTAACTTACCACCCATATTTTATCAGTGGCACAACCATTATAAAACTAACTTGTCTGCCTAACAATGCAACAGTTATGGTAAGTAAGCCAGTGCTGATGAGACATCATACTTGATGTTTTTAATATCTGTCTTCCTTTTTTTGTGCCCCTAGGTTGAAACAATACAAGATTAGATATCTCTAAAGCATAGTGATTAAGAGTAAATTAAGCAAGTTGGGAAGATTTATTTGCAATGCACTATACTTCATGGCAATGACTTAACTGGTTTAAACTTAAAAATCAAATCACTCTCAAAAGAAAATATCTTGATTGTCATTTTAAAGCAAGGTGGGGTAGAGCATTTAAGTGCGGCATATTACCAAGGTATTAATTTTCCTTGTCACAATTCCTATTAGTTAATTTGCCCCAAATAACCAAAATTTATTTGCATTTCATACTCTTCATAGCTTTTTTGGCAGGGAGTCAGATGAGAAATGTTGAAAGTGTTAGTTTTTTAAAGAACGTTTTGTCTCATAATAATAATTTTTTGTGCATGGAACACGAGAAAATTGAAAGTCCAAATCATGTACTCCTCTAGGCAAAATATATTTATCAGAATGCTTTTGTTGGAGGTGGTATATTAATGGGTTAATACAAATATTGCCTGTGATTTTGTCTAGAACTTTCATATATATCTTCTGATGATCTCAAATCCTTTTAATTGTAGTGTGGCTTAGCATTTGGATATCCTTTTTTTTGACTACTCAGTAAATGAGCTTCAATTTTGGTACTTATTATAAAAGTATTGAATCAATAAAAAATACTTGCAGTCCACAAACCTTCATCAAATTTTCACATGAAAGTGTTTTTGTGTCGTCTTTCTCTTGAAAAATGGTAATATTTTACTTTTCCTTCTCTTAAGTTAATTAATATCTTTCATCCCTTTGCAATCATGCTGTTAGAATTGGGGAACTTTTAATAAAAAATGTCTCAGACCTGTACAATACACCATGAAGTACCAAACATTGGAATACACCCATTGAAAACCACTGGGCTGTTGAATATTCAGTTTTGGTGTTCCATAGTTAAAAGTTATTTTGAGTTTCAGGTTCAGAGGTGTTGTATGGGTACAGGTACACCATTCAGGCAGATAATTAATTTGCGAATGTGATTTTTGAACATGAAAACCTTGCATAATTTTTACATAACAAATTTGATTAAAAGACTTTCACACACACCTACTCTAGGTTTATTGGAGGGTTCCAAGTAGTTGATAAAATTTGAATGCTTTTCATTTCACTTCTGTAACAACATTATATGATAATCAACTTCCTATTGTAGGCACATGTGACTGTTTTGGAGATCCCCACTACCTTTCCTTTGATCGAGTAAATTACACTTTTAATGGAAACTGTACGTATGTGGCAGCAAGGGACATAAACCCTGTGGGAGAACATGAGTTCCAGGTGAGTTTGATATCATACATTTTATTTGCTTGAAAGGTTTTCAGTTCCTCGGTAATGGTATAAATATAGGCTTTTTTTACATAAATAAACATGATTATCAATCCAATTTAAATTTCATCTAGCGCATATAGATGTTACTAATACGTAAAACTGAATTATGATTATCGATATGAGTTTTGGTTGTGATTTCAGAATCGCATACAAAAGGTAACAACAGTGGGAGCTTGAAACGAATCACCATTGCAATACTTAGATGGAGCATAGTTTTGTATGGCTTAGAAACTTGGTCATTGACACAAGATTATAGGTGAAGATTTGGAAGCTTAAGAGGTGTGGAGGAGAATGGAAAATATAAAATGGACAGAAAATGAAACGAATGAAAAAGTACTATCTATTGTGGGGGTGGAGAGAGAGTTATTGAGAGAAATCAAAAGGAGGCAAGAAAAGTGGATGCAGGGCATTTTTATTAGCGATGGAATGTTAATAATAATAATATCTTTATATTCATTGAGCTGATGTGTTAAACATTATAGATTTCATCAAGTAAAACAGCACAGCTAATAAAACATCAATATAAAATAAATGCAAAAAATACTTCTCATAGGGCAGCCAACATGAATATTAGAAATGTTAATAAATGAAAAAGAAAAACTTTGTTTCAATCCACCACTTTATTTCAGGTACAGCTAGTTTCGATGCTACGGTGTCATCCTCAGGTACAAAGTTTAAAGACACAATCATTGTATATATACCTTCTTCAAGAAAGGATGGGGGAGTTGTGGGAAGAGGGGGTGGGGAGGGGAGTACGGGAGAAGGTACGAAGGAATGTGGGAGAGGGTAGGAAAAGCGTTAGTGAGTGGGGAGGGGGGGATTGGAAGGTCGGTTAAGAAAGGGGAAAAATTTTTCATTGGTCGGTATGGGTTGAGCCAATGGCTAATGGGGGTAAAGGTACGGGTTAGGCATCAATGGGAGTTAGGGGGAAGGGATTGGAGGTTCTGTTTTTCTGTTATTGCTAGGGAGGCTTCCAAGAGAGGGGGTACGTTCTCAAACAATGTCATTGAGTAAAGGATGTTTCTTCATTGTTCTCCGCATCTCCAACTCTTCCTTCTTGTCCATCCTTCTCCCTTTTCCTTCACGATGTAGAATTTTAGCAAATTTTTAGCATAATAATAATTCTATTGGCCTTTATATGGAGGAAAATGACTCACCGCACATGAGGGATGTGGTAGATCATTTTTAAAAAAAATATGCTGCTGGTAGGAATCAATGTCCTGAGTTTTCTCAACAAAAGCAAGGATTTAGAAATTTTCTTAGATATAACGAAAATGTGTTGCTCCCATGTTAGGTTGCTATCGATGTTAATTGTTAACAACTTAACTGAATCGCTATCAGCTGAACTAAGACCTAAGAGCGCAATGTAAAATGCTGTGTTTAATCTAATCTTTGGGCTAAATGATTAAAAGGAAACCAACATATAGCTTGAGAGAGAATTTTATCTGATACATTGTTAACATCTGGAGGATATTTATATATCTTTGTAAAATGTGGAATCATCTGCAAGCATTATAATATTACAAGTTACATTAAAAAAGAAAAAATTGTTCATCACTTGGTACAGTAAGGGTGTAAGGACTGAACTTGATGAACACTATATTTGACTGGAAGGATATCTTATCTATTTCCATTTCATTCAACTAACTGGGTTGGATTATCTAGATAAGATTTTATCAGTTTGAGAACTCATTTGCCTGAATTCCAGTTTCCATAGTAGCATGAGATTTAAAACCCAGTCAGAAGTTTGAATGTTGAAGGCAATGGTAGAAGGGAGAATGTTGGACAGGCAAGATAGATATAGGAATGGAATAGATATGTGTTGAGTGGAATAATTCCTGTGGATGTACAGCTTCCTCAGTAATTGGCAGGAAGTAAAAAAAGAGCTGAAAATTAAGGGTAGTTTTATTGTTAGAAGAAAGGCAAGTCCCTGAACTATTAGAAGTAGATTCGGATCCGATTATTGGAAAGGAAGTTTCAAGTCAGAGATGCTAAAGCAGTGGCAACTCTACTTTTTTGGACAACAGGTGAGTGTCTTGATGTACTTCAAGATTCTGCTGAAGGAATTCTTCCAACACTTGAAGATGTCCCTCAACAGAAGAATGTGTTTACTAAATTGACATTCAAGCACAAGCTGATAAAATTGAAGTACATTTATAAAAGAAAGGGAACATGCTAGTCCCAGGGACAGAGCATTGGAAAACTCACCGAAGGACTCCGGATCAATTCCTGGGCAAGCCTCTTTGAGCACCCTCAGCCCTTCACCCAAGCTGTGTGATTTTTTGGGTACTAGATCTTCATGGGAAACCATAACCGGCACAGGAAAAGGAACTGGCCCCCCTTATCATCCTGATGTGTCACATGCCATTGGGCTTAGTACTAGGTGAGCTCTACCCTTCCCTATCAAAACCGCCTTTGGGTTGATAACTGTGGTTGGATAAAGAAGAACCTAAATTAGAAGATATTTTCTTTGATTTGATTATTCAATTTAGAATTAGAAAATGTGGACAAGAATTTTGAGGAATCAGGCAAGAGTTACTTCCTTTTGGTGTTACTCATTGAGATTATAATAATGCAATCCCTGCAACAATAGATGCAGAAATGACAATGGACTTTGTTATATTGATCCTTCTAAATGAAGAGCTAAAGATGACTGAACACTCAGGATCAAATAGACAGGACAAGTGGTGAAGTATTATTTAAATGTTCTTCCTTGATTTGTTATAATTGGGACAAATAGGCATAAAGCTTCTGTGTGATGAAATTAGAAGTTTTTCTTTGTATTGATCCAGGAGTAAATGAAGACCAAAAGAATAGAGGTCCTCAATGCCAGAGTAATCATTTTCATAAGTTATTGGTACTGATTTTGGGAATTTTTGTCCCTGAAATGAACATGTTCTATAAAATTACAGTGGCAAATATTCCATATAGATTCTGATGTATCTGAACACTTGTTGAAAATTGAATTGAAAAGTAAAATGAATAATATTGAAATGTTGCCAAGCAAAGCAGTAATTTACGTGGAAACTGATGTGTAGAGGATGGTGGAGCAAAGGTGTTCATGCTTTAGTTTTCATAACAATCAATCAAAGTATTCTACCTACACTAAAGGCAGATTTTTTGACAGGTACTGATGACTTGTATTTATTTCTACATGTCTTAAGAACTTCCTGTATCTTTATTTGTTTCCTCATAAATTCTGCCTCTCTTCCTGCTGTCTATAAAGTCCACTCATTTCTTTCTTCTGGTCTACTTTCCCAATGTTCTCCCTTCTTCCATCATGGCTCTCAACATCCCAACACCTTTCAATATTTCCTACATCCTCCACTTTCTCTGCCTTTTATTCCCCCCCTTGCGACTTCCTTTCTTCACCCAACCATCTTAAAACCTTGGTGCTTGTCTTCCTCTATCTCTTTCCCCATTCTTCACCATCCACTCATCTCAATTTTTCTGGCTTTAACTTACCTGTCTTATCCCCTATGGTAAGTATAATATTTCCTATACTCCATCCTGACAAATCTCTTACCTTCTTATGTAGCACTTCTACTTTTTCTTGTATCTGAAAATTTTTCCTTCTCCTCATATAAATCCTTCTGCCACATCTCTTTGAACCTATTATTTTTCCCTAGTGTTTATTGTCTAGCTCTCTATTTATTCTTCTGCCTATTTTTGTGTTCATGTTCTTCCCTTTCTTCATTTATCCATCCTCCTAATCATATCTCCCTTGACCCATAACATCTTAATTCTCTACCATTCCCATCAATGACTTTCTTGCTCTTTTGATCCCGTTCTTAAGCTCCACCCACCTTTCCCCATCCATTTTCATTCCCTTATTCACATTTTGATATTTATTAAGTTTTTCATGGTACTCCATTTGAACTTTCCAGATTCCACTTTGGCACTCTCTTACTACTGCTAATCCTTTTGAAATTTTAATTGCATTTCATGACATCCAAATAAGAGTCCAAATCTGTATCTCTGCCCTGAGGAATCTATATGAGTGGATGGCACTGTTCAAAATCTATGTTGAACCATGATATAATTTAATCTCTGTTTCTCCCAGATCTATCATCTGTACCTACTCCTGTGATGACATTTGAACCAGATGTTAGTTATTATAAAACTGCTTCTTCTGCAAAACTTGAATACTTTCTATCCGCAAGCATTTCTAATTCCTAAACTGTACTCTCCTACCTCTCTCAGATACCTCTCTTTGCCTAACACCACACTCCATTACCATTAGGTGCTTCCATCCTGGAATGTTTCCAATTATTTCTTTTAAGCTGTGTACTATTTTCTCCTGGTGACTATTTTTTGATATGTATAGACACCTGGAGTATGACTACATCAGTGGATTCCTATTTGGTCTCTTTTGAGGTGGTTTCTCATTGCCTTCCTGATTTTTTTTATTGTGATACCATCACTTTGAATGGCTGTCCCACTGATGTTGGATGTATTTGCAACTGCCTCACTGAGTAGATTCCCTTTAGTCTGGCTCCTACCCTCTGACCTATGTGGCATGGGTGACCTTACCAAGGGCATTTATAATTGCTCCCTCTTCTACACCTCCAGAGACTAATGGAATGGAATGTGAATTGAAGCACCATTCCTTCAGTGACTAGTTAAACAAAGGAAAACATTTGAAATTAATCAAGAAGAGAGTCTTCATTGCAAGACAGAACTTTAAAATTGAGTTGGATCAAGTGAAAAAATTTTTTTGGAATTATTCTGGGACGTTCATTGCTTACAAATATGAAATTGCAAGTGAAGAGAGAGAGAGGTTGCTTGAGACCTATGGCTTAGGGTTTTAGCACATTTAAACAGAAGTGGGCTTAAAATTTGTGGATTGCTGTTTAATTAAAAGAAGTGCAATTATTGTTTAGAAGGAAAATCTGTTCATAAGCCATTTTGTGATCAGGTCAGGAAGTATTTTCAAAAAAATATGTGATTTGATTCCTTCTGATAGTTGTGGACCAGTCTATCCATTATCAAATGAAGCTCACTAAGTATTTTCAAGTAACAGTTAATGATAATTCCCATTTGGTTATAGCTTAAATTGAAGAATCAGGTTAAGCAAAAACTGATTGAGTGGATAAAACTTGTAACATTCCGTATGGGTAATGGAGTATTGAAAATTAGGTATGGCAAAGATGAGGAATTCTTATGTAGTACCTTCAAAAACTTGGCAGAAAAAAGGGCATATGAGTGGAGTGTGCTGAGACTCACTCACCACAACAGAATTGGACAAGTTGCAATTACCAGTGATTAGTGAAGTGTAGTTGGATGGAGTGGGCACAACCAAGAGTTTGTGCAAAGAGGCAATTCCGTTCTCAACTTGCAAACTCAAAAGATATCCTGCAAGAGGAGCCAGCAATTCGGACACTTCCTGCTGTGATGCATGCGCTATGGAGGGAGTGATCCCCCCAAGTTGGGAGGGTCTTTGAGAGTGAGGCAATAGCCAAGAGCAACTAAGTTGGAAACTCAAGCCAATCAATGCAAGGGTGTGGTGGTGGAGGTGGCCTCCGACTGCGGAACCTCTCAAGAGACTGTTACTGCAATAGGTGTCACTTTTAATGGAGGCAATGTATTTATTTTAGGACTGAACAGCCATTAGTGGATGGGATCAAAAGAAAGAAGTTGTTTAAACAGAAAAAGAAAAAGATTGCTAGCCAGATGAGAATTCAGGCAAGGTTGTAACCAGATGTGGGAGTTAACCAAAGTGTGGAGGAGTTTTATTTTTTGGTGTTTCTTCAATGTTTTAAAACTTGGATTGCTTCATTTGTTGTAATTATTAATGAAAGTGTTAATATTGATTATATATTGGCATTTTTTTCATATTTATTTTGATTTGTTTAAAAATTAATTATTAAATCAAAGAGGGGTGTTTTTTTTACCTCAGAATAAGGAACAGGAGTAGTACTGTGCTGCATGTAAGGAAATTTGACCAACTTTAATAATGACTGTCACAGCTTGTGACTGGATAGAGTTTGTGCACTTTTCTCTTGTACTTGTACTCAACTAAATATATGAATGATAGTAAATTTAGGGTGGTTATTTGCCAGTGGTATACAAGTAGTGTGGAATTGCAGATAAGCATATTGTTCTTTAAATGCTCTACAATTTTCTGTGAAAGAGAGAATCTGAGTAACTTTGGAAGGAGCCCTCTGCTTCAGTCTCAAGCCCTGTTGAAGGGGTTACTTGTAATAATCATTAATCATCTGCACATAAATTATTATAATTTTATGATTTGTTGATATCATGTGTACACAGAGAGGAAAACTATTTTTAAGATTTGGAAATTTTTATTATTACTCAATGAAACCATTAGAATAGGCAGCAAAAAATAGCATACTCTTAAATTTGCTTACAGCCAGCCAATATATTCTTTTTTATAATATCAAATGTATTTTGGACGCATAATGGGACTTTTTTACTCACTTTTAGAATTAGAGGAACTGAATTCCAGTGTTTTTTTAATATCATATTGGGCTGACAGAATAAGTAATTTGTGTGGGGCCAAATTTTCTCTTATCAGTCTCTTTGGAATTTGTTAAATATTTTAATCTGTCATTTGTTTGAATATGTTTCTGGGAAATATAGCTTGCATGGCATAATTAACACCGGGCAATGCTGTAGAGGAATGTCCATTGTATGCACTCAAGTTTCAAGTTAGGTATGGTTTCCAGAGTAAGGAATTATTCACTGTAAGACTGTGATCTTAACTGTTTTCTATTTAATATAAATGGAATTTTCATGTATTATATTGTAGAAAAAAGAATCATGAGATTTGAGAATTAAAAAAAGACAGCAAGTGAGTGATCTATAGAAATTTGAAGCAAGTAATGTTGCACAGGTATTGCACTTATAGATTGTTTTACAAAGAAAATTATTACTATCACATTACTTATATAGCATGGTTTATATTTAAAATCTAGGTTCTGGCTCAGAATAAGGAATGCTTAGACAAACCTGCTTCAACCTGCACTCATGCAGTTACCATTCTCTTCAAACAACATTCTGTCCACCTTCAAAGGATTGAGGAAAATAAAGAGGTAATAAATCCCAGTCATTTTTGCATCTCTGCTAATGCTCAAAAGGTAAAGTTTCATAGCATTTTCCCAGCAAGAACACAGGAACTGTTTATATCATGCAATCAATGTTTCAGATTCGAGTTAGTGTTGACAAAAAGACACTGCATTCCTTCCCATACGATGATGAATGGATTAAAGTGGAGAGGTTGGGAGATAAAGATGTGAATGTATTAATCCCACCAATACAGTTGGAGGTATCATTTTATTTTGAAAATTTTGCTTTTGTGATTCGTCTTCCATCTCAATTGTATGTCAACAGAACCGAAGGGCTGTGTGGTAAGTGAAACTAGTTATGAATATTTACGTTGTGTGATTTATCTTAACTCAAGCTTGAATTCATAGCATGTAATTTTAAGACGCCATTGAAAGTTAATTCAGTCCTGCCATTAAAATGTTTTAATTGATTGATCAGGTAACTGCAACAAAAATAAAATGGATGATATGAAAACAAGTAAAGGAGTTGTGACAGATGATGCAGATGATTTTGGATTGAGCTGGCTGGTTGATTTGCCTCCAGGTGAGTGGACCTTCATTTTCCAAAGTGTATTATACTAGCTTTCGGAATCCTAAAATTAAAAGCAAATTGGCAATTATTTATTATTATCGTTGTGGGAGATAGTCAACATCACATGTAATCCTTGCATAGGAGAATTTATTGTGGCAGCAGCAGCACAGAAGATGCAGTTAGAATAGGGACTTTAAATACTACGATGATGTTGAGGGCAGGAAAATTAGAAAATAAATACAATGTGGGAAGTAAAGAGAGAAAATAGAGATATTTTAGGACTGTGCAAGGTCAGATGGAAGTACAGTGGGGATTGTTGGAGTAATAATTATAATTTACCACTGAGAGGAAGAGGACCAATGAAGGGTGGCAATAATATTGAGAAAAAATGGTAGGAAAAACATAGTAAATATGCCACAGGAAACTGAAAGAATATCATTAGTAAGAGTAAACTCTGGACAAAAAACCGTGGTCAATTTTCAGGTCTACATATCACCAAATAATGATAGGGAAGTTGATAGGGTATACAGTCAATTATTGGAAACAATTGTGGGTGTTCCTGGAAGGAAACTATTAATAGTGTGATGGGGGATTGGAGCATGATGGTAGGTGAAGGAAGAGATGGTGGTGAGATGGGGGATTAAGGTTTAGGTATGAGGAATTTGTGCGGGAAGAAAGCAATTCAGTTCTGCAGGAGATTGGGGTTAATAATTAGGAACACTTGATTTACATGCCACGAAAGGCGTAAGTATGCATGAAAAATGCCAGGTGACTCAGAAAGGTATCAGTTAGACTCTGCCACAGAAAAACTTCAGTGGGCATAGATTTATGTAGAAAATAATTGGGGACTCAGAGAGATATCAGTTAGACTATATTATAGTTACAGTTATAGGCACAGATTTACAAGTATAAATTTTATGATTTATTTGTATGAATAGCATGACAATGCACCCAGTTCCATGGGAGCTGATGTGGATTCAGATAATGATTTAGTGCTAATGAAGTGTAACATGTGAGGCAAGTTAATAAAAAAAGGATATGTAGAAGCATTAATAAAGGCAAAAAGGAAGGAGAAGCAGGAGGCAGTTGAAAAATTAATAAGTTGGGTCAGGGAGAGTAGAAAAAATTAGTAAACATCTCAAAAAAGGGATATCAAAGGTTGCAAATGGAAATTTAGGAATGGTAATAAGGAAAGGACAAGAACACCTTAGATGGCTGATGATATGGTTAAGAAGATAGATGAGAGAAGGAAATAGAAGAATGTAAACATGGAATCAGGAAGAATGCAGTAGAAAGTGTTGAATAATAAACTGAGGCAGGCATCAATTCTATACAGTCAATGAATTCATTTCTCTTTCTGTTTATATATAAATTTATTCTTATATAAGGTGTTACTGCTCCTCCTTACCATTTATTTTATTTGTCTATGACTGTATCACTTGTACTCTAACCCCAATTGCATTTTTATTGTGTCTGTCCGGAATATTTTCAATTTGAGTGATGAGTTCCATACATGTCTCAAGCATATCTTTTGGGAACCAATACACTTCAATATCATTCAAGACTCATGGTAATGCACACTTGTTAAGGTAGTAATGCAATTTTTTATTCTCTGACTAAGTTACCTAACCACATGTCCATTGTTATTCATTGTGGTGCAAAGTATTGGGAGGAGAGGAAGACAAGGAATGCAAAGTGGCAGTGATCCCTGAGTGCCCTCCGTTGCCCCCAGACGATGACCCCTGCCTGCATCTGATGGACAAGGAGAAATTTGGATTGGTAGGTGGGCGCCTCCTTTCTAGTCTCTCCCCCCCCCCTTTTGCTGCCCTCAATTCTTGTTTAGTTTATGGCCTTTTATTCCTGAGAGAGCGATACAACGAACCATCAATTTCCCAGACTCAGGTTGCTCAGGAAGCCCCAACAAAAGTTTTCTGTACCAAACCACGAAACTGATATGAATTTAATTTGAGAGATGGTTGAGGCCGATGCTTTGTGGAAATCCATTTGTAATGCATGAAGAAAGAATATCAAAGACTTCACGTTTCCATGGGAAAGAATTTATTGTTGTGGAGTGGTTTCGCCAAGTCTTCCAGAGTCCAGATGATGCTACAGTGTAGGGAAACTAGTGGACACAATAAATTCTTTCCTTTGGAAATGCAGTCTTTAATTCTTTCTTTGTGTATAAGATATGGATTTAGAGAAATGGTGCTTGAATATGGAGATGCATGAGAGGTAATTATGCACTCTGGGTCATTTGGTCCACTCTTTATGTGATGACTTACTGTACATAATGTTGTGAGCACTGCAGCAATAAAAACACCTTGCTCATGAATTAGCTTAGTTGGATACAATAAATACATTGATCCTAAAAATTATCCATGCCCAGCTAACTTGGAAACCACTAATGCAAATATCAGGCAATTGGTATTTAAGAAATTTTAAATTAGAAATGAAAGTGACCTTCAGAAGTGCATAGTCTTCTATTCACTGAATCTGTCATCAACACTTCTCTGCAGTTGCAGGCTCCCTGGGCTTTGGTCCATTCTAATTCTCCAATTCTTTGGTCTCATCACTAATAGGAAAAAGAGGATCACTTGTCAAACATTCACACAAACACATTAGAATGGATGAATTATTCTTGATTAACCCGAAAGTACAAACAAATATTGGCCCTAGGAAAGCATCCATCCTGTGGATCATATCACTTTTCTTCACAACATTGGCAGCAATTCATCAAAATTTTTCTCTCTAATTATCTCCTCTTCCCCTTGCAATTTAAGTGTTCTATAGAGCCCTTATTTTTAATATTTATAACCAAGTCCCTGCATAATATTTGAAATTTGGTGTTATTTTTCATTTGTTTCTAGTAATTAAACAGTGAAAAATGTCAAAGTTTGTTAAGAACAAAAACGTCAAATATTTAATCTGCAGTCATGAATATTGTAAAGATTAAATTTTTCCTGTTTATGCAATGGTCTGTTATTTCTAGTACTATATCCACTGGTGTCTTATATGGAAGATATTGATGGGGTATCATTGAACTATGCATTTTCCTAAGCATAACCCTTCAAAGTATTTTTCAAACCACTCCCCATTAATTGATTTGATTTTGTGAGGTTTATTGTTTGATCATTTTAATACAGGAGTCATTTTTGTTTCTTAGATGTATGTATATTACTTCTTAAGCAGAGCACTCATTAAATAATAAAAACCATTTCACAAGATTGGTATAGTGCACATGATCTAAATCATGTGAAGTGCATTTCTCGTAAAGTTTAATCAAAAGCTCACACAACTCAAGTCTACTTTTTTATATTTTTCAACTTTATAACAACAAATAAAAATATAATAACATTTCACTATATGACAACAAAATAATCCTTAACTTGACACTATACCAATTTTTATAACAATGTTAGGTTTGAAATACAAGTTGGAATTAGTGAAACTAGTCAGTAAGGAAAAAAGGAAAGAAAGTGCTTTTTCAAGGAGAAACTAGCATTTACCAACAATAAAATTGAATTTGGATTTCATTTTATAATGAATGGTCTGCCCAGTTTCTTCTTTTTTGAGCAGAGACATTGAAAGCCTCCACAGGTATCACTGTCTATGAACGGTGACTGTTGGTGAGGGGTGCTGAAGCATGTATTCTTGTCTGCTTAGATTCAATCATCAATGCTTAGCCCCGGAGAGGTGTGCAATAGTTCACACTTTCAAAAGAATTGAGATTTTCAAAAATTTTGCTTGTGCTTCGTCTCAAGGATCCCGTATTTATAAGATAAGACCATATTTTGAAATACTATTGTGGGAAAAGTTGTTAAAACTGAGAACTGGCCTCTTTCTCAATGGAAACAGCATTGAGTGTGATTGTAACATTTGTGGCTCGGTTTGATACTGCTGTATGTCTCAGATTCATTAATCACAATTAACTCAATTAACTCGTTTTCTGCATGCATTGTGCAAGAAGGTATATTCTTTATCAACAACAATGACATCTTGCTGAGGAAGCAAAAACATAGATTAATGGAGTGGAGGATATTGGACAATTAGGTTTTCATTCATTGCTGATAATTAGGCTTTTACACATTGCTTATTTATTTACAATACATGCTTATTTCTATGTGTACATCTTTTCTTTGCTCTGGTTGAGGTTCAGAACCTCTTGGTTCATCCCATATCCATGCCCTTTGTCTGACTTGAACACACATGAGCACATGTACTCATAGGTCACACACACACCTGATGCCAGTCACCTACAAACTGCCTTCTGATTTATGTAAATTGAGATCATTCTGCTCTTGCTTCTGAAAATCCACTTGTAGAGTAGGATTTATTGCAGAGTTGACACAATTGAAGTTTATGTGGCTGCAAGGCAAGGAAGGCATTGTGGAAGATTAATTCTTCATTATCAGTACATATGAGTATTTTAGTCAGTTACATGATTGTCATCTGGAAGGGAAAGGTGTGATGAGAACTTGAGATGGGTGAAAAGCCAGTTCAGAGCCAGTGTGAGTGATATCAAGTGAGTTCTGAGAGGGGAGGATGTAATCAATGTCGGAGGGATTTCAACATGCTTCTCTCCTTATGAATTGAAATACTGGTGCCTGTTGGAGAAATCTATCTTCTCTAATAAGAACCTTTCTTGGCTGTAGGAATGTACACCTTTTGGTAGGTTGGAAAACTTCTTAATGTTAATGGTTTGCTGTATTTATAGAAATATAAATAGTTCACATTTGATCACTCCCCCAAGAATAGTCAAATTATTCAGTGTTAAATCAAATTTTTGTTTGCTCCGCCTTCATTGTGTCACTAAAGCAAGTATTGTTTCAAGTAATGGTCATCAGATATTAAAAGTTGTGGTGTGAAAGGCATATGAAATTTGTGTTAATTCTGATTGGTGCTTTCTTCCATGATCATCAGTGCCATCCAGTGGTAGATCCTGAACCATTTGTAGTGTCCTGTCGTAGTGATATTTGCCATTCCACTGACAAGGAGAAGTCCTCTTGTCAAAGCTTGGATGCATACTCGAGGGAGTGCTCTCGGGAAGGCGTTTGCCTTGAATGGAAGACTGATCAGCTCTGCCCATTTGAATGCCCAGAAGGTATATGTGATCGTAAATTGGTGCCAGAAATAAACCTATTGATTGAAGTACCCTTAGTGCAAATTCATAAGTAATTATCCTCTTTTGACAGGGTTGCATGAATATAATCCTTGTTTGTGTTCTTCTCTCCCTCAGGGTTGGAATACCATCAGTGTGGTACAGGATGCTTTGAAACATGTGATCTTCACAAGACTGAACTTTGCTCAATGAGTTCCATTGATGGATGCTACTGCCCAACTGGGAAGGTGGGTTGATGTCCCCTTGACACACATGATGATGTTTTCTCATTGGTTGGAAAAATTAAGGGAAAGGCATTTATGTGTTGAATTAAGATCAGAACAGGTACCAAAAAAGTGGCCTCTGGTCCCAATGTGATCCATGAATGTCTTTCATACGTTCCTTGAGATATTTGAAAAAGATGATTTTCCAATAATGGTCAATATTTGGACTTCGTGAGATGCATGTAGAAAAGGTTGTTTATTGTGGACGCAAACCTTTACAAAAATCCCCGATTGTGAGATTAGTGACAGAATGTTACAATGAAAGAAAAGCAAAATATAAAAGAAAGGGAAAAAGAAGTAGTGTAAATTCATATTTCAAATGAAATCATTCATTTTGTTCAAGGATTTATTGTACGAATGTAGGACATCTCAAGTTATGATACAGTTGCAAACAAGACTTGATTCATTGACATTCATTGATTCATTCATTCATTGATACATCAATAGAGTAAAACATATACTTTAAGAGATATTAGTAAAGTTTGTTCTTATAGGGACATTTTGTTGAGATTCCTCACATTTTCAGGTAACTTATTAAAAAGAATGTGGCCCATATTTTTATGCCTAATCCAGCATTTTTGGTTTTAAAAAATTCTTGGTGCAGGTTTTTTGAGGTTCTGGTATTGTAAGGATTATGGCTTTCATTGCTATTGTAGCATTACCTGTTGCACTTTACACTGATGAGTTTGATATATGTATATGTAGTCCAGTGGGTAGAGCGTTGGACTACTGACTGGAGGGTCCCGGGTTCGATTCCCAGGCACTCTGGGCACTGGCAGCTCCACCCAAGCTGTGTGATTTTTTGGGTACCAGATCTTCCTGGGAAACCATAACTGGCACAGGAAAAGGAACTGGCCCCCCTACCCTGATGTGTGAATTTCACATGCCATCGGACTTAGTACTGGTTGAACTCTACTGTCACCTACCAAACTGACCTTTGGGTTGATTACTGTGATTATGGTTTTTTTATATGAGGGGATACCCAAAAATAACTGGAATGGTGCTCTGATTGGCTGAGCTTATGACTTATGCATTTCTTCCACTAGGCAAGCATAGTACAACTCGTTACTACAACTCTAGGAAGGCATTATTGTCATCTGGGAAGGTTCTGTTCAGTCACAACAATTTGTTTTGCAAAAGCAGATCCGCTTGCTCCTCGTTTTTTGTCATGGTGGATTTGGGTGTACAGAACACCACTGTGAAATGTTGCTTCCTGCTCGAACGGAAAAACGTCGCAGAAACTTTTGTGATGTTAAAAACAGCTCACGAGGATTATGCTGTGGGAAAAACTCAAGTGTACCAGTGGTTTTCTTGTTTCAAAGAAGGTGAAAAGTCACTTGATGACCAACCTCATTCAGGACGTCCGTCAACAAACAATCGAGCCAGTGGAGAACTTCATCCTGGCCTCGCCCAAAAAAAGGCACGTCAAGTTTAATCAAACCTCAAGATGATGCTCATTTGTTTTTTCGATGTGAGAGGGGGGTGGTGCATCCGGAATTCGCCCCACTAGGTCAAACTGTTGATCGGGCTCTCCATTTGGAGGTTTTAAAAAGATTGCGTAACAAGCCCCGATTTGTGGGAGACGAAGGACTGGTTTTTCCACCTTGTCAACGTCCCGGTTCATGCAGCCATTTCAGTGCACCAAGAACAGCACGGCTTCCTTGCCCCACGCCCTTTACTCACCAGACGTCGTTCTGTGAGGTTTCGTCTTGTTTCCATGAATGAAGAGGGATGTGAAAGGACAATGTTTTGATGACGTGGATGCGGTAAAGGAAAAAATGAGGCAGGGTCTGTTGGACATCAAAACAGATGAGTTTGAAAAATGTTTCCAGGAATGGAATCACAGATTGGACAAATGTATATAGTGTAATAGAGAGTACTTTGAAAGGTGATAAGATTATTTTGTAAAAAAATAAATAAAAAGCTATAAAGGAGTAGTACTGGTTATTTTTGGGTACCTCCTCATATGTATGTACACACATGGAAGAGTTAGAATGTTCAGTTTTTTAAAGAGTGAATTAAAAGATGCATTGGGCATTGTGCGAACAGCCCTTTTTGTGTGTAGCCCATTACATTTGCCTAGAAATAACATTTTAAGCATATAAGTGAAAGAAATATGCTCAGCAAGGTAATTAAAGTGTGAGTTTTACACATAAAACCACTTACGAGTGTGTACGAAGAAACTTCTTTTAAATTAATGAAATGATAAGTGAATTATGTTGGCTCTATTAGCTTTATTATAAGGTTTAATCATCCTTGTCGGGGCTTGATAAAATTGTTATTATTGCTAAAATTATGTAAATAAAACAGGCTGGTTAATAATACAATCTAGTATTTGGAACATGACATGTTAGGTTTTTCATCAGGTTTGGGTATTCCTTAAATATTTTATTAACAGCTTTAAAACCAAAACAGGGTGGCTTTATTACATGGTGGTATGTTAATAATCTTAATAATTATGTATGTATGCATTCCAGTTAATCTAATTGTAAGATGTGAGAAGATTTTTGCCAAAAGACTGACTTTGGAATGAATTTGTAGCTAACAGGTTAATTTTGCTAAATTTAGAATACCTCAGCAGATGTAATACTTTAACCTTAAAGCAGTATTATTAATGTGTGGTGGACAATCATCCCTCAGTTTGCATCTTTAGCTCGGTTTAGCATTTAAACATGCAGATTATGAATTCCTCAAAATCTATAATCTGCCAAAGAAACTAAATAGTGTATTGCAATTATTATTGATTTTAATTTTTTGATCCTGAATAATGAAAACATTAAATTAGAATCTGATTCATGGTTAAAGTCATGACTTCTCTTATGTAGTAAAACCTCAATTGGGTTCAAGATAAATGAACTTATGAAAAATTCCATATGGTTCAGTATATTGCCAAGAAAATTCAGATGCAATTGTAAATTTAATGCTTCCATTGTATTTAGGAGGGGCAACAACCTCTGCCGTGTGAATTTAGGGAAAAGAATATAATTCTTCTTGGATCAATCTTGGGACAATGGATCTAAATTATTGTTATTAAATCAAAATTTTCATTTTAAAAATTACTTCATTATTTCGGGAATAATAATGGTTACGGAGACAGGATACCCTTGCTTTTTGCCGCATGTGAGAAGTAAGTTTCCTGAGAATGCACCACAGTGAAAGGGTTATGGCATGCATTTTCATAAACAGTGGGGAAAATTTTGATGCAGACATTAGGTTTTAAGTCATGGGAAAAGGTCATAATTTTGAATGGCCTTGTGGTCTTATTATGATATTTAATATTATTAAGTAATCTACCAGTTAAGGTAGGTTTTGGATGGACAACACTACCAAATAAATATTTTGTGACTCCTAACAAAACCCAATGCAGCAACCTACTCTACATCAGGTCCCTCTTCATCTCCATGCACTTCCTTCCTCCCTTTATCCTGTCCAACATCCCTGTCCTGTTCCTGCCCTTTCCTCACTTGCCCAACATTCTCCCCTCTATTACCGTCTTCAACATCCCACTGCCGATCAATACGCCTTTCATCCATTTTTCCTGCCTCCATAGGATTTCTCTCAACAAACCCCTCTCCTCACCCACCATCTCCAGTCCTTCCTCATTTGTTTTCCTTTCGGTCCATTTCACCTTCTTCATTCTTTCCCACACCCACATTTCAAAAGCCTCCAATTTACGTCAATCCTCCTGCTTAAATGACCACGTTTCCGTGCCATACATAGCTACACTCCATATCAAAGTTTTTACGAGTCTTTTCTTTGCATCCTTACTTAATGTCTCTGTTATCAACTCCCTCCTCCTTGTAAAAGCATCTTTGCGTAGTGCAATTCTTCTCCTTACGTCCCTACAACTTTGACCACATTGGTCCAAAACACTTCCGAGATACGTAAACTGTTCCACCTGATCTATTTTTTCCCTCCTATTTTAATGTTTAGCATAGTCATTTTCTTTCTGGAAAATTGTTTAACCTTTGTTTTATTTTTATTGATTCTCATCCTGTTTCAATCACACTGAATTTCCAATTCACTCAGCAATGCTTGCAACCCCTTGGCTGACTGAGCAACTAATGCTTGGTCATCAGCAAACCTAACCGATTTTACGAATTCCCCTCCAACTTTCATTCCTACCTCCAGTTCTTCCCATGCCTCTTTAATCATTTCCTCCACATATACGTTGAACAACACTGGTGTAATGGGCAACCCTGCCTTACATGTCTTCCTAACACTGCCCATCCGGACTCTCCCTCCCCCACTCAGATCTGAGCAGTCTGAGACATGTTAATGTTGTGGATTAGCCCCCTGTCCCTCCAATCTATTCCTGTTTTCCGCAATATACTCAAAGGTTTTTCCCTAATCACTCTATCAAATGCTTTTTCAAAATCTACGAAACAGTCAAATACGTCCTGATTGTATCCTTTATTCCTCTCAATTAGTGATCTCATTACTGCAATAGCATCACGTGTACCTCTCCCCTTCCTAAACCCAAACTGATCATCCTCTGAGTAATCATTTGCCCTACTCTCTATCCTTTTGTTGATGATCCTGAGAATAACTTTAGCTGCGTGGGATATCAAACTTGTTGTTCTGTAATCCTCACATGATGTAGCCTTTACCTTTTTCAGAATAGGTACTAACACTAATCTCACAAAATCTTCCGGCCAGATTCCTTCCTCATAGATACAACGAATCAGTGGATATAGAGTCTTCTACCCACATTTTCCTTAACATTTCAACAGTTCCACAGGAATGTTGCCTATCCCCATGGCCTTATTTGGTTTCATTTCCCTTAATGCCCTTTCTATTCCATCATCGAGTATGCCTGGACCCAAGCTATCTTCTTCTACATCATGTTTGCTTTCTATGGCCAACTTTGTTGGCCAAAGTTCTTTACCAGATAGTTCTTCTATTCTTCCATCTCTCTGGGATATTTTCTGCTTCAGCTATTTTCTTACCTGACTTATCACTAACTGTTAACATCTTCCCTTCTTACTTCCAGATAGTGATTTAACATTGATCTGTTTTGCACCAATTTCACCCTTCTTCTGCAAACTTTCCATATCTTTGCACTGTGTCTTCCACCATGCTTCTTTTGCTTTAATTGTTGCCTTCCCGTTGCCTTCCTCAATAGTGTTATTAATGTGACACCATCACTCAATGGCAGCCCCACTGGGGTCAGATGTCTTTGTAACTGCTTCACTGAGGAACAGATGTTGCATGGACTATCTTTTATGGCTCCTAACCTTTGATCTATCTGGCATGGATGACCCTACCAGGAGCAATTATCATTGCTCCCACCAGTGCTGCTATATATATATATATATATATATATATATATATATATACAAACACTAACACAAAAAACACCACACACATAGAAACATAAAAGAAGGACACTTATTGGATATTTACGTTTCGACGGCACGGCCGTCGTCATCAGAACGGCGTGACTGATGACAACGGCCGTGCCGTCGAAACGTAAATATCCAATGTAAGTGTCCTTCTTTTATGTTTCTATGTGTGTGGTGTTTTTTGTGTTAGTGTTTGTATATATATATATATATAATCTTGGAAATGACGCTCTTCGGCGACGCACAAACACACAAACACTAAGACAACAAACACCACACACATAGAAACATAAAAGAAGGACACTTACATTGGATATTTACGTTTCGACGGCACGGCCGTCGTCATCCGAATGCCGTTGTCGGGGAAGAGCGGAGAGGACATGTGCAAGAGAAGGGTGACGGGAGGAGAGGTAAGGGGCCAATGGGAAGCGGACAAGGTGGGGGAGGGGGAAATGGCAGGGGGCGGTAGAGTTGCCGCGGTAGGGGAAGAGCTGGAAGGTCCCGGTCGTGAAGCGGCCGGGCCTTTAGCGGGGGACTTGGTGACCGATTCGCTCAGAAGAGTGAAGCGGTTCTAGGCAGCTTTGGATAAAATCCTTATATATATATATACAAATGCATATATATACATACATATACACATATACATATATATATATATATATATATATATACATACACACACTCTTCTACATATATACAAGGAGGAGGAGAATTAAGGGGCCAATAGGAAGCGGACAAGGTGGGGGAGGCGAAATGTAGGCAGCATTGGATAAAATCAGTGGGCTTGGTTCAGCCCGGGGGGTTTAAAGGACTGGAGCACCCAGATATGTGCCATCTCGCGAGTTCTCACCTCTATGTTACTAGCGGAATTGGGAAGGATTTCAATCACTGAAACGGAGAAGCAGTCATCAAAAGACTGGTTGTGGGAAGCAGTGTGAGTAGGGATGGGATAATTAAGGAAGGTGGGAGATTTGGTGGAATAGCGGTGGTTATTCATTTGGAGGGAAAGGGTGGTCGTGCATTCACCCACGTAAAAGGCAGGGCAGAAGTTACAGGAGAGGCGATATATAAGGTTTTTAGAGGTGCAGGTGGCTATGGGTTGGGAGTTGGTAATAAGGGACGTGAAAGGTCTTAGGAGATGGCAGCATTTACAGCGTGGGCGGTTGCATGGTGCGGACAGGGGTGGGGAAGAGACAGGGGTGCTCCTAGGTGGTTTTATAGACTTAAAGATATCACGCAGGTTTGACGGGCGTTTAAATGAAACGGAGGGACAATGTGGGAATAAAGGTGATGTGGATTGACTATTGCTAATAATTGGGAAGAGTTCACGGATTATCTGTTTAATTTTGTGGGTTCCGGGGAAGAAAGTGGTGATAAGTATATATATATATATATATATATATATATATATATATATATATATATATATAACATGACGTAGAAGAAGATAGCTTAGGTCCAGGCATACTCGACGATGAAATAGAAAGGGCATTAAAGGAGATGAAAGCAAATAAGGCTGTGGGGGTGGACAATATTCCTGTAGAAATGTTAAAATGGTTAGGGAAAGGTGGGAAGAAGGCCATATATGGACTGATTCGTAGTATCTATGAGGAAGGAATCTGGCCGGAAGATTTTGTGAGATCGGTGTTAGTTCCTATTCCAAAAAAGGCAAAGGCTTCGTCATGTGAGGATTACAGAACAATAAGTTTGATATCCCACGCAGCTAAAGTTATTCTCAGGATCATCAACAAAAGGATAGAGAGTAAGGCAAATAATTACTTAGGGGATGATCAGTTTGGGTTCAGGAAAGGAAGAGGTACGCGTGATGCCATTGCAGTAATGAGATCACTAGTCGAGAGGAATATAGAATACAACCAGGACGTTTTTGCCTGTTTTGTAGATTTCGAAAAAGCGTTTGATAGAGTGAATTGGGAAAAATTAATGCGTGTATTGCAGAAAATAGGAATGGATTGGAGGGACAGGAGACTGATCCGCAACCTGTACATGTCTCAGACTGCTCAGGTGCGAGTGGGGAACGGAGAGTCCGGATGGGCAGTGTTAGGAAGAGGTGTAAGGCAGGGTTGCCCATTGTCACCGGTACTGTTCAACGTATATGTAGAGGAAATGATTAAAGAGGCATGGGAAGAACTGGAGGTAGGAATGAAAGTCGGAGGGGAATTCGTAAAATCGGTTAGGTTTGCTGATGACCAAGCATTAGTTGCTCAGTCAGCCAAGGGGTTGCAAGCATTGTTGAGTGAATTGGAGGTTCAGTGCGATAAATATGGGATGAGAATCAATATTAATAAAACAAAGGTTATGCGATTTTCCAGAAAGAAAAAGGCTAAGCTAAATATTAAAATAGGAGGGGAAAAAATAGAGCAGGTAGAACAGTTTACATATCTCGGAAGTGTTTTGGACCAACACGGTCAAAGTGGTAGGGACGTAAGGAGAAGAATTGCGCTAGGCAAGGAGGCTTTCTCAAGGAGGAGGGAGTTGATGACGGGGACGTTGAGTAGGGATGTTAAGACAAGACTCGTAAAAACTCTGATATGGAGCGTAGCTATGTACGGCGCGGAAACGTGGTCGCTGAAGCAGGAGGATAGACGTAGATTGGAGGCTTTTGAAATGTGGGTGTGGAGAAGAATGGAAAAGGTGAAATGGACCGAAAGGAAAACAAATGAGGAAGTACTGGAAATGGTGGGTGAGGAGAGGGGTTTGTTGAGAGAAATCCTATGGAGGCAGGAAAAATGGATGAAGGGCGTATTGAGCGGTAGTGGAATGTTGAAGAGGGTAATAGAGGGAAGAATGTTGGGAAAGCGAGGTAAGGGTAGGAACAGGATAGGGATGTTGGACGAGATGAAGGGAGGAAAGAAGTACACCGAGATGAAGAGGGACCTGATATAGATTAGTTTGCTAGGTGGGGAGTCACAAAATGTTTATTTGATAGTTGGGTCCATCCAAAAACCTACCTTAACCGGTAGATTACCTAAAAAAAAAAAAATATATATATATATATATACACTTTTTTGGAAAACCCACAAACGTGTAATGTAAATTCACTGATAAGTCATAAAAAACACAGAAACCAAAACACAAAAGAGGAAAAACTCACTGGTACTCGAATTTTCGGTGGTCCCACCACCTTTCTCAAGAGGAATTAGGAACAGAACTGAGCTGAGGTTTCTGTGTTTTTTATGACTTATCAGTATATATATATATATATATATAACTTAGACAGACACACACAGTACGAGAACACATAAAAAGAACACTCACAATAATATCTTGATAATTTTGACGGACTTGAACTCCTTCTTCTTCGGAAGATAAGATATGACTACGAGGATATGACTATGAGGATGTGGAAATAGTAACAAGTGACACAGAAAACTAACAATTCATCCACAGATACCACAACACCCATGACCAAGGCCTCAACTCACAAAGTCATCATAAGGGCTTGACAAGTCAAATCCACCAAATCTCCTCAAATCCACCAAGCCTCTTTCCAAATCCCCTCCCACCCCCAGAATCACACCCACTCCGTGCTTGCGAGCAAGATGCAAAACTTGTCCTATTTTCACCACTCCACCCCTCTCCATCCCACCTTTTAACTCTCTCCCGCCCTTCCCTCACTACTCATGTACATCTAAGATTGTAATCTATCTTCTGACTTGCAAACTCTGCCCGGCATTTTATATAGGCCAGTGCTCTACACCCCTGAACCTCAGGGTGAACAATCATCAAGCCTCATGTAATCCCTCTTCCCCGTCCGCGGGTCTTCCCATCCCAAAACATGCCTCCCACCACAACACCCCTTTCAACCACTGTTACAATGTTTCCGTTCTAGCATCCCTTCCCCCATCCGATAACCCTATAAAATTAAAAACAATGGAATTGGCATTTATATGGCTGTGTAAAGCCTATCAACATCCTGGTCTCAATGTCATTCACTAAATGGGTGGGAGGGGGCTGGGGTGGATGGGAGTGGATTTGCTTCTTGCGAGATGGTGGGACAATTTATTCATCCGCATACATTTTGTCATCCTTGTCCTGGGTTTTGACTTGTCGAGCCCTTATGATGACTTTGTGAATTGACGCCTTGGTCATGGGTGTTGTGGTATCAGTGGATGAATTGTTAGTTTTCTGTGTCGCTTGTTACTATTTCCGCATCCTCCTTATTCCATCTCCACTCCCTTCTGGCCTCCCTTTCCCCCTCTATAACCTCCTCCTTCACCCCTCCCCCACCACCTGCTCTCTGCTCCGCTTTCTCCCCCTCCAGATACCCCTCCTTCACCCCTCCCCCACTACCTGTTTTTTCCCCCTCCCTCATCCCCTTCTCTCTCTGCACCACGTACCCATATACCTCAGTCATATCTTATCTTCGGAAGAAGACGGAGTTCGAGTGTGTCGAAATTATCAAGATATTATTGTGAGTGTTCTTTTTATGTGTTCTCATACTGTGTGTTGCTGTCTAAGTTTTTTATTCAACGATTCTGTGTTACTTCGAAGAAATCATCTATATATATATATATATTCACTTTCCCGGAAAAGCCACGAACGTGCACAATGAAGCTCACTAAATAGTCATAGCAAACACAGAAACCAAAACACACAAAAGAGGGACTCACTAGTTCTCGGATTTTCGGTGGTGCAACCACCTTTCTCAAGAGGATATATATATAATATATATATATATATATATATATATATATATATATAATATATTATGCATCTGTTCCAAAATCATGTGAAGCCCTATGCATTTGGTCAAGGACTGCTCTTTGTTCCGAGTTAAATGTATTTCAACTTATGAGGGATTAAATTAACAATGTTTTACTGTATTGTGCATAAATACAATTGTATATATTTTTTACACATTTGAAACATTTTGTAAAATCCTATGTTTTTAAATATTGCTTCAAATTTAACTAATGTGATGGGTTAAATCCAAAAGTGTTTTCTGTCAACAAAGGTCATTGTAATAAAAAGAGACGTTTCAGGCGTGATATGGTGCATTATCATGATTAATTAAAATTGGCAATTTTCCACAAAAATAATTTGTAGATTTGTGAATATTTTTGTGGAAAATTGCCAATTTTAATTAATGAAGGACATTCTGACCCTTGTTTAAAATGAGTCAAAGTGCTTTGCTTTCACCCTTTCTTCTCCCATCAAGGTATTACTTATTGCATTGCTGTCTTGCCACATCCAGAGGTACATCATGTAGAAATATTTTAGCTAGTGCTGTGTTATCTCAATGAGACTCCATTGGATGGCTATAGCCTGGGGAGAAAGGGAGGAGGTAGGCTCACCTCTGGCTTAAATTGAAATAAATGATTTTGCAAATTGTATATAAGAAAGGACCCCCCTAATTTTTCAAGGTTTCCCTCGAAGTAGGCCTATAGCCCCCGTGACAAATTTTATTCCTATGCTCATTCACAGTGGTTCCAATTTATCTCTCATTAGGCTTGCATTTTATTGCAGATGGTATAATAATATTAATATATTTATTTTTCCTGTAGACCCAGCATATTTTTCATGACAATGGTAAGATATTTTTAAAACTCAGTTCTCACTTGAAAGTTAGCTCCGCAGTATCTTATTTATTCAGGTTAATATTTGATTTTAAAAATTCAAATTGAATTTAATGCATTCAGTATTTTAAAAGTACATAAGAAAATGTTTTGTATGCCTACAATGCTGGATAAACAGCAGTATTTCTCAATAATCTAATTGTCTGCATTTGCTCTTTTAATGCATGCCATCTCCATTCTCTCTTTCAGGTGTGGAAGGATAAGAAGTGTATTGATGTTTCTCTCTGCAAGGCTTGTGATGAGGAGGGCCATTTCCCAGGAGATGTATGGTATCCCAATCAGTGTGAAGAATGCTCTTGCACAGGTACACCTCTACCTCTTATTTCATGCTTTTTCATCTGCTCATAGAAATAAGTCCTGCTGGGAGTTAAAGAGGCTTTGTACATGTTTAACAGTAATTGGCCAGATATTTTTCTCAACATAATACCAGCAGTTCCAAAGTGGTCATTTTGACCATTTTTGAAATTCAATAAACGTTCTCTACCATAATAACTTATACTATTCTTTGATATTTGTGAATTTTAATAAACTCTATTCGAACAATCCCATTGGAAACTAATTTTAGAGCTTATTTTATTAGTTAAGGTAATTTTTGCTGATATTACATACCAACTAGCATCTAAATTGGCCATTTTGACTGCTGTTGTAAAATCTCACCAAATAATTCTTCAAAATAATTTCTTTTTCTAAAACCTTACCGTAGTCATTGTTAGTAGTTGTTTTAGTTATTAATTTTAGTGCTGGGCGAAATTCAATTATTATTTGCTTAAAATTTTCATATTTTTATTATTACAAGAAGATATTCCAGCTTCAATATGTAGTGTTTTTCAGAATTATTCAAAATGAACTTTGTGTGGGGTCTGTCTAAAAAATAAATTGAATAAATCCAGGGAAAAATGTGTAGCAGATCAAAGTACAAATACTAAATTTCATCAAGAGAGCTCCCTTTTGCATCATCACAGAAATGCCAGTGCTGCTGCTAGTCGTGGTATGCTTCCTGCAAGGCATCGCCGTGAGCTTGCTCTGGCACTTCATCATGCCTCTTTGACATTATCTAGCATTCCAAAATGGTTGCCCTTCAAGCTCCCTTTCATTCTTGGCAACGCAAAGAGAAGTCTGGTGGTTCTCCATCGGGGCTGTTGGTCACTTTTACAGCGGTCCAAGAGATCATGTGAGATTGTCACATGAGCCACCTTCTGACATCACCTTGGGGACCATCTTGGCCCACACTTTTCTCATGGCTAAATCCACCTGTAAAAATGCACTGCACTGTGGTTTTCTGAATATTGCACTCTTCTGTTTACACTCAGGCTTTGATTGGAATTGAGCATGTCTCTAAATTTCTGAACATTTTGGTCACTCTCTATCGATGGATGTCCTCATCCCCATTGATGACATTCCTTATTGCCAACCTCCTCTCCATCTTGTGCCAGTGGAAAACCATTCCTTGGGACATTGTTAAGTGTGCTTGCTGGGATGAAGCAGTCTTCGAACCATAACTTAACATAAAATTCTATTGCATATTGTTGCTCCTAGGATTGTGGCAGTGTGAATTTGTGACGTGACCCTCAAACAGGGGTCCTGTCTAGTAGTGATTGCCACATTGCCTGCAGATAACTGACATAGGTCTCGTGGCTTTCCCGAGACCCCGAACCACAAATTGCCCCACTTCGGCCATCTTCATCGGATCTGGAGAATGATGAGTTTGGCCTGACCAATGAATGTCCCCTATAAAATTGCATATTACAATTGTGGTATGTAGGCTTATATTCAGGCCAAAACGTTACATGCAGGTATATTTTGAATGACCCTTTCTCTGGCAGAAAAGTTAAAAGGAATATTTTTATTGTTGTTTTTAAGAACAGAATCAGAAATTTAATCCCTAAAACCATTTGTTTTTTGGGGTATAGTGTGTGTGTGTGTGTGTGTGTGTGTGTGTGTGTGCGCTTAAGAGTAGTGATCATGGATGAAACTTGTTCTGAGTGCCCTTGGATAAATTAGGGCAAGAGAGGGTTTTGCTTTGAGAGATTAACCTGTTGGGGTCTACTGCCAACAAGGGAAGAGTGGCTATGAACTCTTAAAGGGGAGCCTTGCATTTTCTGAGACTTCTTATGGAAATTCCTTTGTAAACAATTGTCATGCACCTGACATTTTTCAAATTCTCACACCCAAATGTAAATCCACTTCAAGTTAGACTTGGTTTATGGTCAGCAGGAGAAATTCTTTTCAACTTGGATAAAAATTTGAGTTACTGGCTTTGAGATAAAGAACAAATTTGGCACATAAAATGTAAATA
>CM073771.1:123029172-123053183 GCA_037158775.1 Hetaerina titia | reverse complement strand
CGAGATGAAGAGGGACCTGATTTGGATTAGTTTGATAGGTGGGGAGTTACAAAATGTTTATATGGTAGTTGTGTCCATCCAAAAACTTACCACACCAAACGTTCCATTCCATATTCCCTTTCCATAAGGGGACACAGAATTTGCAATGACCCTGACTTCCTAGACAATTTCCTCTCAAATTTACACAATTCCCTCCTCAAACGAGGTTAACCTGAATCCCTCCTGAATAAGAGGTTCCGAAGACATGCTTACACTCCCAGACCTTCCACCACCGCTAAAAACGACCCTCTTTCAATTTGTACCACGTAACTCCCTGGCCTAGAATATCTGCGGTCTATCCTAAAAGACCCCTACTCTATCCTCAAAAACCACCATTCCACCACCAACCTTTTCCCCAAATGCCCCTCTGTCACTTTCCAACACCCTGCCAATCTATCAGATCTTCTAAAATCTACCAATCCACTCCTTAAATCCTCGCCCCGCTCCAAAATCACTCCCAGACCCTGCAATAAACCTAGATGCAAAACATGTCCTATTTTCCTAACCAGAATCCCATCCCTCTCCCACCCGCTCTTTAACTCTCTCCCACCAATTCCCTACTCCTCATGTACCTCCAGCAATGTTGTGTACCTACTCAAGTGCCAACTTTGCCCTGCCTTTTACATTGGACAGTGTACCACACCCCTCAATATTAGAATCAATAATCATCGAGCCTCATGCAACAATTCCTCCCTTATTGGTATGCTCCCAATCCCCAAACATGCCTCCGAACACAACACTGCCTTTGACCAATGTTTTAAAGTATCCGTCTTAGCATCCCTCCCACACTCAGACCCTCCACTGAAACTCAAAACATTAGAGCTAGCCTTCATCTGGCTCTTGGATTCCTGGAATCGCCCAGGTATTAATATTAGACACTAATTGACACCTTTATACATATAATTTCATCCCCCTCCACCCCCAACAACTTCCATATCATCCCTACCTTTTTTAAAATTCCCATGCCTAACACTACCACTCTAAACCCCTCCCCTCGAATACCTTTTCCCCCCTCTTCCCCTCTTTTCACCCCCTTTTCCCCCCTTCTCCTTCCATCCACTGCTTCCGGGCCCTCCTCTGCCTCAGTTCTGTTCCTAATTCCTCTTGAGAAAGGTGGTTGCACCACCGAAAATTCGAGACCCAGTGAGTGTATATATATATATATAGGCTCAAATTTTCGGTGGTGCAACCACCTTTCTCAAGAGGGAATATATACAGATGATTTCTTCGAAGTAACATGGAAGTATTGAATAAAAAACTTAGACAGTAACACACAGCACGAGGACACATAAAAAGAACACTCACAATAATATCTTGATAATTTCGACCGACTCGAACTCCGTCTTCTTCGGAAGATAAGATATGACTCATATGTATACACTCAGTGTAATCAGTGATCTCAGTGTAAATTAGGATTCCTTATTAGCTTAATTGGTAGAGTATCCACCCAGCGAGGGGAAGGTCTGGTGTTCAAATCCCGGAAAAGGAAATATTTTTATGTTTGTGATCTGCTCAAATCTGCCTTCCCCACCTTTCCTGTGTTCATCTTTTATGTGTTTTCCAAACCCCTTTCCTTATATCTATTTCCATGTGTGAAATAGTATATATATTCAAACACGAAATCCCACCATATAGCGAACAAATATTCATTCACATAGAAATAGAGATTAGGAAAGGGGAGAGGAACACACATAAAGGATGAACACAGCAGAGGTGGGGAAGGCGGAATCCAGCAGACCACTGATGTAAAAATATTTTCCTCGACCGGGACTTGAACACCAGATCTCTCCACTTGCCGGGCACTTGCGATGCTCTAACCAGTTAACCTGGTTAACTCTGGTTAGAGCATTGCAAGTGCCCAGCAAGTGGAGAGATCTGGTGTTCAAATCCCGGTCGAGGAAAATATTTTTACACCAGTGGTCTGCTTGATTCCGCCTTCCCCACCTATGTATTTTTATATGTGTATATATATATATTTTTTTCAAATTTTTTATAATAATATCGAACTCCGTCTTCTTCGGAAGATAAGATAGGACTGAGGTATATGGGTATGTAGTGCAGAGATAGAAGGGGTCGAGGGAGGGGGAAAAACAGATAGTGGGGGAGGGGTGAAGGAGGGGTATGTGGAGGGGGAGAAAGCAGAGGGGAGAACAGGTGGTGGGGGAGGGGTGAAGGAGGGGGTTATGGAGGAGGAAAGGGAGGCCAGAGGGGAGCGGAGATGGAATAGGGAGGATGCGGAAATAGTAACAAGTGACACAGAAAACTAACAATTCATCCACAGATCCCACAACACCCATGACCAAGGCGTCAACTCACAAAGTCATCATAAGGGCTCGAAAAGTCAAAACCCAGGACAAGGATGACAAAATGTATGCGGATGAATAAAATGTCCCACCATCTTGCAAGAAACAAATCCACACCCACCCTCCCCCCCCCCACCCATTTAGTGAACGACATTGAGACCCGGATGTTGATAGGCTTTACACAGCCATATAAATGCCAATTCCATTGTTTTTAATTTTATAGGGTTATCGGATGGGGGAAGGGATGCTAGACCAGAAACATCGTAACAGTGGTTGAAGGGGGTGTTGTGGTGGTATCGTGCCCAATGGTTTATGCATCAAGTTCCCTATACCTAAGTGGTGTACAGACAACTTTCTAGATCTAAATGTAAATAAAAGTAAAATAGTATACTTTACACACAATAAAAATGCGACTGATGATCTGCTGGTAAAAATTAATGATGAATCAATTGAGAATGTGACGGAATGTAAGTTTATAGGCATTTCTCTGTCTGCTAATATTTCTTGGGATATGCATGTAAAAGCCCTTCAGCATAAGCTCAGTTCAACTTGCTATTTATTAAGACACTTGTATGAAACTACAAGTAAAAGTATACTATTGAATTTATACTACGGGGAAATTTATTCAAATATAACCTATAGTATAATATTATGGGGATCAGCTGCTATCTCTCAAACCATCTTTAAAATGCAAAAGAAAGCCATTAGAATAATTACCAGGAAACCTCACAATGCCCCATCAAGGCCTATTTTCCATGAATTAAAATTGCTACCACTCCCGTGCATATACATTATGTTCTTAATTTTGTATATTAGAAATAACATTGGAAACTATTCTCTTAACTCTGCCTATCATCATCACTACACCAGAGGAAGGAACAACATCCATTATGGGAATGTTAGAACTAAAGCACTGAAATTAGGACCCAATGAAATGGGCATCAGATTATATAACAAACTACCCAAAAGTATAAAGGAAACTAAGGGAACTGCTGCATTCAGGCATAAATTAAAAAGATATCTACAATGCAATATGTTCTACTCGGTTGATGAATATCTCAACAACATTCCTGACTAGAAGGTTTATACTCTTTGTTTATAGCAATTGTCATGGTCTGATTCATGTTGGTTATTCAATTATTGCCTTAATTAATATTTCATGTGCATGTAACAGCCAATGTTCATGGCGTTATGTCATATATTATGTAACAGTGAGCACCATTTCATTTCTTTGTATCTTAATTAGAGCCTGTGTCTTTGTTCCTTATTGACATGCCTTATATCATGTACATACACCATCCACCCGGTATTTTGTATTGTGACCTCTGGGCAAATAAAAAGTAATAATAATAATATATCAGGCCTACCTCCAGCCCTACATCCCAGTCTTCATACCATAAAGTTTCAGCAGTCATTTCTCTTTTGCACATACATCCAAAATCAATATACTAGCCTTATGCACAAGTACCACAATTCCACGTGTTCCCTCACTAACATTATTTCTCTCACTTCCCCACATTTCCTTCCCTATGTTAGCCGAATTCTTAAATCGGCTCTTAGCTCCCTTGAGTTCCGACGTAGTAAAGCTCTGAGAAAATTCTCCAATCTTTGTGCTTCTTATTTCCGGCAGGGCCTAGCCTTACCTCTCCAACTCGTGAAACCTAACCCTTCTTCCCCACCCCTTCACCTCCATAAACCTGATTTGACTACCATGTTGCACCTACCCCCACCTGCCCCACCGACTCCACTAACGCAACCAATTACGTGTGCACTACCGATTTCGTGAAATCTGCCCAGCCGTCACGACCAAAAGAACCTTTCTCGACCCACCCCTTCCCCGTCAGTCGACCAGACAGGCGACACTGCCGAACACGTGTTGAACCTCTCTAGTTTTACCCTGAACCAGCAGCAAGTTTCACTACTAAGTAAAGGCCTCTATTTCTCCCCCACCCTCAAAGTCAATCATGTTACCATCCTCTCTGACGCTATAAATTTCGCTAGAAACCTAAGATGGCGACACTTCTGGTCTTCGCTACCCGCCAACTTTAATCCTCCTGCACCCATACACAGCGCCTTAACTAAGTTCCGCCCGCCGTCCCACTTTGAGCCTAAACCTTTACCCCCGAATCACCCTGTTGAAATCTTTATTAATCTTCTCCTATCTAAAATATCTAGTCCCTCTTTCCTCAACTCTCTGAATCCTAAACCAAACCTCTCCCCTGCAGAAGAATCCGAATTGAGAAAACTAATAAAAAATCCCAACCTGGTCATCACCTCCGCTGACAAGGGCTCAACAGTGGTAGTCTTAAACACCAATGATTACCTAAAAGAAGCCAACAGATTACTTGCATACACTTCTTCCTTCAAACATATTCTGGCTAATTCGTGGATGTCTCCATTTTTCGGGTTCCTGCCGCATTGGTAGTCATGCTTGACGACAGTTTCGACCTGAAGACGCTACCAACGCGGTGGGAACCCGAAAAATGGAGACATCCACGAATCCTGAACGCCACGGAAGATTACGATCCAACATATTCTGGCTAACCCAAACCCTGCATTCCAAGATGAAATTATCGCTTTCCCCCGCGACAATGGCCCTAATGAAAACCTATCCCCCAGTGACATCTCCCTCCTTTCAGCTTCCCATCCAAACACCCCCCACTTCTATATCCTCCCCAAGATACACAAACCAGAAAACCCAGGGCGGCCTATAGTCTCCTCCCGCAACTCCCCGACCGAAAGAATTTCCGCCTTCGTCGACCACTATCTCCAACCTTTAGTTCACTCGTTACCCTCCTATGTCAAAGATACCTACCACTTCCTCAATCTGTTCCACTCAATTTCCCTCCCTTCTGACACCAAGATCATTATGGCCACAATTGACGTCACATCCCTATACATCTCCATTCCTCACAAAGAAAGCCTTGCTTCCCTACGCCACTTCCTCTCCAAACGCCCTAGCCCTCAAACTCCCAGCACCGATGTTTTCATTGACCTTTCTAACATCATCCTCACCCATAACTCTTTTTCTTTTAACGACAATTTTTACCTCCAAATCAAGGGCTGTGCCATGGGAAGTAGATTCAGCCTGTCATACGCTAACCTCCACCTCGGTGTTCTGGAAGAGAAGTTCCTTTCCAGTTACCCTCTTAAACCCCTTCTGTGGTTTCGGTATATTGATGACATCTTTCTACTCTGGCCATATAACATAGACTCCCTCAATTCCTTCATCTCCCAACTCAATGATTCCTCATCTCTTTCTTTTACTTCCAACATCTCATCATCACAGATCACTTTCCTTGATGTTAATATTTCCCTAACTTACAAACAAATTTCTAACCTCCGTACATACTAAACCTACTAACAAACAACAATACCTTCATTTTAACAGCTGCCACCCCTACCACACCAAACACTCCCTCCCTTACTCCCTCTCTATCCGCGGGCGCATTTGCAACACTCATATGTATTCCGAACTTTGTGGTGGTAAAATATTAATTTCTGGTGGCATGACCACTTTCTTCTGGGGAAAGAAGGAACTGAGGAGAAGGTTTCAAGATGATAGGATGAGGATGCTGGATGGAAGGTGAAGGTGGGGAAAGGTTTGGGAGGGGAAGGTTTGGAAGTGTGGGATGGAAGGTTTTGGGAGTGGAGGGGGAATGAAAATATCTGGAGATTGGGGTAAAAAATATCAGATATTGATGCCTGGTTTGTTCCAGGAATTGAGGAGCCAAATAATACCTGCATACATCTGTTCTATTGTTTTGAGTTTGAGTGGAAGGTAGGAGGATGGGAGGAATGCTAGAATAGAGGCACTATAGCATTTATCAGAGGGAGTGCTATGTTGGAAGGTGTACCTAGGGATTGGGAGCATCCCAAACTGGGAAGAATTCTTGCTAGAGGCAAGGTGATTATTAATTCTAATATTTAGGGCATTGTGGTAGGAGTGTGGCACACAGGAATGGTTATGCTAGTATGTGCCGATTATTTTTTCCCAGGAAGATTTGGTACGTAAAAAATGACACAGATTGGGTGGAGCTGAGGATGCCCAGAGAGGCTTGTATAGACTTACGTTGGGCTGCATTTCCTCATAGCATTAAGCGACAATGGTGGAAGATTTAGGCATGGCCTGTTTTCGTACTGACACTGGGGACCCCGGAAATTGTTTGGACAGTTGCATTGATTAGGGGCAATGCATATTCCATTGTTCTGACATGAAGGCAGGCAAATAGCTGAAAAGAATATAATTACAAGATTAATTTAAGATAAAATATTCAACTATTTAATAATGCAAGCACATTAAATTTTAAAATTCCTTCAGGTTTCAAATTTGTCAACTAATCATATTTACCCATCTTATATGCGCATACATTTTGCATATTTTCATAAATATACCTTATATGTCCACATTTTTCCACTGTACATACATACATACACATTTTCTAAATCTAAACCCTTTGATAATAACAAACACTAAAGTATTTAACAATAAATATAAGTTTGTCTGAATTCAAATATTTGAGGCTCTACTTTGAGAAAATCCATGATCACTGAATAAATAAACTTAGTATTTTTTCACACAAATGTTTTGGGTAAAAAAATATTAAGTTTATTTATTCAGGGAATATTTTTCAGGGAAAATTTATATTTAAGTTTTTCCAATCAACTTTTAATATTAATACTCTTTTTGGTAATTTGGCGAACATTTATTCAAGTAACCTGATTGAAATACCATAAAGATAAAGCATGCATAAAACTAATTTAAAATGAGAGACAATATCTTGAGGAAACACAAAATGGTTTTGACTAATGAAATGAATGAAATAAAGCACCGATAAGTCATTTCCATTTTTTTCAGTTCTTGTTCTCAATTCTGATAATTCTGGTAAATATATCTTAAGCTATCAACAGTTAAAACAGTAATCAAAACTTTGATCACCATCATAGAAATTATTATAATATGTGACCTTAACCACATAGTTTACGAGATTTTAAAAAACTGTTTCAAAGCTTTACAACTAATCTTTAATATTTTACTATGTTCAAAAACTAAAAGATAATAGCACATAATTATGAATACAGATGTAAACTCCAATCATTTTTCCTTATATATAGTTTGATAATGGTTGATTTTCCTATATTTTATTAAACTATTACCACGAAAACTCAAGTTATGAAATGTAGATTCTAGTATTTTTTTGTGCATAGCAAAATGTGTCCAAATATTCCATAGCCAAGAAAAAACTTTTTTGAGAGAAACGTTTTAAGTCAGTATTTTCTACTCCAATATGAAATGAATTGAGTTTTAAAGAATGTGGGCACCACCAATTTTCATATTTGAAATTAGATATATTGATCAAAAGATACAGAGTTTTGCCCCATTATGCAAATAAATCTTCATTCATTAGAATAGACCAAATGGTCTTTAATTAGCACTTCCTCAAACAAAACAAGAAGTCGGTCACTAAAGACAGTGCCCTAATGAGCTAATAAATAAGAGATTTATAATTCTGTATCTTCCATCATACCGGCATTTTGTTAAAGCTTGAACCCTCATTAGTTTCAACTAACCATGTAAAATTATGGCCCACATATCTGGATAACAGATTACATTTTAGACACTATGAGATGGTAGGCGTGGGGCATGGCAGACTTTCTATTATTAGGGATGGAAGATAAATAATTATCCTGGAAAATGAAAATCCAGGATCCACTCTCCAAACGAAAAATACAGCCATTATGAATTGCATTATGGCTATCTTTTTTTGGACTGTTTCATAATCTTTAAGACAATGCACTCTTTGTTAGCAGAATGCAAGTGTTACTTGTGACCAATCCACTAGGCAAACTGTTGCAGATATGAACATTTCTAAAGCATATTGCACTAACAAATTACAAAAAGACATCTCAGGCTCTCTATGCTGCTGGAATATAGTAAATAATACTGTTCAGTGTGACTGCCTTTTGATAATTGTTTTTTAGGGGCCACCTTCCCCGATTTATAAAAACTTGCATGCAATCTATGAGAAGTCAATATGCATAGTGCACATAGTGCATGTGATACATTCTTATATGTGCACCCCTACCACACAGTCTAGGCAAAACTACGAGAGTGCGATTGGCATTTGCACATCATTTTTCAGTGTTTGATTTCCTGACTCCAAATACTTTATGGACAGTTTATGACATGTTTTTATGCAGAAAGTACAACAATGTGGATTGTCAATGTGTATCTTCATCAAACCCATGATAAATGAAATTATGGGTCAACAACTAACTTTTGCAAATCATATTCCCAGAGCCACCTTCTCTGATTCTTAATTACTTGATTGAAACAGTTTTGCAAAGTAGGTTTTTTGGTGTATTCCGGTTGAGAGAGTCCACCATATATGTAAAGGTCAACATTGTATAGTGACTCTTTTATCTAAAAATGTTTCATGGGATCTAGACTGTATTATATTAGTTCCTACGGAGTACAAATGGCATCCGCGAGGAGATTGCAGAGGTAGATTTTTGGCATGCCACACAAATGCAAAAGATTTTTGGAGTCACACATAAATAAAGTTTTTCTAAAACATTAATTAATGATGGATTATTTCAAATATTTAGATAAAAATTATTTTGAATGCATTGATGGGAATAGAGTCAACTATCCAACAGACAGACAATTGAATGGTTGGATTATCTAATGGTCTAATATGGAGCCATTCCTTTACCTGCTACCCATGCTCAGTCCTCCTCAATGTCAATGGCATATGACCAGCTAAAATAGAGACACAATATTTCCCCAAATCGAAAAATGTTCTGTTACTACTCTAACCATTTACTGAGCTAATTTTGAAAGTGCCTTAAATTAAACAGTGCCTTAAACACAGTAAGATATTACTTTAAACATAACTTAAGTGTCCTGAAGTTTGAGATTTATAGTGGATAATTGTTTTACTCTGTAGTAGATGGAAGATTACGCTATGGACCTCTTACAGAGTAATACATGTTGCATGCAACAATCACTGCATCAAATTGATGTACTGCTGAAGTATGAAAATTCATATCTGGGTTTAAGTGCATTGTTACATAATATACAATATATGCACATCATTTTATGGAAATTCTAATTGAAAGAGAAAAAATATACTTTTCAGGCAGTTAAAATAAATACAGAATTCAGTGAAAAAACAAATTTTGGAGCATAAAAAAGTGAATCTAGTTAATATTTTGCTGGGAATTTCTCTAAACCATCCTGACTTTGAAAAAACTGGCTATATGGATGTCTTGAGCCATGAAGACTGTGGAAGACTTTTTTTTCAACCAAACTAGACCACAGTCATCAATGTTGGAGTGAAATGATAATTTACACTTGTGATCTCTGCCACACAATATTTATTTCCATGATCCAGGTTTCAACACTTCATGTCATCTTCAGATGAAAATTACATACACATTGGCAAATATATACCCTTATACTCTACAATTCATAGTTAACAACCCAAAGGTTGGCTTGAAAAGTTAGGGCAAAGTTTAGCCAATACTAAAGCCATAGACATGTGAAAAACACACATCCAAGTGTTGAGGAGGGCTATTTCCTTTCCCTGTGGCACCCAGGGTTTCCCAAAAAGACCTGGTATCCAAAAAGTCACACAGCTAAGGTAAACCTGACAGCAGTGCCCAGGAATCAAATCAGGACCCTCCAGTCAGTAGTCCAACGTTATACCCAATGAATTACCACAACCCTTAATATGATTATAATTTAAGTAACAAAGATCTTTCTGAATAAACCAAGAAAACTTGAAAATAGATACACTTTGAAAGATTTTAAATTTGAGACTTTAATGTCATCCAAGTAGAGATACTTTATGTTAGGGGCCATCTTGTCTCCATTTGAAAAACTTATAATTTCATCATTATTGTTTAACAATAAACTTTTATTAATAAAAAATTTAATAATAAAATAGAAGGAAGTGGAAAAAATCAAATGTAGGCATGCACACAGGGGCATAAAGGGACTCGGTACTTTGAGGAGAGGGGTGGAGACCTAGAATTTCAATTTAAATTGTTAACAGCCTCATAATTCATTATCTTTAATCCTACAGAGCTCTCTCTCTTCCTCATTACCAAATTAACTGCCACTTAATACAACTTAATTGTGGGAATTGAATCTCTTCTTAAATGTTATCTCACATCCTGCCAAGATAAAAGTTGCACTTGGCAGTGGTAATTAGCCAGATTTCACTGAGAGTGAGTGAAAAAACACTAAAACAAGCAATTAAAGCAAAAGGAATTATCACAGCCTCACTATCAGATGGACCTGCTACATTTCTCAACAGGAAGTCCCCTTTCCTGTCGGCAAACAGAGGTTGGGAACAAAGGAAGGCAAGGCGAGAGAGGGACGGAAGACCAGCACCACAGGGGGGGAGATCACTTACGCTCACAGCTTGGGATCACATCCCACTCCACCCCTTCTATTTCCCACATGCTATCCTTGCAAATAATATACAGCTGCGTCTCTCCATTGGGGAACTGGTGCTGTTTCTGGCATGTTGCATGGCAGCCACTGCCAAATCAAACCAAAATATTGTGCAAAATGAAGAACCACACAAGGCAACATGGAAATGATTAGTCAAACCATTAATATGAAGAAGATAGCAACAAATTCATTACCTGAACATAGAACAACGAAGGACAGCATTCATAGGAGGCTCTGGCTTTGTGGCACACCCTATAAACACCATAGAAAACAATTTTAATATAAAAATTACTGATTTTTAGAAGATATTATTTAAATAAATCTTACACATAATATGTCTGCAATTTGATTAAAATAAATATTTTATTCATGAAAAACACTATGTCCCATTATTCTTCTTACAAAGCAAAGATCACAGAAACCATAACATACTTCAAATTACAAACAATAAGGCTAACTTTCTTCCATGAAAACAGTATTCACTCCACTCATGCTTAAAATAATCTTAGGCAGGAAGCAATGAGAAGGATGTGCCAAAACATCAATTCCTGGGAAAAATTCATCAGAATCAGAGAATGAACAGATAATATGCGTCTGATCTTGGAAAAGAGAATTTCCCCAGTCTGTTATCAAAAATGCAGGCGGAGCATTTTGGGCCAGCCTGCATAGCCAAAAGATAATAACCCAACACAGCTTGGGAGGCTCCAATTCTTGTTATTTTTTGCTGATATAAAAATCTCCACCGGACAAGCAACTTCAAAGTTAACTGCTCTAGGTCAAACTCTCCTTTGTTTCTGGGAGATTTTAGAGAGTTCAAATACATAATTAACATACAAGAAATAAATATAATTTGGAGCATGTCTGAATTATACAAAATATCTTAATTTTTGTATCCTACATATATGCCCTGTTTTTTTACCCTAAATGCTTCCCTTGGTATTGCATTTTTCTAAATTCCACCGATCACATAGCACAGATAAACTGCAGAGAATGAGAAATTCATTATAATAAAATTACAGGGTTAGTTTATGATTAGCGAAGATAATTATTAAATCAAAAAATAACTATTCACATGCAAAAAACAAAGAGGTGTATATCTGGAATTTCACAAATGTGACTGTTGAAGGGACATGGAACAGCACAGTTGAACTCTGGGAAAAAAATGATAACTGTCCACCCCAGTGTGAATGACATTACACCGAACACAGCAACCTAATTGGGCCCAAAAAAATAAATGACCCAAAATTGAACATCTTGATACCAATCACCATTTTATTAATTGGATATATAGTCAGCTTTGTATTTTAAATGGTAACTACTTTGACATGCATTAATGTTTCACCAGAACTTACAAGTTAGGAGTGGTAGGGGGGCAATGGGAGTGGTCAATGTCTCAGCTGCCTTTGCTTAAAATAAAGTTTGTGTTTTAGCCATTCATATTGGATTTGTATGGTGCATTTCACTCACAAGTCAGCTAGTAGAGGTTGGTGGACAGTATAGTTTCTTTTTTATTGTTCTAGCAAAGAACATTATGTATAATACTATTGTTTTATCCTCTAATATAGTTATGGTCCTCTAAAAAAATAAATTTTTGGTTACAGATGAGGTGATGTATTGATTGAAAAAGTCATTCACCAAAAAACCAAAGATAGTGGAGGTATGCAGAGGTTAGTCTAGCTGAGGTCAGTCTTTCTTAGACCTACATTAAATTTATATCATCTTTTGAAGGTCTGTGTTACCAACATTTCACTGGTATTGCAGTTACAATCTCCATTCTGTGCTGTTTTTGTTCAGTATCAGAATTATATGGTAATTTTTCTCTTCCATGCCTATTTCTTTGACGAGGGAGTAGAGATCTTAAGAAATAGAGAAAACTGGAAAGTCAGTTGAAGGCACTGAACCCGAGTTCCCAAGCAATACATACCCTCACATCCAACAAGTATGCTACCAAATTTCAAGAAACTGCAGGAGATGCTGCAACAGTAACTTTTTAACGGAGTCATCCGCTAACATACTTTTCAATGCAACAATTTCAGAGTGTAAAAATCATTTGCCTTGACCGGGACCTTGTGGCGCATCACGCACGACTACGAATGCCTGTGACATTGTATGCATGGTATTTTGTCACAACATCTTGTTCATTTAAAAGCCCAAAAATTTCAGAGTTTAAGAGAACACCACAATAGCTTAACTGGCTAAAGCACTCGGCCGGACATCGAGGGATCTGGGTTTGAATTCCAGTTGAGGCAAATGATTTCTACACTCTGAAATTGTTGCATTGAAAAGTATGCTACCATTTTCAGATTTTAAAAACTTTTGACCATCCACCCCAATTTGATTTTGGAAATGGAGTAAGACTGTGAGACGAATGATCAAAGTCCGTTGGCAAGTGCAGTACCTAAGATTTAAAGTATGCACTCCCATGGCCATAATTAGGGGGAGGGGGCAGCTGCTTGCTCCCTATACAAATTCATGATGAAATAACATAAAAAGAAAAACAAAATCCATACTAAAAAGAAAGACTTGTACTTTTCCACAGATTTTATTATATGGTACAATGTGTTTCACCATACAATAAAATCAGTGGAAAAGTACGAGTCTTTCTTTTTAGTATGGATATTAAACACTTCCACGAAGTGAAGCCTGAAACAATAGAATATATTGGAAAACAAAAATTAAGAACAAACAAAATAAGATACTAATAAACAATAAAATGTATGTTTTTACACAAAAGGATATAAAGGATACTATTAAAATATATGATTGAATCCTGGAATACTGTGGAAGTATTTAGGGGTATTTCAAAGTATATGTGATGTAAATTCTCAAAGCATGTGTGATGTAAACACTTTTTTTTGTCCTTAAATTACTCATTCATTGCAATTCTTTTCATAAATTTCAATTGGTCACAAGAATTAATACTTTCAAATATACATTTTATTGCATTGCATTCAAATACACAATTTTTCATTCAATTTTGAATTATATCGTCTTTTCTATTCTAAATATAAAATTATAATCATTTCCTGATCGATAGAAATGTTTTTTGGTTCTTTCCCTCACAGCTCTATAAAATTTTAAGCTGTTCTTTGATAGGTTGGAAGCTGTTGACACCCTGTGCACTACAATTCTTAAGTAATGCCTTGATACTGTTTGGAAAATCCTCTATGGACCATGTATTGCTCTGTTATGAAACTGCATCATAGCCTGTGCATCTATGGCAGGTGCTAACCTTATGGGTATTATCTGAATAAAAAAGTTAAAAACCACACAAGAAATGCAATACTTTAATTCATAATGCGTGAGTGCAATTCATAATGCAGTTTTGCACAGTGAGAATGCCTAAAAGAGGTGAAATACAGCACTATGGCTAGTTGCAAGACATCTTTCTCTAAGCAAAGGCTCAATTGGATTTCCCAATAATCAGACATTTGATTAACAGTATTGTCATCTGTTAAGGTATACATATGATATTCCATCCAGAGAGAGGTGGACTGATTAGAAAGGAAAAGAAAAGAGAAAAAGGGAGGAAGGAGTTACATTTACTTGAATTAGAGTTGCAAGCAAATTAATGTACTTTTAACTGCATCCGGTTGATGTAGAAGGGATAATATCACAATTTGTTTCATAGTGGTTATGTTAAACTGGATGCCAATAACAACTAATGCAATTACTCATCACAAAGTGAGGTGTGCTTGAGATAAACACAATTGGCTAAAACTGAGAAAACCCTAAGAAAAGTGTTGCATAGTGCCCAATTTTACACACAATAACTGAAAAATATCATTCACATCAGTCAAAGATCACATTAAACAAAGGCCAAATTGATTAGAAAAATGCTGCACCAATAAAGGACATTATTGTAAAAATAATATATGTACCTAATTGAAATGAATAGAAAATGAAAGGTCTCACATCACCAGAATGAAAGATTAATAAGCAACGTGATGCAGCAAAACAGAGATTATGAGATTCAGGTAAAGTATACTCAATTATATAGGGGGGGGGGGGGTGAACGAGAAAATATTCCCTCCAACAATTAATATCCATCTTAATATTCACTACAACCAAGTTTCTATGACAAAGAGAATCTGTGATGTTATCCTCTTCATATAATATTCAAAATGTTCTCCCTGTTACCTCTACATGAATTTCTCTGACAATGTCAGTCATGCCAAATTGCAAAAACATTCATTTCAGTTCTTAACCTATGGGATACAAATGACTTCACCATTTCACATGAATGCAATACAAGAATGTTCCCACGAAAGTGTACCATATAAACAATTACCACAAATAAGTTACAATGAAGCATTACCAGACATTGCCCCCTTGGGAAACTCACAGCTTTCAAGTAAGTAGATGAACTAATAAAAGTTTCATTATGTTAATGTCTTCTAAAGAGGAAGTTTTCCTGCAGAAGAGAGGTAGAGTAACAGAGTGGGTACATGTGTACATGGTGTGTTCCAATACCTTATATCAGTCACTCAATTAAGAAATTATCTTAGTCAATTAGTTTTTGACGCCCATCAAGTAGGTTTAAATATCTTGCCAACTCTAATATATGTTCACATTATTCTATTTGTGATGGAAAAATAAACACATTTAGAGATATCTGCAATAAATAGTGTAAGTTCCTCATCAAGTTAATTCATCACTTTTTAGTATGGCATACAGACTTACTAGGGTTTGATCGCAATACTATGCCTAGATACCTGAAAGTCAAAATCATTCAATATCTCATGAAATGTCTTTACCTGTAACCTTTTTTCCAAATTAATGACTTGTATTTCCCAGGTATTAACCACAGGAATAACGAAAAACTGACTTGAACTACGGAGGTTGGTTAGTTTTTGATGTTTGCTTTGCATTTGATCTTCTATGAAGGATTCAACAGTTGAATACAGCTTTTCTCATTCAAGTACCTTAAAAGTTCAAAAACTTTCAAAAAGTTCAAAAACTTTCAAAAAGTTCAAAAAAGAAGCCTAAATTCAACTATGGTGGAACCTCACTTAACAAACACCTCGCAAAGTGTAATTAGCATAATGAGCAAAAATATTTTTTGAAAACCAGCTCACTTAACGAGCGATGAGGAGAGGGGGATTTCTGGAATGAGCGTGTGCATGTTTCCTATGTGCACTATGTGCATGAGCTTCCGTTTGTGTTTAGCACCCGTTCAGCCAGCATCTCAGCATTGTTAGTGATCACACAAGTTATACACTTAACTTCAGGCATTTTATTTGTGAATTATCTGTTCAAAGTTTAACATTTTGAGTTTGGTTTTAAAAAAATCCTCAAAGAAAAAGTCACAAGGAGACATCAAGAAGGAAGAAAGGTAAGAGCAGAAATGAAAATTAAAATCATTGAAAAGCAAAGCTGAGAGGTGTGAGCAAGGCTGATCTAGAATGCATATACAACAGGTCGACATCAACGATTTGCACAAACACAAAGAACATGGACACAATTAAGGAGCTAGATGCTTCAAAAAGAGCTCCTCCTCAAGAAAAGATGTCAAAGCAAAACCTAAATATGCACACATAGCAGCAGAGGAGAATGCAAGGGGATTGGGATGGTGCGGTGATTAATGTACTGGCTTCCTATGCAGAGGGCCCAGGTTCGAATTCGAGCAGCGGCAAATATTTTTCAGTGGTATCCCGATCCCTACTTGAGGTACTTTGTGGAGGGCACTTTGAGTGAGTATGCCAACCATCAGATGGGACATTAAGTTGCGAACCCCTTTGTGCCTTTCATTAAGAGCAGGCTAATGCCGATGCCAGGTTACTCTCAATCCTTCATCCTTTCCTGTCCATCCCTAAAGGTGCAAATGACCTCATTTCTCAATGTTGTTGGTCACCTCCCCTAAATACTACTAGGAGAATGCATCACCTGGCCATAAGCCAATGAAAGGCCCTCTCACATTACTATTTTGTGCCAATGCAATTGGCAATTTGCAAATGAAACCCCTGCTTGTTTGCTGCTTAGAAACTTCACAGACACCCAAGAAGTGTCAAGTTCAGAAGATCAGGCTAAATGCGATTTGTTTTCTGCAAATTGAGTTTGCATTCCCAGTCATTTCATTCTTCGGTAGAAGAAAAGGTGAAGATGATTCCAAATCCTAAACAATTTTTAAATAATTTTTCTTTTACTAAACCCCACACATAAACTCTTTTCTTCTGCATGGGACATTATATTAGATTTTACATTAGTTTATGAAGAAAAAAGAGTTTAGCTTAACAACTGGGTCATAATACAAGTAAGACTCTGGGATGAACTATATTTGTTAATAAAGGTTCCATTGTACTGTCTCTAAAAATTATTCAACTAAAAGGTTATCCCAAGTGTGAACTGCTCTCAAATATCTCAAAATCAAATGACTTCAGATCCCATTAAAGTGGTTATATAAAGAAGATAACCCTATAAATATTCATGAAAAGGAAAAAGTATCTTTTCCTCTTAAACTTGCAACTGTGTCCACCACAAGAAATCTGGCCAATGAACTTCACTGACAACATACAAGAAGTCCTCTCTGATTGCAACACTACTTGCAAACCTTCTAGATTTGTTAGCTGCTGATCAACTGGATCATTGTCATATTAAGAGTATCGAAAAACCTTTATAAAATCAGTTCATTCCCAATCCAATGCATCCAATCCCTTCATTTAATTTTTCAGGAAAGAATATTCTATCCACTCTAGGAATTATCAAGACATATAAACCTTCCAAAATCTATTGAATTTTCAAGGTGAATCATAGCAGTATTTAGTCCTGTATCTTAGTTGCTTGACAAGCTTAATGCATAGTAATACTATTGAAATTTCAAATTTTAGAGGAAAGGAGGGCTTGCCAAACATGTAGCAAGAACAAATGATTGAATTCATACAAGGTATGCTACCCTTACACTTATTCCATAAATTTAGAGCATATAAAAAAATACTAAAGATTCCATGAGATTTCCAGGCTAATCAGAGGGCCTCTGATGATAACAATGGTATTGACAGATATATCATGATCAAGGGTACCTACCACCAACATATCCTCGACCAGCAGAGCTTGAATGGCTTGATGAGTACTTCCCTGAAGCAGAGGAACCATATGATGGCATTCCATGAGATGATGCCCCATATGATGTCCGGCCACTCTTCTTAAAGGACACATCCGTACCACCACTGAATTCACGCCTCACCATCTCTCTCCCATGATTACCGGATGACGCCCTAGTTCATAAATAACAATCTACACATTACCAATTGCCTTAAGTGAGTGTACTATTCCATGACATGTATGCATACAAAATAAAAACCTTGTTCCACTCCCAATGTATAACAGTGACTGGTAACAACCAAAAATATGAAACGAGAACACCCATTTTATATATTTGAACACACACACATACACACAAACATAAGGTTAATCTTTAGTCAAAATATGGATTGGAAACAAAATCATGACCAAATTCATACTTGCAGAAACAAAATAGCCCTACAATTATGACGATTTCAGATCAGTGATTTTCCTATAACTTCAAGAAGTCACTCAAATTGGACCCATTGAAAACGGAGTAATGAGACCATGTCATTTCTACAGAAGATTGGATGAACAAGGTTTTTGTTTTGTTACCTTTCTGAAATACTTACTCCATTGGTTGATCGGGAAAATTAATTTTGTCGGAAGAAACAGGCCCACCCCAATTAAAGGAGCCTAGGTATTTTTCAGATGCTCCGACTAGATCTGGTATTGGCCTGATTAACAAGTGCAGAATGACAATTACTTATTATCCTCTTATTAACAAATTTAAACAGTGCACTTCATGATGGCAACAATCACACTCACCTTCTCCCATGCTGCCTCGAGTCTGGAGAATGCGGTCCATAGCCAAGAGCTCCAGCCCCAAGGAACACAATCAGCAGCCACAGGCTAAACAAGTCCCCACTGGCACGGGGAATCATGGTAGGAGAGTACACTCCGCACCATGCAAGAGAGGAAGAAGAATGCAAGATTCACTTTTCTAGGGGCCAGGAGATCCTTCGTTCTGACTGTGTGAGCCACCAAGTGATGATTATATCCAAAGAGGCCATTCTAAAGTGCCCGGCAAACAGGAAGTAGGAAGTGATAGCACTATCACCGGCACTTGTATATTTTTAATTTGGGTGGAAAGTAATTCATAAATCCAAAAAGTATGTGAATTGGTGGAAATTAAAGATGATAATAATAATAATTCTCAGTTCTCCAAAAATCTTATTTACAAGATATGACATAGATGTGGCAATATAAAACATTTTTGACTTCATCAACTTTAATGCGATGTTAACATGAAATATAATATAAATAAATGCCCAAATTAAATGAGGGAAGTCATTACAAGATAGAAGTCTATTCCTTGTGTATATACATATATATTTATATTTAATTTGGGCATTTATTTATATTATATTTCATGTTAACATCGCATTAAAGCATCGAATTATGTATATATATAAATATATATAAATTGGGCATTTATTATATAAACACAGTAATCAACCCGAAAGTTGGTTTAGTAGGTGATGGTAGAGCTCACCCATGTACCAAGCCCGACGGCGTGTGAATATTCACACATCAGGGTAGGGGGGCCAGTTCCTTTCCCTGTGCCGGTTATGGTTTCCCAGGAAGACCTGGTACCCGAAAAATCAACTAGCTTGGGTGGAGCTGCAGGTGCCCAAAGTGCCTTGCCCGGGAATCGAACCCGGGACCCTCTGGTCAGCAGTCCAACGCTCTACCCGCTAGACCACCGCGACCCTTATTATATATATATATATAATTTTGGACCGAGCCAGAGCAATATCTGACGCAGAAAGTCTTCACAAGGAGCTGCTACACCTTAAGAAGACCTTCAGGCAAAATGGCTACAGCGAGAGAGAAATCGCGCTGGCCCTGACAAGGGCCGTCAAACCTCAGGCCGCCACACCGAAGGAGGACGATCCAAAACCACTGGCCAGGGCGGGTCTACCCTTTGTCTCCACGGTCTCGGGAAGAGTCTCAAGAATTTTGAAGAGGTACAACATCGACACCTATTTCCGTCCCTGTAGCAAACTCAGGGACGAATTGTACGACGAATTAGTAAGGGCAAAGGATTCCTGTGGACTCATGACCCCTGGAGTCTACCGGATACCTTGTGAATGCGGCCAAGTCTACGTGGGAGAGACCGGAAGGACCATTAGTACAAGACTAAAAGAACATCGAAGACATCTCAGACTATGCCAGCCCGAGAAGTCGGCCATTGCAGAGCACAGCATCATCTCCGACCACAGCATCCAGTGGGGAGAGACAAAGATTCTCTGCCGAGAGACGAAATTTTGGGAAAGACTGACAAAGGAAGCAACAGCGATCCGGCTCGAAAGTCAAACCATCAACCGAGATAGCGGATACTCCCTCAGCAACACTTGGAAACCCATTTTGAGAAACATTAAGGAAAACACGAGGCGAAAAACATCCGACCAATCAGACGCGACTTGACCTCGGGACCAAGCTATATAAGACGGCCAAAAACTCACTCACGACAAGCCCTGAAGACGATGGACGACTCTGCCATTGAAACGTCGGCAACTCTACGAACGTGGACCCGGTGGGAGACCCGAATAACCTTGGAAAACATTATTCGCCGGGAAAGTACCAGATCATAGAAATAGGTATAAGGAAAGGGGATAGGAAAACACATAAAAGATATATATATATATACATGCGGGTCGCGGTGGTCTAGCGGGTAGAGCGTTGGACTGCTGACCAGAAGGTCCCGGGTTCGATTCCCGGGCAAAGCACTTTGGGCACCTGCAGCTCCACCCAAGCTAGTTGATTTTTCAGGTACCAGATCTTCCTGGGAAACCATAACCGGCACAGGGAAAGGAACTGGCCCCCCTACCCTGATGTGTGAATATTCACACGCCGTCGGGCTTGGTACAAGGGTGAGCTCTACCATCACCTACTAAACCGACCTTCGGGTTGATTACTGTGTTTTATATATATACATACACACATACATATATATATATATATATATATACATATATACATATATATATATACATATATACATGTACAAGTTTCTTCAGATATGCAGCTATCCTAGCTCTAAATTATTTTTATTCTAAAAAAAAAAGTGATAAGAAATGAATTAACTTCATGATGAAAATATGAGTCTATCAAAAAATCATAAATCAGAACATTCAAAGAAAAATCTCTATTTTTCAAGAAACTCAAGGGATCTGGGTTCATATCCCGGTCAAGACGAATGATTTTTACACTCTGGAATTGTTGCATTGAAAAATCTCTATCATTGTACAAAGTCATTACAAGGATTTAAACTATGTGCTTAACAACTGATCATTTATTTATGCAATTTAAGGTGATACTACCACCACTAGAATATCAGACAGACAGTAGGAAAACATAATCCTATTGATATGCATGTATAGAGCAGTTATAGAAAATTGGGTTGGCACACCAGCAAGTTCACTTCCTATGTATGCCCTTATATACTTCATTCTGATGGGATTTCTCCAATCTAACTCTTGCCGCCCCAAAGAACTTTATGAAAATCATTCAAAGTGCCAAGAAATATAATCATATGCACCCAAGAAGAGCTTGACATTCCACTCCATCCTACATGCATTTAACCTTTCCTACTCCTACAAATCACATGGCTGAGCTTCACGCCACTGACTGCATTCATCAGTGTGGGGCCTGTGGGTCAACCCCTATACACAGACATGAGCTGTGAAATAAACAAGTTTACTCAATGAATAAGTAGCAGTGGGCAATTGGTGGTGGTACTTGATCTTAGAAGAGCATCATCCTTGGGTAAGATTCCTAAAAATTTATGACCTATTCCTATGAATTGATGATCTAACACACCCTGCCACATGCCCATTTGGTGGCTTGCGGAGTATTATGTAGATGTAGACCCTTCAATCAGTCTGGCATGGGTGACCAGAATCAATTTCCCAGAGTTTTAAGTAGAGTGAAATTCTTCGATTTCCTAGGGTGAAAGTTCTCTGCAGTACTACAAATGAATCACAATGTTGGAGATTGCAACAAAACCTACATATACTGCTATGGTTAAAGTTTACATGCCGATGACATACAGGAGGATGTGTTCTATGATATAGTTCTAAATTATATCCCTTCAATAACTTCCATAGCTCCCTAGCATAACTTCCCTGCATTATCCACTTCTTCCTCCCTTTTGAAGAATTATTGGGATTCACCCCTGAAACACAACAAAATTAGTAGGGGACGCTTCAACTCTAATACTAGTATTAATCTATCACTCACTTCCTCAGGATTTATCCTTCTCCTTCATAAAATTCAATTCAGTCTGACTGCTCCACCACAGTGGCTTTTCCCTTTCCCACTGTATACTACTTTATAATTATCATTTCAATAACAACCACAACCTTTCCATATCACTTTGCACAGCACTCATGTATCTCTTATTTCTTCTCACCATCTCTTCTTATCAACTTCTCTGCCTCCAAAATCATTCTGACACATTTTGTCTCCACTCCTCACAGTTGAGAGTCTCTTCTCTCCCGCAGAGATTTCACGAGATGGCATTGCCGGAGAGACCCCATTTCCCTGGACACTGCTACACATTATACAAAGTTTTTATAAAAAGTATCAATAACAATTATTTTCCTCACATGTGCATTAAGTGCTGAATTCAGGTTGTTGGTTAAGTTTGCACAAGATCGTAGATTGTATTGGCATTGATAAGATGACAGTGCACACCATTATCACTGAAATTTTAGTGACACAAAAGATCTCCACTTAACTCTTCCAGAAGGTCTTGACGAACAACAAAGAGCACAGTCAAGTGTTTGCCTGTGAAGATATTCTGCAACAGCATCATTATGATTTCACACCTTGAAGAATTTTGAGGCATTGTAGCAATATCTGAAATAAATCTATTTTCCCAATACTTTTGTTACAAACCATGTACCTATTTGCCCTGAATTAAAGCCAACTCCCATTGTTTCCAGGATTCATTTTTTTCACTCATCATAGTTAATAGCATGGGAAAAAAAATAGTTCGCTCCCTGTAGCTCTCCTCCATACTGTTTTTTTTAAATGCCACTTGAAATGGCCACCCCAATGGAATGAAATGCCTTTAATGCCAATTCACTGTGGAGCAGACTAAAGATTATCTGTCATTGACTCATGAACATTGGTTGGTATGATTTGTGGCTTTTGCCCACATTTTTATTCTTAATTACAGGTGGTGACCTAACACCCCCTGCCAAACACCCTTGTGGTGGCTTGCGTAGTATTGTGTAGAGGTAGACCCTTCAATCAGTTTGACATGGGTGACCAGAATTAATCATTGCTACTCTCTCTATTGCAACTCTATGCGTCATAGGAAATTGCATTGTTTCCCATGACATCAAGGCAACAGGTATTCCACAAGGAGGGAGTTTAATTTACACCTATTCAGTATTTATTATGCAAAAATTTAATTTTGTCATGTTGTTTGCTTTGTGCATCACATACGTGTGGTACAAGTTTCATTGGACCTACTCCAGCATTGCATCAGGAGCAGCTGTTGCAAGTTGAAGCACATTTAGTTTTGCCAATCTCCTGCTTCCCAAAACTATGCCCACCAGTGTTCCTTCACTTTGGGGAACAGACGAAAATCACATGGGGCAAGGTGTGAACTATGGCATGGAGGATGAGGAACATACTTTAAATTGGTTTTCATGAGATAATCACAATCCTGCAATGGGTTTCGCAGAACCCTCTCTGCACAATCAATCTCTGGTAGAATTTTTGGTTACCAATGTGTGGGTGGCACCCAGTGAAATTTTCAATATTTCTGATAGTTTTTAAGAAAATGTAGGATATTCCACAACAGTAACTTTTAAGGGAGTCATCAGCTGAAGTTCATGGTGCATAGCATTCCAATAGAGTTCTTCGGCCATCTTTTCTCAGTGTTAATGCTTGGCATGGGTCGTAAGAGCAATGGCTGGAGCTCCCAGACCACTTCCTTAGAAACTATTTAAGATTTGAAACCATCTTCTAGCTGTGCCCTATGGAAGAACAGGCACTCCATTATCCTCATGTAGCATTACATAGGCTTGATGCTTTGTAAAAGTGAAAGCAAAATTTCAAAGCAGATTATTGGCCACAACATGTTAACTCCATCATTACCTTAAGTGAACTCAATATGTTTCAAC
>CM073771.1:123009658-123029072 GCA_037158775.1 Hetaerina titia | reverse complement strand
TACACTTCCTTCCTCCCTTCATTTCATCCAACATCCCTATCCTTTTTCTACCCTTCCCTCATATTCCTAACATTCTCCCCTCTATTACAGTCTTCAACATCCCAAGGCTGAGCAATATGCCCTTCATCCATTTTCCCTGCTTCCTTAGGATTTCTCCCAACAAACCCTTCTCTTCACCCACCATACTTAGTACTCCCTCATTGGTTTTCCTTTCAGTCCATTTCACCTTCTCCATCCTTCTCCACCCATATTTAAAAAGCCTCCAATATACACCAATTATCTTGCTTCAATGACCATGGTTTTGACGAGCATTTTCATCTTAAAATTCTTCCTCAACCTCCCTGTCATCAACTCCCTCCTCCTTGTGAAAGTCTCTTTGCCTAGCACAATTCTTCTCCTAAAGTCCCTATGCTCCATATAAAATTTTTAATGAGTATTTTCTTAACATCCTTATTCAACGTCCCTGTCATCAACTGTCTCCTCCTTGTGAAATCCTCTTTGCCTAGTGAAATTCTTCTCCTTACGTCCCCAATACTACTTTGACCATTTCGGTCCAGAACACTTCCAAGATACATTAACTGTTCCACCTGCTCTATTTTTTGCCCTCCTATTTTAATGTTCAACTTAGCCTTTCTCTTTCTGAAAAATCACAATGTTTGTTTTTATTATACAGATTATCATAGTAGAACTTTTCATGGGAGGTGGCCAACAGCTTAGGTCATTTGCACCATTAGGGATGGACAGGAAAGGATGAAGGGTGGAGAGAAACCCAGCATCGGCATTAGCCTGCTCTCAATGGAAGGTGTTAAGGGGTCCACAGTTTAACATCCCATCCGATGGACATCGTACTCAAACTAAGTGCTCTCCACAAAGCACCTCAAGTAGGGATTGGGATGCTACTGAAAAATATCTATTGTCACCAGGATTTGAACCTGGACCCTCATGGTGGGAAGCCAATGTGTTAGCCAATGCACCATCTCGATCTCCCTGATTATCATCCCATTCCATCGCACTGAATTTCCAATTCACACAGCAATGCTTGCGATCCCTTGGCTGACTGACAAACTAGAGCTTGGCAAACAGCAAACCTAACCTAACTCATTAGGGTAAGCCACATCAAATATTAGCATAAAAAATGGAATGCTTCATTCATTTCAGGTACCAATGGACACTCTTAGCAAATAAATTACAAACCAAAGGCAAAAGCCTGGCATCCAAAAATTGATATAAGTACATAATGAATTGATTGCAAAATTGATCAAAAAATACATCACCTTCTAAACACATGTTTAATAAATACCACTTCCTCTTCATAATCACCACTTCCAGTAGAATCATCACAATGTCAATCAATTATCACTAGCTGATGAATTATTTGCCATTGCTGACAAAATAATACTGGACAAAACATCTGAATTGCTCAGGCGCAGTCCACTTTCCATTAGTTTTTTGTTGAAGTTAGCTGGACCAGATATTTTCTCCTTCCAAATGTTGAAAAATTCCTCAGAAGAAATATCTTCAACATTCTTATCTTTTATTCCCTCTTCTATTAAAAATTTCTTCCAAACTGAATCCTCTGGGAATGGCGTAGGGGCCGGCTGATTTCCGATATGGCCACCATACATAAACACTTTCAGCTGATATATCAGGTAGTTGTGTTGATATATTTTGTCAGGCTCTGTACCATGAAAAGTTATTGAGTAGTCACTACAACAATTCCTACCCTAGGGATGGAGGCAATGCAATTAACTCAAATGAGAAACAGTTCACCCAAAATAGTACTAAAAATTATTGCATTCAAACTACTTTCAAGTCACATCCTCAACATTAGCCCTCAAGTGGAAAAGTGCTACAATCAGTTATTCATTAACTCTAAATGTGTTTCTATGAGTAAATATTAAAGTGGTATTAAAATTTCTAGTGCTTTTACACAAACGCAGTGGACACTGCTAAGAACATTTCCATTTGATCACAATCTATGAAGAGCGAAGTTCCTTGCAGTAATTTAAAGAAAGCATTCTGCGCTCGATGGAAATATTCATGTCATTTTTCTGCAACCATAAATGCATAAGCATGGAGCTTTCATGATCAAGAACTACTAAGTTCAAGATCAAACAAAGGGCTGATGCAGATGATAACTTGAGGCACTATTAGACACATAGGCATGAGGTTAGGGAAGTAATAGGATTCACAGATTGGGTGGAAGAAAATGGCGACAACAGGAAAGAGATGTCTCTTCATAAGATAGATAGAGGTCTTAAGGCCTTGGATCAAACAAACAAAATTGCCAATAAATTATCTCAAAGCCAAGGAGTTTTCCATGAGAAAAATGGCATTTTCAAAGATTCTAGGAGCAAGAGAGATTTGATTTGGATTCTCCCTAACTTTTTCTGGTTTCACAGAATACCTTTTCCTACATTCCAGTTATATTTGAATATTCACATGAAGCTATTCAATTGAAGAATTTAACACAAAGAAGACAAAAGCCACCACCCACACCATGAAAATGATAAACCATTGGCTGCTGTTTGTCCCTCATCCTACCACTGCCCTTTCCAACAATGCATCCACAACACAGAACTGGCCAGTCTGACAGTATGGGTACAGATCATGGATAATTCACTCATCTCCCAAACCACTCCCATATTCTATAATACAAGTAAGCTTCCTAGAAGTTCCCATGCCCTAAGAAACCTAGCTAAGGTTGTAGATCAGGCAGTTTTAAACACAGTCTACTTTGGTAATTTCCAATCTCTATCGCACTACAGAATTATCTTTTGGGGCTCTACTATGGGTGTTAACAAAGTGTTTATCATGCAAAAAAGAGTAATTACACATGTGTCCAAAATTCCAAAAAGAGAATCATGTGGACCTTATTTTATAAATCTTCTAATCTTACCTGTAACATGTTTGTACACATGTTTGCATGTTCTAGAAAACAGTTATCTCTTTAAAACAAATGAGTGTGCCCATTTCTATGCTACAAGGCAAAGAAAGTAGGTGCATTCAATACAGCATTCCACTTCTTTGTTTCGCTTGTTTGTTTCCCTTTGTGCTGGCATTAAAATTTATAACGATTTACCAGCAGGCATTAAAGATACCAACTCATATCACATGTTTAAATCTAGGTTAACACTTCTTTTAATCAAGAGTTGTTTATGACCTAAATGAATATTTTTCATCAAAGTATGACAAGAGGTAATTTCACTAACCCTATTTTTTTAGAATGAATGTGCACATTTTTTGTTTGTGTGGGACATATCTTATATTTTACCAGTGTAAAATAACAAGATGAAATAAAAAAAATAAGAAGGGAATATCCATGTACAATAATACTGCAGGAAAACTATTAATTGGCCCTAGAAAGATTCAAGGGAGCTGGAAAGAATAGATACTGCTATCTATTTGGTGAAGATTTCAACCCCCCAAATTGTACTATGCCAAACAGTTTACTTTGAACGGTTTGATAATCTGTAAATTTGCCAATGAATGTTTGCCCATCAATGAAATTTTGTTACAATAGCTCTGAGAGCATTTTTCAGTCATTATTTAGTGCTTGTAAAGCGAAAAATCTGTCAATTAAAAACACTGCTATTTTGTTTGCATGGGCAGAATTTTTTTCTCAAGTCGGTAGAATAAATAACAGTACATGGTGTGTTAAAACCAGTAGGAAAGTTATTGGTACGTTATAAGTGAAGTAAATGTGACAGCATAGTGCAATCGAGGATTGTTCGCATTATACATAAGATAGAACAACTCTTAATATGCATGAACTAAGTAATAATTACCTCCTTCACAGGATAAATGCTTTTAGTCCAATAACTAGCAAGAGATGATATTTTACCAGGGAAAAGCAATTGATTGAAATTGTACCCATGGAATCTTCCTTTTCCAAACGAATCCCTTGTATCTTCTGGGTATATCCCCAACTCCTTCAAATGTTTCCCTGCAATTATAACATTGGTAAGTGTTTTTTTCAACTGTTCTGTTGAACTGTGATTTGACAAATATGTAAAATTAGTTACCAAGGTAATAATCTTCATTTCTCCAAAATTTTCCTCCTGCAATGCAACTATCAGTCGCGTTAAATTTTTTACGAATTGCTCTGACGGCACCTTTACTCAGTACGTAGCCAGCCTGGGCTACGTTATAGTCCACACCCCAAAATTTGATGGCATGTCCCATATAATATGACTTTTCATGGCTCAACTTTGCTACATAAATACGCAAATTTTCAGGAATGGCAAACTGTGATTCTGGTAGAAATAGGATCCAATGCATTATAGTTTTGTGAGATTCCCATAAAATGCGAATGGCTTCACACAAAAAATGCCAAGAAGATTTCGCTTGAAGCTCAATAACTGGGACGGAATAATTTTTGGGGGGCCCAAAAAAGGTTAATTCATTGCAATGTGATCCCCACGTATCACGAGCCGTGACAGCCTTACGGTCGTCTCGTACAAATACAATACACATTACATGAACGGTCTGAGCTAACAGATACGCTTCAGTTTCGTTTACTTTCGATGAGTTATACATCAAATCCTCATAATCAATAAGGTCTCTATTTGAATGGCTATGAAGAACAAAATTTGAGTGCTTTTTTCTGAGGACTTTGTGATTAGGTTGGTATGTTACTGTGACAATCTTTTCCTCCAGGTAATGCAAAATAAGAGCAAGTGTTGCCCCTATTAAACAACCGAGCAAGAAAACAGAGAACGACCCTCGCCTGAAATTCCCGCGCGGAATCATCTTGCATCAAATATGAACAAGAAATTCAGAGTCTTTCCCTAAACACTAAACAATTCTCACAGAAAAATCACCCATTCTGATTTCTGCACACATTCTCATGTTACGCTATCACTATGTTTTACGAGACGAACATTGTTCCAAATACTTCTTTACTTCCGTCAATTCGAATTAAGTGAGCCTACTGAACTCACACAGTGCGCTTGCGCTGCTTCGCTTTATTTCATGGAACGCCCATTTCCAGGAGGCCCATATCATCTTCTCTTTTTTTCTTTGGGAAATCCATTCGAAGAGGACGTTGTTTCCCAAAGACTACGTCGTAATTGCGTTATCTATTATCAAATATTACAAAACAAAGCCCTGAAATTAGTTGATCTTCATAGGGAATAAAAAAATTGCATTTTCCGTGACGTACTCATTTGGCGGAAGAAAAAACAAATTCAATTAATATATGTTATATTTTACCATTGTAAAATAACAAGATGAAATGATTATGAATAATTTGTGTCTAAATATCATCTTTATTTTTAAAAAGAAATTTACTGATGAATATATACAAAAAAATTGAGTATGTATGGGTTTATATTTTCTTGACGTCCTATGTTTGTATCTGTAAGCAAATTACTGGGCAATAAAAGGTTATAACAGCATCAATGAATCATTGTCATATTTCAGAGCATACATTTGAAATTAACTATCAATGAAGGAATGCTATTTTTTTAGCAGGTTGCATTGTAACCAGATAATGAAACTGCCACGTTTTCACTGGCTCTTCAATTAAGGAATCACATTAATTTGATTCTGGAATTGTAAAAAAATAAAAACCCATGACCAATCTTAAAAATTAAGTAAGCTGTTAATTGTGTATTTTCATGGGCACAATAACTAACAAAGTCATGAGACGGTAAAATCCGCCGGTATTTTCCGATTAAAAAAAGTTGTTTTTATTTTCTGACACTATCCTCTGGTGCGCTAAGTGTCTGTAACTCACATTCTCGCGTCCTATGAAACTTATCTATACCTCTCATCCCTCATATATCATGCGCGTTTCGTTATGTGTTTTGGCGCTTCAACCGGTGTGTTTTAGTGAGAAGGGTTGAAGAAGTACGGAGATGTAATTGACTTAGAACTGAAGGCGGGAAATAATTAACCTGTTAGGAAAGTTTCATTTTGTTTGGTCTGTATTGACTAATTCTATTAGCATTTTTATTAAATAAACACGATGGATCATATGCCGATGGGTTTTAAGGAAGTCATTCCGGACCAGACTTATTCTACTAAATGGAGGGAGTTCATTATTAATGCAGGTATTCGTATTGTACCTTTTGCAGAAATATATCAGTAATAAAATAAATATAATATGTAATTGAGGAATTTATTGTCTAGGAGGTACTCAAAGTACTCTGCAGGATATCAAGGTGCCAGAGAGGGCCGGAGGATTCTGCTATAAGGATTCATCGAAACATTACACGAGGAATCGCTTCATTTACTGGTATTTATTTTTTTACGGTTTCACGTTGTCAGTGGTACTCTCTATATTGATGCCCAGAATGGTAATGGTTATGCGCAATATAATTGAAAGTTTCTGTTGAGAAAATATTAAGTGAGACATACAGACATCTGCACGTTGCTTTGCAGTGGTGAATTACCTGCTCGATTAGCTTGTCAGATGTCACACTTCGTCTAGCATTATGCCGGTTCTATCAAAGACATTGTGGCTACAATAACAGACTGTGTGCCACAGAATAGTTATGTGGCTTGTGATAAGATCTTTATTCCCCAGCGATAGCTATGTTTAATGAGTAAGAATCTTTTAAGTATTAACTGTTTTGGGAATACAAAGACCCCGGGACTATATTGCGTTGTGTTCATATTCTCTGTATTATGTTTTCCACTCACAAATATTCTTAGCCTTCCTAGCTTTTATTTTTAGTTAGTCCTATGCAACCGGAAAATTTCCCCAAAAATGTAATTGAAGTTTTTATTTCTCTAATCTTTGAGAGAGGCGATCAGTGTAATTTAGGTATTTCCGTCTAATTTACATATTATCAGTACTTCCGAAGATAATTGAGTATGTTTGGGCAGGGATATGTTGCCCTTGCTTAGACTGAGGCTAGCTGTATAGTTTAGTATAGTATAGCTGCTGTTTCAAGTGGATTTATTTCCATAGATTACACCAAAAGGTTTAAAAAAATTAATGCTGATGTTTTTACTTATAAGTTGTCAGAGATAGGTCTTGGAGACGTATTCTAAAAGTGGTTTAGTGGCTATTTGAGAGAACGTTCTCAAATGGTTAAAATTTGGAATAGAAAATAAAAGAGATAAGATTATTTTGGTGTTCCTCAAGAGTTACATATTGTACCTTTAATTTTTTTATTTTATTAATGAATCACCTACCAAATCTTATTGTAAGCTCGTGAACTCACATGTTTACTGGTGATGTTGAATTATTTAAAGTTGTAAAAACCGTTCAGGATTGTGTTCATCTTTAGAAATTTATTGATTTGACAACTATGGGATTCAGTCTGCTCAGCTGTGTGTGTGCCTAGCGGCGGGGTAGTCAAGGTTTCCATGGTTGCCATCTCACAAAATCCTTGAAGCGATAGTAGCAGTACAGAAGACACAAAGAAAGACCACATTAGTTGGAATAGGGACTTGGATTTTTGGCACGTTGTTGACGGCAGGTAAATTAGAAAATATAAAGTGAGAGAGAGAATATAGATGTTTAAGGGATGGAACAGGTGATATGGGGATTACTGGAATGATAGTTAAAAATTAATACACAGTGGAGGGAAGAGAGAAATGCTGAGGGGTGACTATAATATTTGATTAAAAGGTGCATAGAAGAATATTTAACATAGAGAAAGGTACAGATGCCGAGCAACAAGCAGAACCATGGAAATTGGTCATTATACATGCCACCAAGCAATCATTGGAAGGAAGAAGTCGATAGGGTATATGATTTGGAATGTGAGTGTACGTGAAGGAAGAGATGGTAGTGAGGGGGGACTATGGTTTAGGAACAAGAAATGACCATAAGGAGAAAGCTACTGAGTTCTGCTGGAGGCAGTACTAAGTCATCACCAAGACTTAGTTTAGGCATCACACAGTGCGTAGGCATACATATAAAATGCCAGGTTACTCAGAAAGGTATAAGTTAAATTATATTATGGCTAGGCTCAGATTTATGAGCAGCGTGATTAATTTGCAGTTTTTGGGAGTGGATGCAGACTCAGGCATTTTATATTTAGTAATATGATAAATTATTCTTATTGGGTAATCTATCAGTTAAGGTAGGTTTTTGGATGGAGAAAACTATTAAATAAATATTTTGTTCTCGTACAAAACACAACCGAACATCCTACTCTACAATAAAAGTCCCTCTTCATCTCTGTGGACTTCCTTCCTCCCTTCATCCTGTCCAGCATCCCTATCCTGCTCCTGCCTCATTCCTTGTTTGTCTAACATTCTCCCTTGTATCACAGTCTCCAACATCCCATTGCCGATCAATATGTGTTGTATCCATTTTTCCTGCCTCTTTATGATTTCTCCTAAAAATCCCCTCTCCTCCCCCACCAGTACTACCTCTTCCTCATTTGTTTTCCTTTCTGTCCATTTCACCTTCTCCATACCCATATTTCAAAAGCCTCCAACTTCTATCATCCTGCTTCAGTGACCATGTTTCCACGCCGTAGATAGCAATGCTCCTTATCAAAGTTTTGACAAGTTTTTTTCTTATGATTCTTACTCAAAAAGCCCTGTCATCAATTTCATCTTCCTTGTGAAAGTCTCTTTGTGTAGTGCAATTCTTCTCCTAGCCCCTAGTACTTTGACCATTTCGGTCCAGAACACTTCCAAGTTACATAAACTGTTCCCACCAGCTCTAGTCTTTACCCTCCTGTTATGCTGGCTTAGCATTTTTCTTTGTGGAAAATAGCATAATCTTGTTTTATGAATATCGATTCTCATCCGATATCTATCGCACTGAATTCCCAATTCACTCAGCAATGCTTGCAACCTCTTGTATGGCTGACAAACTAGAGCTTGGTCATCAGCAAACATAGCTGATTTTACAACTTTTATTCCTACCTCCAGTTCTCCCCATTCCTCTTAAATCATTTTCTCCATACATACATTGAACATCACCAGTGATAATGGATAACCCTGCCTTACACCCCTCCCAAACACTGCCCATCTGGACTCTTTGTTCCCCACTTGCACCTGAACAGTCTGAGACATGTACAGGTTATGGATTATCCTCCTCTCCCTCCATTCTAGTCCTATTTTCTGCAATATACTCTCTAGTTTTTCCCAATTCAATCTATTAAATGCCATTTTCGAAATCTACGAAACAGGCAAAAACGTCCTGATTGTGTTCTATATTCCTCTCAATTATTGATCTCATTACTGCGATGGCATCATGCACCCCTCTCCCCTTCCTAAACCCAAACTTATCTTCCCCAAAGTAATCATTTGCCCTACTCTCTATCCTTTTGTTTATCATGCTGAGAACAACTTTAGCTGTATGGGAAATCAAACTAATTGTTCTGTAGTGCTCACAAGATGTAGCCTTTATCTTTTTCGGAATAGGAAGTAACACTGATCTCACAAACGAGTTGCATAGACTAGCTCTTGTCTGGCTCCTAAGCTTCGACCTATCTGGCATGGGTGAACCTACCAGGAGCATTATTATTACTACCACCTGCACATCTCTGGGGGGGTCATCGGAATGCACAAGCCCTTCCACCACGTCAAGGTTGTAGTCCATGGGAAGGATATGATAAATATGATTTTATATTTAGTAAAAATGAAGTTTCACATCTAATTTAAAAAGATAAAACAGGGATGATAGTTCAGGAAATGGCATTAGAAGTACTAACTGGAACAATTAAGGAGTATCAGCAGACTTAAGTGAAACTTAGGAGTGAGGACAGGGAGCCCCATACTATAGAGGGAAAGTGGGAACAAATCAAAATAGGGATATCGTAAGTCACAAAAAAATCTATTCAAAATGTGTATCGGGAAAAGGCAAGAAAACCATTAATGAAATTATTTTTAATGGATGTTGTGTGTGGAAGGAGTTATTGGGTTATGAATGGAATTATTAGAAAGTTAGATGAGAGAAGGAAATGGAAAAATGTAGATATAGAGTGAGGTAAAAGGAAATCTTAAGAGTTAAATGTTAAATTGAGGTTAGACACAAACTGAGGGAAAGAAACGTGGTGGAAGACTGCCAGGATATGGAAATTTTACAAAGGAAGAGTGTAATTATGGCTCTATAGAGAAAGATAATACACTGTCAGGAAGTGCGAAGGCAAAATCCATTATAACAATCACTGTATGGTAAAGGCATTAGGCCAGCAAAGTTAGGCTTAGAAAGAGATAATGACTTGGAGGAAGATAGCTTAGGTCCTGGAATACTTGACAATGAGATTAAAAGGACATTAAGGGAAATGAAATCAAATAAGGTTGTGGGGGTAGACAACATTCCTTTTAAGCTTCTTTAACCCCTCTGCACAGAAGTTCGCCGCCTGAGAGTTGAACCAATTGACAACACCGTTCTTGAGTTCCTCTTTGGTTTTGAAACGTTATCCACCAAACCACTGTTTCAAGTGCAAGAAGAGGAAGTAGTGGCTAGGTACAAGGTCTCATCATCTCCATCTTGTTGGTAATGGCCCAAAAACCCTCATCCACTGGACATTCTTTGCTCTTTGTGGTGGTCGGTGAACATTTTCACACAAATTGCACACAATTTGTGGTATCCGAGGTTTTCCGTGACAATATTGTAGACAGTAGTGCGTCCAAGTTGAGGAAATTGTTCAGCCAGGCAATTAATCGTCAATCGACGATCACATCACTGTTATTGTTCCACTTGCGAATCAATTTCATCGGTCAGAATACTGGGCCTGCCACTTCGCTCTTTGTCATGGACATTTTTTCGTCCATTTTTAAAATCAAGGCACCATTGTCTAACATTTCATTCACTCATAACTGTAGGTCCATACACTAGGCATAACTCCCGATGAATTTCAGCAGCCGACAATCATTTTGCTTACAAGAATCGTATGACAGAACGCACTTCAAAGCTGGCGGGATCAACGATTGTCGTGGATATTGTTGTTTGCATGCACAGACAAGCAAACGACTTCTGAAACAAAACAAATGCTGCTATAGCTTCTCAATGCATCAGTAGATGGCGCTGCAGGAGTAAAACTGTGTTCTGAAGCGCTAATATTTAAATAATATATAAGCAAACGGCTCTTACTTTATGAATATGCCTTGTAAATTCACTCAAATTCTCAAAACCCATCCGACTCCATGCAATCATGCCAGATGCAAAACATGTTTAATGCTTTTCATAAGTTCCCTTTCACAGCAGCACTTTCTTAAATATCTCCCATCTCTTCTTACTTGTTTCATTTAAAAAATGAGGTATAACTCCTAAATGTACACTCTGCCCAGATTTTTATATTGGCCAATGCACTACGGCTCTCAGTATTAAAGTTAACAATCACAGAGCATCCTGCAACCCATTCTCCCCATCCACCTCCCTAAGTTACCAGACATGCAGATACCTGCAGTGAAAGTTTTCATTATTGTTACAAAGTATTTATTATTTCCTCTGTCCCGTTAACAGCCACACGGGATTGTTATAGTGCAGTGGCTAGTGTACTGGCTTCCCACCCAGAGGGCCTGGGTTCAAAGCCTGGAGATGGCAGATATTTTTCAGTGGTCTCCCAATCCCTACTTGAGGTGCTTTGTGAAGAGCACTTTTAGTGAGTATACTGTCAATTGGATGGGATGTTAAACTGCGGACCCTTTGGCACCAATCAGTAGGATCGTGTTTAAAACTTCTTATTGGCTAACTCCTTCCTCTCCAGTTCTCTCACCACTAATCACTAATAATATGCACCCCTTTGCATATCCATAACCCACACAATATCCCCGGCAACCTATGGCTTCGACCACCAAATGATGTCTGCAGTGAGTTTTAAAATTTGTCTTCATATTTTTTTTAAGGTTTTATGTCTGCGATTCTCTTATTTATTGGGTTTGTGTAATGAACATGAAAACCATTATAATATTTTTGTATGAATATGAATTGTATATTAATATTCCCTCCCATGGACTACAATCTTGTCGTGGTGGAAGGGCTTGTGTGTTCCGATGACCCCTAGAGCTTTGCTGGTGGGAGTAATAATAATTACTCCTGGAAGGGTCACCCATGCCAAATAGGTCGAAGGTTAGGAGCCAGACGAAAGGTAGTCCATGCAGCTTCTGTTCCTCAGTGAGGCGGCTGCAATGGCGTCTGACCTCAGTGGGGCGGCCATTAAGTGATGGTGTCACATTAAAAACACTATTGAGGAAGGCAACGGGAAACCACCTCAATTATGATTCCCAAGAATGTAAATGATGGGCACTATAGATAATATGAGTCCTGGCAACTACGGGACTCAGCCCAAGAGGCCGTGTGTCGTGCCCGGCAGCGGGAGAGGCAAGGCTTCCGTGGTCTTCATCCCACGAAACCCTTGAAGGGAAGAAATAACTGCAGCAGGACAGAAGACTCAGAAGGAGACGAAAGTAGTTAAAATAGGAACCTGGAACGTCAGGACAATGTTAAGGAGAGGCAAATTAGAAAATGTTAAGCGAGAGATGGAAAGAGATAATATAGATGTTTTAGGTCTCTGCGAGGTGAGATGGAAGGATAGCGGGGATTACTGGAGTGACAATTATAGAGTGATATACAGCGGCGGGGACGAGAGCCAACGAGGGGTGGCCATAATTATAAATAAAGGGGTAGGAAGAAGCGTAGTCAACATAGAGCAAGCAACTGATAGAATTTTACTCGTAGAGATTAAAGCAGAGCCGACGAACTTGATCATTGCTCAGGTCTACATGCCACCGAGCAACCACAAGGAGAAAGAAGTCGATAGGATGTACGATGAGTTAGAGGATATCATCGCGAGTGTTCCTGCAGGGAAACATTTGATTGTGATGGGGGATTGGAATGCGACGGTAGGCAAAGGAAGAGATGGGGGTGAGGTGGGGGACTATGGGTTAGGCACGAGGAATGAACGCGGGTAGAAAGCAATTGAATTCTGCAGGAGACAGGGGTTAGTCATCACCAACAAATCGGTTTAGACACCACAAAAGGCGTAGGTATACATGGAAAATGCCAGGTGACTCAGAAAGGTATCAGTTAGATTGTATTATGGTTAGGCACAGGTTTAGAAACAGTGTGATAAATTCGCACAGTTTCCCAGGAGCGGATGCGGACTCCGACCACAATTTAGTTGTTATGAAATGTAATGTTCGTTTCAAGAAGATAAGGCAAGGGCGGCAGGTTAGGAAATGGAATTTAGAAGCATTAAATGGATTAACGAGGAAGGAGTATCAGCAGGCTGTAGAGAAAATAATGGATGACGGTAAAGAACTGAGTACTATCGAAGAAAAATGGGAATGTATCAAGTAAGGAATATTGGAAGCCGCTAAAGACACTATAGGAACCGTTTACGGGAAAAGGATAAGGAAACCATGGGTAACGGATGAGATGATTGCAAAGATGGATGAGAGGAGAAGATGGAAAAATGTAAACACAGAGTTAGGTAAAATGAAGTACAAAGAGTTAAACAATAAATTGAGAAGGGCCACAAATAAAGCAAAAGAAGTATGGTGGAAAATGCAATGCGAGGATATGGAAAATTTACAGAAGAAGGGTGAAATTGGTGCTCTAGACAGCAAGGTTAAGTTATTATCGGGAAGTAAGAAGGCAAGATCTGTGCTAACAGTGAAAGATAAGTGGGGTAAGATAATAGTTGAACCAGGAAAAATCCAAGAGAGATGGAAGGAATATATAGAAACACTGTATGGTAAAGAACTTAGGCCGACAGGGTTAGACATAGAAAAGGAACATGACGTAGAAGAACATAGCTTAGGTCCAGGCATACTCGACGAGGAAATAGAAAGGGCATTAAAGGAGATGAAAGCAAATAAGGCTGTGGGGGTGGACAACATTCCTGTAGAAATGTTGAAATGGCTAGGAAAAGGTGGGAAGAAGGCCATATATGGACTGATTCGTAGTATCTATGAGGAAGGAATCTGGCCGGAAGATTTTGTGAGATCGGTGTTAGTTCCTATTCCAAAAAAGGCAAAGGCTTCGTCATTTGAGGATTATAGAACAATAAGTTTGATATCCCACGCAGCAAAAGTTATTCTCAGGATCATCAACAAAAGGATAGAGAGTAAGGCAAATGATTACTTAGGGGAGGATCAGTTTGGGTTTAGGAAAGGAAGAGGTACGCATGACGCCATTGCAGTAATGAGGTCACTAATCGAGAGGAATATAGAATACAATCAGGACGTTTTTGCCTGTTTTGTAGATTTCGAAAAAGCGTTTGATAGAGTGAATTGGGAAAGATTAATGCGTGTATTGCAGAAAATAGGAATGGATTGGAGGGACAGGAGACTGATCCGCAACCTGTACATGTGTCAGACTGCTCAGGTGCGAGTGGGGAAGGGAGAGTCCGGATGGGCAGTGTTAGGAAGAGGGGTAAGGCAGGGTTGCCCATTGTCACCAGTGCTGTTCAACGTATATGTGGAGGAAATGATTAAAGAGGCATGGGAAGAACTGGATGTAGGAATGAAAGTCTGAGGGGAATTCGTAAAATCAGTTAGGTTTGCTGATGACCAAGCATTAGTTGCTCAGTCAGCCAAGGGGTTGCAAGCATTGCTGAGTGAATTGGAGGTTCAGTGCGATAAATATGGGATGAGGATCAATATTAATAAAACAAAGGTTATGTGATTTTCCAGAAAGAAAAAGGCTAAGCTAAATATTAAAATAGGCGGGGAAAAAATAGAGCAGGTAGAACAGTTTACATATCTCGGAAGTGTTTTGGACCAATACGGTCAAAGTGGTAGGGACGTAAGGAGAAGAATTGCGCAAGGCAAGGAGGCTTTCTCAAGGAGAAGGGAGTTGATGACAGGGACGTTGAGTAGAGATGTTAAGACAAGACTCATTAAAACTCTGATATGGAGTGTAGCTATGTATGGTGCGGAAACGTGGTCACTGAAGCAGGAGGATAGACGTAGATTGGAGGCTTTTGAAATGTGGGTGTGGAGAAGAATGGAGAAGGTGAAATGGACCGAAAAGAAAACAAATGAGGAAGTACTGGAGATGGTGGGTGAGGAGAGGGGTTTGTTGAGAGAAATCCTATGGAGGCAGGAAAAATGGACGAAAGGCATATTGAGCAGTAGTGGAATGTTGAAGAAGGTAATAGAGGGGAGAATGTTGGGCAAGCGAGGAAAGGGTAGGAACAGGATAGGGATGTTGGATGGGATGAAGGGAGGAAAGAAGTACACAGAGATGAAGAGGGACCTGATGTAGTTTAGGTTGCTGGATTGGGTTTTGTTTGGAGTTGCAAAGTGTGTATTTGATAGTTGTGTCCATCCAGGAACCTACCTTAACCGGTAGATAACCTAATAATAAAAAAAATGATAGTATTATCAGGTGACAGTAATATTCTACATCAATGACGTACCTTCCTCTAGTGAGCTCTCCTAATCCTTCTCCTGCATGTCTAAATTTTGATAGTATTAAAAAATGAACAAATAATGACATAGTATAGCATCTACGACGAAGTTATGAATGGCTCCAAGGGTTTGTGTGTAGCAATGTGTACTATTTGATATTCGGAGAGGGGGATGGCATGACTATTTATACTAGAGTATAAGTCAAAAGTTTTGTTTGTAAAAAGCATAGCATATCTGCTCACTTCTGCTGAGGTAAATGCATTGCTTAATGCTACACAGTGTATATTTTTAGCTGCTGTTCTTATCTTTATTTCCTCTGTTACATTGCTTTTTTACCAAATTACTTGGATTATACTACTTTGATACAAAATATCAAGTATTATGGATCAAGTATTCAGTTCAGTATATTTTGGGAGGGAGCTTATTTGCCTCTTGAGCTATTCTTGCAAGAACACTACAGTTTTGAAGTTTTAAGAAAACCTAATAAATTCAAGTCAATGCTCCTTGTAAGAAAATTTGGAATTTTTAAAGGAGTTCAGTCCAGTAGAATTGGACAAGGTGTAAAATTATAAAAAATTTCTGCTTGATAATGAACAAAGGATAAAGTTGTCAAAATGCATTGTCCAAGAAGTCTTGCTACAAATTATAAATTGGAAATTCATTTAAGTTACAATGCAAGCTTATTCACTCCATCATGTCTCAATGTGTACCCGATCCACTCATGTAGTCCTCCTTTCCTGTATGTGCTCCTCAAGGTGTTTCCCTCTTCCCTGTTGTATACTCCCTCATCTCTCATCTTCATTTCTGTCCTTTAAATCTTCAGTACTTGGTTGCCAAAGCTCTCTTCTGGTATTATTTTCTCGTGGCAAATATCTAGATCTACACAGTGCTTTCTCAAAATATATTTACATATTGCATTGCCAGGCTTGTTAACTGTGAGCATATTGTTCGAGTGGACTGTCACCTGCCTTCATAGCTTAAGCTACCTTTTGTTTGAAGTCTTTCAAGTTTTGCCCCTCCTATACTACTGTGCTTATGATGTAGATGGAACATTGACTATTTACATATTAAAAGGGCCCTTATTGTTAAGGAGAGTGCTGTATATGTTGGATAAAAATATTTGATAAAAGATAATATTGTGTGTGAGTTAGTTACTTTTTTACAGATTTAGCCCTAAGTTCTTTATAAGTATGTGGTTGGTTTATTTTTAAATTTGACTGTACCCATTGTTTCATTAGGCGGATCACAGGTGATGTGCTGGAACTTGTGGAGCAGAGTTTGGAAATCAATCTTACTGGGAACCATGTCCATTACAAATTCCAAGACACAGCTATTCTTGAAGGCCTTAGTATCCATGAGGCTGGTGGTGGTAGCAATGTTGTCTTGCTGGTGGCCACGGTGTCCAGTGTTCATCGTCTTACATTCCCTCATCCAGATATCATTCACAAAAAGGTATTTAGTCAAATGACTCGTTATTAATTTTTAGGTACACGCATTGATGATCCTGTAGCTATATCATTTATGTTTGGGACTGCACATTTAATTTGGGGAAAACTACAGGTGATTTATAAGGATTCGCTGAAAAATGTGTGCAAAATAAATTTATTTTATCGTTAATGGAGCATTTATCCATGTATTCATGAACTGAATGTAGGTCATATTATCCTCATGTTTAGTGGATTTTAATGGACCATTTAGAATATACTCTTTTTGTGTCAAATTTACCTGCCTGAAAATATATTTTAAATTTCCCATTTCTTTATGCTGTATATGTTCAATATTTATCAGTGGTCAATTTATTTCATGCAGATTTTCAACCATTGATGCACATAATTCATTTTACTGTCGTTAATTCTTTTCCTGTAAAGACATCTTTCACCAACACAATCTTTCTCATAATAATCCCACAAATATGCCAATTTTCCTTTAAAACTGCCCATATAAATAAAGCGCCCTAGTTAAGTCCCTCCAAAATTAATTTGTTACTTTACCTTCCAACTTCTGTAGAATCTCATTACTTTAGTTGTCATTCAGTTAATCTTCATGCTAAAACTCTCACATACCTTCAGCAAAGTATTCAGTAATACCTACAATCCCTTGATTGCCTCCCTTGCTTGACCTAACTTGCATACCTAACTGAATAAATCATTTTGTCTCACCCACTGTTATTCCCAGCTCAAGAACTTCCTATTTGCCACCCTTAACATTTCCTCTGGATTTCTGTTAAAAGTTACCAATGATAACAGGCAACTCTGTCTCACTGCTCTTCCTATTTTGGCCATCCTGTTTGGACCTGTGCCACCCTTAACTGTACCATCTGGTTCATGTGCAGGTTTCAACTAAGTTACCTATCACTCCAGTCTACTCTTATGTTCTGTAACATTTCCATCAACATTTCCCTGTCAAATATCTTCTCAAAATAGATTAAATACTCGGAGACATTTTGATTATATTGTATAAACCATTTCTGCTAACGTTGTGATTTCATTGTGTGTTCTTTAACCCTTTCTCAACAATTGATGTAACCATGTAGCATGCATGGCAATGTTATGCAACCTTCTATTGATAATTCTCAGAAAAATATTGCTGTTTGTAAAATTAAACTTTTACTCATTCTGCTTGCTGCTTGCTCAGTGGCATTTTACTCTCTTTTGAGATGGGGATCAAAATTTATCAAATGAAATTCTCGGATGAAATTATTTCTGCTCTGTAAAATTTCAAGGATTTCTTCCTCTGTATTTTACTAAACTTAGTAATTTGTAGAGATATCTGATCTTGTTCTGTCTAGCCACGTTCAACTATATCTCTTTTAGCATTTTTTCTATCTCATTTATTAATCTTGAGTCTCAAGCTAAACCTGTCTACATCACATTACCTTTCTGTTTCTAAACTGGCTGATCTAATAATACAGTTGAACCTTGCACAACAAACATAATTCATTCTTGAATCTTCCTTTTAGAGCAAAATATTCATTAATTAAGGCAATTTTTCCCATAAAGCCTAAGGTAAAATAATACATTCTTTGCTGAAAACCAATAAATTGTGCAAGGTTTATTCAAAGAAAATTATTTATAAATTGTTAGGGGTCATGAAGTTTCTGAGTAGTAAACAAGCAGAGGTTTATGTACGAAAGTATGAAAGCCATCTGTGCCATTCCTATTATGCTTACTCGTATAGCCCTCTTGCTTCTTCCATCTCAATTCTGCTGCTTGGAAGGAAAAATTCTTCCACAGGTTCTATGCATGCTCATTGCTTGTATAAAAAGTATCGGACTAAGTTTATGAAGAAATAGATTTATTTCAGATAATGCTGCATTGCCTCTAAATTCTTCATAGTACATCTCCTGAGCATCGATATAATTTTGTCAGGGGCTTTTCAGTGACTCGAAGGCTCCCTGGTGGGCGGAAGGTCTATAAGGGTTCACTTGCAAGCTTCTTTGATGGCACTTAGGGTCCCATGGTGGTGGTGTGCTTTGAAGGAAGGAGGATCTCATGGCTTGGCAATAGGAAATAGTGTGCTGGTACCAAGTCAGGACTGAGAGAGGGTTGGGGAATCATCGCAATGTCATTGCAGAATGTCTTTGCAAGCAGACACTCGACTGCTCTTTTGGTCATCTGGGACCAGTCCTTGAGGACAAGTTTAGCACAGATCTTTTGCATCACCAAATTTTCAATAATAATGGTGTGCACTGTCATCTTATCAGTACCAATAATATGATACACAATCATAAGCACACTTAACCGATGGTCTGAATTCAGCACTTCATGTGCACATCAGGAAAAAATTGTCACCATTACTTTTAATCCAAACCTTGTATAGCACAGGCTAACTTTTTAATTGGAGTTTGCTCATCACCATGTTCAATAGCAGTTAGTTTGGCCTAGTAAGGAGGTTATACTTAGTATTGCATGTTTTCATGTATATTTTTTCCATCAGATTAAATTTTTGACTGGAATTGAATAATTTATAGATGGTAATGCTTAAAAAAAATGTGTATTATTTTATGATATGAATTGGTGCAAATATGTTCAATGATGACTCGGCTTGAAGCTCGGTATGGTATGAGTAGTTCTGGTTGACTAGTAATCATGAGTAGCATGCATGGAGATACAATAAGTCATAATCTAATCATGGT
>CM073771.1:122761355-123009558 GCA_037158775.1 Hetaerina titia | reverse complement strand
CCACCATAATAGAGTTGAAGAAATTTTTTCTCCATTTAACCCAACCTTAAACTTTAGTGTTTGTGGATAAATTATTATTCAATTTTCCAATTGAGGCCTTTTCATCTCTTTAGGATCATTTGTCATCGCACCACCCGGAAATGAGTGTACCATCCATATTTTCCGAAGCATCACAGTCTGCTGCACGTGATCCTGCAACTTTTCATGTAATCAATAATGCCATTGCAAGTAAGTATTGCCAAACATGTATTTGATCATATGAGTTCTAGTCATACAAGAGTTGATTAGGCAGCAACTTCAATTTATATCTACCTATTTCTTCAACCAAATCAAAATAGCATTTTTTTAAAGTTCATGTGTACGAGATCTCAGAATTTATCATGCCCCATTACTAATCAGAAAGATAATAGCTAAGAAAACAAAATGTTGCTGTTTCCCTTAACATTTTTCTGTTTCACATTATTTTGATCTGCAATTTGTTTTTATGCAGTCTATTATCTTTTGGCTAGAATATGATTCACCTTTGGCCAGTTGCATAAAATATTTTTATTTTGTATTACACAGAAGTGTTTCTTTTTTACCTTGATGGAGATTCACTGTGTTTGACCTCAAATAATTTACAAGTGACCTGAAGGACTCTAATGGCATTCAATTTGGAACTCATTGATCCTCCTTTCATCTGAGTGCCTCCATCATTTAACCCCACTCATGCTTACAAAACAATTTTGATTGTACTTATGTGATGCAACATTCACATGTTTTTTTAACAATGTGGCAGTAGTCACATTGTCTTTGTATGTATCCATAGATGATGCATAAAAAAGAACTTGCACATGTTTTTGAATGATATGGCAGTCACATTGACCTAGTAGTTCAGTAGTCATATTTGAAGTCAAACATACTTGTGTGTCCACATGCACACTCACTTGCCAGGTATTTATGAAGGAGTTAAGGAAAGGGATAGGACATGCAGAAAGAGCAGTCACAGGGTTGGTGGGGAAGGTCAGAGTTTGCTGAAACCTTTCAGAAAAAGTTGATGGAGCCTGGTAATTAAATCTTGGTCCTCCAGTTTTCTGAAGAGGAATGCACCCCTGGGGTCACATGATGAACCTCGGAATCACTCTGGTTTATCCAATTGAACCCCAATGCCTTCTATTTCCACTCAAAATATTGTATTCTCTCACCACCATAAGGATGAACACACTTGGAGAGGAAGGAATTGGGAAGACATACAAGCAAACAAAAATATTATTGCTCTGCCTTGGTGGGTATGAATAGTCGGAAGAAGGGAGTGAGCCAATATGGTCAAATACCTTTATTTAGAAAATTACATTGTCTATGGTTTGATTCTTGATCTGGATCAACTCTTTTATGAAAATAACTGTAAAATCTTTCTTGGAGGATATTCATCCCTCTAATTTTAATCCATTCCCATTTATTTCAGAAATATATTAATTGATGAAAAATGTAAAAAATTCTTAATCATATTTTATCATTTGTTGCTGCTGTAGATTCAATGCTGCCTCATACCTCTGCCTCCTGGCTTTCTGCCAATGATGAAGCCTTGTTCGCCCTGGGCTATGGGACGGGTTCTGTTCTCATCTTATGCATGGGCTCATCACGCATTGGCTTAGTCTCATCTGCTGAACTCAAGCAGTCATCTGTCATCAACCGATTGTGGTCAGGAATAATGCCGGAAGCGTTAAGGTGAATTTTTGGTGATTGCAACATTACCCAACGTCTGTTATATTTCAATTGGGCTCTCTAACCTTTTGTGGTACACATTTGTGATATTAAGAACATAATATTTTCTTCATAGTAATATAATGAATGCTAATCTGACTTTTAAAGATGGATTGGATTTCATTGTTTAAATTTTAACTAAACTGAAATAGTCCTGCCATGAATATTAAAGAAAGCTGGATACATTTTTTTTCCTTCTTTTCCAACTAACTTTGTGATTAAACCTTGTGGTTAAGTATGTAGCTGGAAGTGGTGTAAGTTTTTTTAAGTCAACAGTAGTTTTTCAACCCAAATTTATGTTGAAGCTTTTCAGTTTACATTTGTCTTAACCATGTAAGATCTGGTGCTTTCCTGGTATATTTGCTTGATGAATTTTTCTCGGGTCTTCCACCAGGTCAGGGGTTCCATATTTGCTGACATTTTGATGCTTAACTCGTGCATAATCCTCAGGATATGCCCTGAGGACTATGCACGAGTTGAGCATTGAAACGTCGGGCCAAAATGGAACCCCTGACCTGGTGGAAGACCCAAGAAACCATCATGGCTATGGCCATTATGTAAATGGTTTTATAAAAGATTCTTTCATTATTTATTTTTCAAAATGGTCAAAAGACAAAATTCATCAGTATATGAGCTATTTATATGGACACAAGATACAAGAAATAGGAATATAAGCACAGATACAAAGAGATAATAAACAATATTACAGATGATTTTCTTTGCTTGCAAAACGGGATCCCCTATGTCCTTCTTATGAAAAATAATCCTGTGCCACAGACAAGGCAAAAAACATATTTTTTAAATATGGATGTGATTATCTGTGTTACCATGTATTACTTTTCAGCAAGAATGTAATAATATACAGTATTCTTAATTGCTCAAAATGGTCAAAGGATATGAAACTAATCAGAATATGGACTTATTTACATAAATTCAAAGGAAACAGTATAGGATATGGGAAAATAAGCACAGATACTAGGAGTTGGTAAACACTATTACATATACTGGCAGCTGAAGGTTCTTATTTTGAGTTTTTCATCAAAGAACTCATCCACACCGTACTAAAGCTTGCTTTGTAACTGTTAATTAACTTCCGTTTAGAAGTAGTGGGGGAAATAATGGTTTAATTGATTTTGGAAGTGTATTGTGAATTTGGGAATCAGTTATAATTTATTAGTACTAGTATCATTTATTAGCGCCATCTGTCTGATTGTTAACTGGGCATTTTTGGAACTAGTCTGCTGGGTCAGAATAGGGTTTTGCTTGAAGATGGAGAGCCGCATAACACTTTCCTTGTTGAACTGTTTCTTGGTCATCACTATCCTGAATTTAATCCCCTTTTCACTTCTCCAGATATTTGTTACCTCCAGACCTGGATATTTGTACCTCTCCATTTGTTCCAGTGACTCTCTTTCCATTGCAATATTTATTTCCTCAACTCCACCAACATTCATTCTTTTGGTCTTGCTCCTATGTATCGTCAAACCATATTTCTCCTTCATGCCATTAAGGTGTTGCACCATCCCATGTAACTGTTGTTCACCCCTGGCCCAGAGGATCTCGTCATCACCGCACCTGATGCACACGATCCTTTTTCCTCCAACTGACACTCATGCATCTTCTCTCCAGCACGACCTGACCATGTCTTCCATGTAAAGGTTGAAGGGGGTGGGGGAGAGACATACAACTCCTAATACATCTTTGCACTGATGTCCTTCCAGTCCAGTTCCTTTAGTTTATCCAAATCCCACTTTTTAAATGTCGCAGCTCTTTTTATCCTTTTTAGTGTTATCTCGATTTCTGCAAAAATAACAACTAATGGCCGCTGTAAATATCTACACCAGGGAGACCACAAACCCGCTTCATTCCATTTTTGTTTTTGTTTTAACCAATATAAAGTCTATCTGCTCTCTATAAATATCATCCGGTGTACAATCTTATCTTAGGATTTAAAAACAGATTTTGCAACATTAACTTATTTTCCCTTGGAACTCTACCAGTTTATCATATCTCTCTGAGTCCATGCAGTCCAACCATTCTTTTCCCAGTGCTCACATTCCAGTCACCCAATACAACATTGCAGCATCCTTGTCCTTCATTTCTCTTTCTCTCATATGTTACACTTCCCCATTACTACAGTCGCCTGTTGGCATGTACACTCGAGTGACTTGAAGGGTTTTGGCTGCAGACTCTTATCTTCATACCCATCTCTCTCATAGATCACCTTGCTGACACAAGCCTTCATATTTTCATTTACAATAAATCCATCTCTATTCCTTCCTCTCTTTCTTCTACTGAAATGAAATGCATTGCTCTTCACCCCAACCTCCTCCCCACCTCACTTTGCTTTCTTCAATCATATCCATCTTTCTTCTCACATTTTCAATTTGTCTGTGCCTTAAGACAGTTGTTACATTTCAAGTTCTGATTTTTATTCTTTTCAGTCTCCCCTTTCCTTTTTTCTTATATGTTGGCTTTGAGTGCAGCCCCTCCTGGAAATCCAATTGAGGGCCTTTTTTACTTGCAAAATATTTTTAAACATCCAGATTGTACTCTTTATGTTCTCCTCTATTTGTGACAACATTATTGTTTTGGCATCATACAACTCCATCTTTTTTTCTTAATCCAAAATGAACTTTACCTCAGTAATCATTGGCTCTCTCCTCCATTCTTTTGTCGATGATCTTAAAATTTGCTTCATCTGAGTTCAAACTTGTAATCCTCCACAAACCTCCCCTCTCATAAGTGGGGAGCCCATAAAAACCCTTCTCCACTCATTTACTTACATTCTTGAGTGGTTCTGTAGGCATGTCTATCTCTTCTTACAGCCTTCCTTCCACAAGGCAATCAAAAGTCGTCTCACGCTGCTATTTTGCACAAATGTGATAGGCAATTTGAAAATCATTTAGCATTGGCATGGGGATGTTAAGTGGTAGCAGGATGCCTGAATGGATCAGCCAACCTTGTCAACTGAGAGCAACTTTCAGGCCTCCACGAGAGTCTCCTGAATATGTGCATGGGTGCCTCAAGGGTGAATGTTTTCAATGAAAAACCCAAAAAATGGAAACCTCCAAAAATACTGCGGGTAACATTGCAATCATTACCTTGTCCCATTCCAAAATTATCCAATCCTAGCTGGATGGGAAAGTTGGAATGGTCCATTGTCATCCTGATGATGATAGATAGAGGTCTTTATTTGAGCAAAATTGAGATCAAATGGTCCCTTCTTCCATTTAACCCATCCTCATATACATTATATACTGTCATAAAATTTATAAGTGCATCCATACACAATACCTATATACACGTGCATACACTTAACTACGTGTAGACAGACAGACTTACATTACGCACAGATATTCACATCTAAAAAAATATATACGTACCTATCTAGATTAATATGCGCTTACACAAAGTAAATTACAGGTGAGGGAGAAAATGATAAAATAGTTAATGTGTAAGCAAAGAATGTGGGTTGTGGGAAAAGCTAGGGAGAGTGTGATATTGCTCACCTAGTAAAAACCCTCACAAGAAAACACCCACGAAGAGATGGTGGGTGTGAAAAACCTGCGAAAACCCTAAGAATTAGAAGAAAGATGCATATGCATTGTGATTATTTTTCTCATAGTATGCATATTATCATGTCACAGAAGAAAAAATGAAAAAATTGATAACATTAATCAGAAATGAAAAGTAATGAGAATCACCACATTAAAACTAGAGATAGTTATATTGATGCAAAAACTACAACTTGAGATGACAAAAGAATAAGTAGAAAAAGCATAAAAACTGACCTGCAGCCAAGTGAAATGAGGGAGGGTATATTTGTTAAGTTTTGTACCTGAGGAAAATGAACTTGTGAAGTGCTCTCTTAAATGTTGTTGCAAATGGAGAGTTTCTATGTCATCTGGGAGAGAGTTCCACTGACAACATGCTGTCTTATGAAAAGATTTGTTATTGATTTTCATGCAAGGGTGTGGGACAAGAAGTTTAATATGACCCCTGCTGTTCCTGTTGTGCATTGAGCTGATTGGGAGGAAATATTTGTGTAAATACTTGTAAGTGTGTGGTTTGAAAATATCCTGTAGAAACTTTAAATAATCAAACCACTTTACTTTTCCACATTAATGAAACCTGGGTTGTAAAAATTAAAAAGTTTATGTGGAAAAGTAAAGTGGTTTGATTATTAAAAGTCAGTATGAAGATTTTCCACCAAGTTACACCAGAAACTGTTTCATTTATCCTGTAGAAAATTGAAAGAATATGGAGATGACTGTGACCCTCTAGTTTTAACCAGGATATTCTTGTAAACTGGACTACAACCTTGTCGTGGTGGAAGGGCTTGTGTGTTCCGATGACCCCTAGAGCTGTGCTGGCAGGAGTAAATATCCTTGCTCCTGGTAGGGTCACCCATGCCAGATAGGTCGAAGGTTAGGAGCCAGACGAAAGGTAGTCCACGCAGCGACTGTTCCTCAGTGAGGTGGGTCAAAGGTGTCTGACCCCAGTGGGGCGGCCATTAAGTGATGGTGTCACGTTAAAAACACTATTGAGGAAGGCAACGGGAAACCACCTCAATTATCATTCCCAAGAAAGTAATGATAGGCACTATAGAGAATATGAGTCCTGGCAAATATGGGACTCGGCCCAAGCGGCCGTGTGTCGTGCCCGGCAGTGGGGAAGGCAACGCTTCCGTGGTTGTCATCCCACGAAACCCTTGCAAGGGAGAAATAACAGCAGCAGAACAGAAAATGCAGAAGAAGATGAAAGTAGTTAGAATAGGAACATGGAACGTCAGGACAATGTTGAGGACAGGTAAATTAGAAAATATTAAGCGAGAGATGGAAAGAGGTAATATAGGTGTTTTAGGTCTCTGCAAGATGAGATGGAAGGATAGCCGGGATTGCTGGAGTGATAATTATAGAGTAATATACAGCAGCAGGGATGAGAGCCAACGAGGGGTTGCCGTAATATTAAATAAAGGGGCAGGAAGAAGCGTAGTCAACGTAGAGCAAGCAACTGATAGAATTTTACTCGTAGAGATTAAAGCAGAGCCAACAAACTTGGTCACTGTTCAGGTATACATGCCACCAAGCAACCACAAGGAGAAAGAAGTTGATAGAATGTACGATGAGTTAGAGGATATAATCGCGTGTGTTCCTGCAGGGAAACATTTCATAGTGATGGGGGATTGGAATGCGACGGTAGGCAAAGGAAGAGAGGGTGGTGAGCTGGGGGACTATGGATTAGGCACGAGGAATGAACGCGGGTAGAAAGCAATTGAATTCTGCAGGAGACAGGGGTTAGTCATCACTAACACATGGTTTAGACACCACAAAAGGCGTAGGTATACATGGAAAATGCCAGGTGACTCAGAAAGGTAACAGTTAGATTATATTATGGTTAGACACATGTTTAGAAACAGTGTGATAAATTCGCACAGTTTCCCAGGAGCGGATGCGGACTCAGACCACAATATAGTTGTTATGAAATGTAACGTTCGTTTCAAGAAGATAAGGCAAGGGCGGCAGGTTAGGAAATGGAATTTAGAAGCATTAAATGGATTAACGAGGAAGGAGTATCAGCAGGCTGTAGAGAAAATAATGGATGACGGTAAAGAACTGAGTACAATCGAAGAAAAATGGGAATGTATCAAGCAAGGGATATCGGAAGCCGCAAAAGACACTATAGGAACCGTTTACGGGAAAAGGATAAGGAAACCATGGGTAACGGATGAGATGATTGCAAAGACGGATGAGAGAAGAAGATGGAAGAATGTAAGCACAGAGTTAGGCAAAATGAAGTACAAAGAGTTAAACAATAAATTGAGAAGGGCCACAAATAAAGCAAAAGAAGAATGGTGGAAAACGCAATGCAAGGATATGGAAAGTTTACAGAAGAAGGGTGAAATTGGTGCTCTATACAGCAAGGTTAAGTTATTATCGGGAAGTAAGAAGGCAAGATCTGTGCAATAAAGGGCATTAAAGGAGATGAAAGCAAATAAGGCCGTGGGGGTGGACAACATCCCTGTAGAATTGTTGAAATGATTAGGAAAATGCGGAAAGAAGGCCCTATATGGACTGATTCGTAGTATCTATGAAGAAGTAATCTGGCAGGAAGATTTTGTGAGATTGTTGTTAGTTCCTATTCCAAAAAAGGCAAAGGCTATATCATGTGAGGATTACAGAACAATAAGTTTGATATCCCACGCAGCTAAAGTTATTCTCAGGATCATCAACAAAAGGATAGAGAATAAGGCAAATGATTACTTAATGGATGATCAGTTTGGGTTTAGGAAAAGGAGAGGTACGCGTGATGCCATTGCAGTAATGAGATCACTAATCGATAGGAATATAGAATACAATCAGGACGTATTTGCCTGTTTTGTAGATTTCGAAAAAGCATTTGATGGAGTGAATTGGGAAAAATTAATGCCTGTATTGCAGAAAATAGGAATGGATTGGAGGGACAGGAGACTGATCCGCAACCTGCACATATCTCAGACTGCTCAGGTGCGAGTGGGGAACGGAGAGTCCAGGTGGGCAGTGTTAGGAAGAGGTGTAAGGCAGGGTTGCCCATTGTCACCGGTGTTGTTCAAGGTATATGTGGAGGAAATGATTAAAGAGGCATGGGAAGAACTGAAGGTGGGAATGAAAGTCGGAGGGGAATTTATCAGTGCGATAAATATGGGATGAGAATCAATATTAATAAAACAAAAGTTATGCGATTTTCCAGAAAGAAAAATGCTAAGCTAAATATAAAAATAGGCGGGGAAAAAATAGAGCAGGTAGAACAGTTTACATATCTCGGAAGTGTTTTAGACCAATACGGTCGAAGTGGTAGGGACGTAAGGAGAAGAATTGCGCAAGGCAAGGAGGCTTTCTCAAGGAGGAGGGAGTTGATGACGGGGACGTTGCGTAGGGAGGTAAAGAAAAGACACGTCAAAACTTTGGTATGTAGCTATGTACGCTGCAGAAACGTGGTCGCTAAAGCAGGAGGATAGACGTAGATTGGAGGCTTTTGAAATGTGGGTGTGGAGAAGAATGGAGAAGGTGAAATGGACAGAAAGGAAAACAAGGAAGTACTGGAGATGGTGGGTGAGGAGAGGGGTTTGTTGAGAGAAATCCTATGGAGGCAGGAAAAATGGATGAAAGGTGTATTGAGCGGCAGTGGAATGTTGAAGAAGGTAATAGAGGGGAGAATGTAGGGCAAGCGAGGAAAAGGCCAGAACAGGATAGGGATGCTGGATGGGATGAAGGCAGGAAAGAAGTACACCGAGATGAAGAGAGACCTGATGTAGAGTAGGTTGCTAGATTGGGCTTTGTTTGGAGTTACAAAATGTTTATTTGATAGTTGCATCCATCCAAAAACCTACCTTAACCAGTAGATTACCTAATAAATTCTTGTAAACAAGTCAGAAATATGATGGCATGATGATGGGAATTTGGAATACAGACCAGTTTTGTATAACCACTGCAGTGGGAAAGGCTGCAAATGCTGGTGAATTATTTTGTCTAAAATAATGCATAAACATTGACTTGAGTCAATAAAGTTTATATTCAACAATATGTATGAATTCCAAGATGAAGTGTCGTAATGGGCACCCCTGGATCTCAAGGCATGGGCCTGTATTCTTTCATTTGAGTGTCAGCTTCACGGTTCTCTCAGAAGGCACACATTTTGTTTCTAGACAGAACATTTCTTTTGCCGTTTTGCCCTCTTTGGTGTTTCTCATTCTCCGTATGTGAACGCTGGTATTGGCAATTGTTGCAGGAGCAGAGGTGGCTCTGGTGGTTTGGGGATGGTGAATTTTGGAGTTCATTTTGGAAGTGCTGGGGAGGTGGCCATGGGAATGGTGATCCATCCCGTCGCCAATGAGACATTCCTGTTTTGCCTGTGCCGAGATGGTAGGCTGAGGATGTGGTCAGCTGCTCAGAAAGAGTGCAAGCTGGCTTCTTATGTGTTGGAGAGCACTGCTGAGTCCGGTCGGAGACTGCTGCAAGGAAGTGAGTGGTGTCTTCTTCCGAAACAATTGTGTGCACTGATATTGTGAGATGGCCCAGAAATAGGTTCAACTCTAAGGTCTCTTGGGTGCATACCATAACAATTCCTTTTGAAACTTCTTAAAAAGTTTAGTCAATCAACCTAGAATCTGTTTGTTACAAAATTGAAGGTGCCGTAAAATTTAGATCTTGTGAATTGGTTTGGGTAATTCAATAAATATTCAAGTGGTAGTGATGGTGTTAGCTCCAATTTGATAAACTTAATAAATCCATACTCATCTCTGTTGAACTGCTAGCTTGTTTAGAGTAGTAAAAGTGACAGTTATTACTAGAATCTAGTTTCCCTTGTGACATGCTGATGAAAGCATGCAAAAACTGACTGGTAGAGTAAAATAACCATTAGCTGGGAATACAGCATAGCACGGGTGCTAAAAAGGCTGGAATCATGGACCCTGTCTTTATTATAATAATATTTATTTGCCTCAGGACTTCACGAAGTAAAATAAAGGACAAGTCAGAGAACAAAAAATCAGCTGTTTCAGAGTTCCCAAGACTCCATAAACTCTTCCACACTATGATAGCATTTATCTGTCAGAAAATGCTGGAGATATTTCTTAAATGTACTACTAGAAGGAGCAGATTTTATACCTACTGGCAAATAGTTGAAAATTCTAATGGCCACATGAAAAGGACTTATTATATATATATATATATATATAGATTTTTACATATGTATGATTTCTTCGAAGTAACTCGGAAGTGTTGAATAAAAAAGTCTAAAGTCCTAAGTTTTATATATATATATATATGCGGGTCGTGGTGGTCAAGTGGGTAGAGCGTTGGTTTTTTTTATAGCGCATATTTTTTCACATTTATACAAGGAGGAGGAGAGGTAAGGGGCCAATAGGAAGCGGACAAGGTTGGGGAGGGGAAATGTAGGCAGCATTGGATAAAATCAGTGGGCTTGGTTCAGCCCGGGGGGTTTAAAAGACTGGAGCACACAGATATGTGCCATCTCGCGGGTTCTCACCTCTATGTTACTAGCGGAATTGGGAATTGGTCATAGAGAGAGGTAATATTTCAGGGCTTCTAAGCCCTCTATATTACCTCTATATATATATTACCTCTCTCTACGACCGACACCACACACTCCATCCACAGATTTTCTTCTCGAACTGAGTCAACTCGTCCTCAACAAAAATGCCTTCCAATTCAATGAAAAAATTTATTTGCAAATAAAAGGTACTGCAATGGGCACACGTATGGCTCCTGCATACGCCAATCTCTTTATGGGTAAACTTGAAGAAAAATTTCTCCAGCAACAAACCCTTAAACCACTCTTCTGGGGCCGTTATATTGTGATATTTTCCTCCTTTGGTCCCACGGACGCGAAAACTTGTCATCCTTCATTTCCTCTCTCAACTCCTCCTCCTCGGTTTCTTTCACTTCCTCTATATCAGACTCAAATCTCACCTTTCTAGACATTGACATTCATCTCCAGAACAATAAGTTTTACACCTCAGTCCACATTAAACCCACCAACACCCAACAATATCTCCATTTCAATAGCTGTCACCCATCGCACACAAAACGCTCCATCCCCTTTTCACTCTCAGTCCGCGGCCTCCGTCTCTGCAACAACACCCCCTCCAAACAGAAATACATTGACCAGTTACACGTTTCTCTCAGAGAATGTGGGTACCCTGAAACACTGCTCTACAGGAAAATTCTCAAACCTTCAACCCAATACACTCCTCTCCCCAAACCTAACCGCCCAAAATGCCCTAACCTTATCATCACTTTCTTCCCCGGAACCCACCAAATTAAACAGATAATCCGTGAACTCTTCCCAATTGTTAGCAATAGTCAATCCACATCACCTTTATTCCCACATTGTCCCTCCGTTTCATTTAAATGCCCGTCAAACCTGCGTGATATCTTCAAGTCTATAAAGCCACCTACGAGCACCCCTGTCTCTTCCCCACCCCTGTCCGCACCATGCAACCGCCCACGCTGTAAATGCTGCCATCTCCTAAGACCTTCCACATCCCTTATTACCAACTCCCAACCCATAGCCACCTGCACCTCTAAAAACATTATATATCGCCTCTCCTGTAATTTCTGCCCTGCCTTTTACGTGGGTGAATGCACGACCACCCTTTCCCTCCGAATGAGTAACCACCGCTATTCCACCAAATCTCCCACCTTCCTTAATTATCCCATCCCTACTCACACTGCTTCCCACAACCAGTCTTTTGATGACTGCTTCTCCGTTTCAGTGATTGAAATCCTTCCCAATTCCGCTAGTAACATAGAGGTGAGAACTCGCGAGATGGCACATATCTGGGTGCTCCAGTCCTTTAAACCCCCCGGGCTGAACCAAGCCCGCTGATTTTATCCAATGCTGCCTACATTTCCCCTCCCCAACCTTGTCGGCTTCCTATTGGCCCCTTACCTCTCCTCCTCCTTGTATATATGTGAAAAAATATGTGTGTATATGTATGTATGTATGTATGTATGTATGTATGTATGTAGTATGTATGTATGTATGTATATATATATATATACACTTTTTTGGAAAACCTACAAACGTGTAATGTAAATTCACTGATAGTCATAACAAACACAGAAACCAAAACACACAAAAGAGGGACTCACTGGTTCTCGAATTTTCGGTGGTCCAACCACCTTTCTCAAGAGGAATTAGGAACAGAACTGAGGCAGAGGAGGGCCCGAAAGCAGTGGTAGGAAGGAGAAGGGGAAATGGGGGAAAAGAGGGGAAAAGAAAGGAAAAGGGGGAAAAAAGGGGGGGAAGGCATTCGAGGTGAGGAGTTTGGAGGGTAGTGTATGGCGCGGGAATTTTAAAAAAGGTGGGGATGATATGGAAGTTGTTGGGGGCGGAGGGGAATGAAATTATATGCATAAAGGGGGCAATTAATGTCTAATATTAATACCTGGGCGATTCCAGGAATCCAAGAGCCAGATGAAAGCTAGCTCTAATGTTTTGAGTTTCAGTGGAGGGTCTGAGTCTGGGAGGGATGCTAAGACGGATACTTTAAAACATTGGTCAAAGGCAGTGTTGTGTTCGGAGGCATGTTTGGGGATTGGGAGCATACCAATAAGGGAGGAATTGTTGCATGAGGCTCGATGATTATTGATTCTAATATTGAGGGGTGTGGTACACTGTCCAATGTAAAAGGCAGGGAAAGTTGGCACTTGAGTAGGTAGACAAGAATGCTAGAGGTACACGAGGAGTAGGGAATTGGTGGGAGAGAGTTAAAGAGCGGGTGGGAGAGGAATGGGATTCTGGTTAGGAAAATAGGACATGTTTTGCATCTAGGTTTATTGCAGGGTCTGGGAGTGATTTTGGAACGGGGCGAGGATTTAAGAAGTGGATTGGTAGATTTTAGAAGATCTGATAGATTGGCGGGGCGTTTGAAAGTGACAGAGGGATATGGTAGATGGATATATATATATATATATATATATATATATATATATATATATATATATATATATATATATATATATATATATATATATATATATATTTATTTATTTATTTATTTGGTAATCTACCGGTTAAGGTAGGTTTTTGGATGGACACATCTATCAAATAAATATTTTGTAACTTCAATTGTGTAAATGGTGGAATCAGAACTCTATCCTATCCTCAAAAACCACAATTCCACCACCAACCTTTTCCCCAAATGCCCCTCTGTCACTTTCAAACGCCCCGCCAATCTATCAGATCTTCTAAAATCTACCAATAGACTTCTTAAATCCTCGCCCCGTTCCAAAATCACTCCCAGACCCTGCAATAAACCTGGATGCAAAACATGTCCTATTTTCCTAACCAGAATCCCATCCCTCTCCCACCCACTCTTTAACTCTCTCCCACCAATTCCCTACTCCTCGTGTACCTCCAGCAATGTTGTCTACCTACTCAAGTGCCAACTATGCCCTGCCTTTTACATTGGACAGTGTACCACATCCCTCAATATTAGAATCAATAATCATCGAGCCTCATGCAACAATTCCTCCCTTATTGGTATGTTCCCAATCCCCAAACATGCCTCCGAACACAACACTGCCTTTGACCAATGTTTTAAAGTATCCGTCTTAGCATCCCTCCCAGACTCAGACCCTCCACTGAAACTCAAAACATTAGAGCTAGCTTTCATCTGGCTCTTGGATTCCTGGAATCGCCCAGGTATTAATATTAGACATTAATTGCCCCCTTTATGCATATAATTTCATCCCCCTCCGCCCCCAACAACTTCCATATCATCCCCACCTTTTTTAAAATTCCCGCGCCATACACAACCCCTCCAACCTCCTCACCTCGAATGCCTTCCCCCCCTTTTTTCCCCCCTTTTCCTTTCTTTTCCCCTCTTTTCCCCCATTTCCCCTTCTCCTTCCTACCACTGCTTTCGGGCCCTCCTCTGCCTCAGTTCTGTTCCTAATTCCTCTTAAGAAAGGTGGTTGGACCACCGAAAATTTGAGAACCAGTGAGTCCCTCTTTTGTGTGTTTTGGTTTCTGTGTTTGTTATGACTATCAGTGAATATATATATATATATATATATATATATATATATATATATATATATATATATATATATATATATATATATATATATACATATGTGTGTGTGTGTGTGTGCATATGTATACATATATATAAGGATTTTATCCAATGCTGCCTAGAACCGCTTCACTCTCCTGAGCGAATCGGTCACCAAGTCCCCCTCTAAAGGCCCGGCCGCTTCACGACCTAGTCCTTCCAGCTCTTCCCCTACCGCGGCAACTCTACCGCCCCCTCCCATTTCCCCCTCCCCCCACCTTGTCCACTTCCCATTGGCCCCTTACCTCTCCTCCCATCACCCTTCTCCTGCACATGTCCTCTCCGCTCTTCCCCGACAACGGCATTCTGATGACGACGGCCGTGCCGTCGAAACGTAAATATCTACTGTAAGTGTCCTTCTTTTATGTTTCAGTGTGTGTAATATTTATTATCTTAGTGTTTGTGTGTTTGCGCAACGCTGGAGAGCGTCATTTTCAAGATTATACATATATATAAACATATATATATATATATATATATGTTTATATATATGTTTATATATATATATATTATTATTAGGTAATCTACCGGTTAAGGTAGGTTTTTGGATGGACACAACTATCAAATAAACATTTTGTGACTCCCCACCTAGCAAACTAATATATATCAGGTCCCTCTTCATCACGGTGTACTTCTTTCCTCCCTTCATCCCATCCAACATCCCTATCCTGTTCCTACCCTTAACTCGCTTGCCCAACATTCTCCCCTCTATTACCCTCTTCAACATTCCACTACCGCTCAATACGCCTTTCATCCATTTTTCCTGCCTCCATAGGATTTCTCTCAACAAACCCCTCTCCTCCCCCACCATTTCTAGTACTTCCTCATTTGTTTTCTTTTCGGTCCATTTCACCTTCTCCATTCTTCTCCACACCCACATTTCAAAAGCCTCCAATCTACGTCTATCCTCCTGCTTCAGCGACCACGTTTCCGCGCCGTAGATAGCTACGCTTTATATCAGAGTTTTTACGAGTCTTGTCTTAACATCCCTACTCAACGTCCCCGTCATCAACTCCCTCCTCCTTGAGAAAGCCTCCTTGCCTAGCGCAATTCTTCTCCTTACGTCCCTACCACTTTGACCGTGTTGGTCCAAAACACTTCCGAGATATGTAAACTGTTCTACCTGCTCTATTTTTTCCCCCCTATTTTAATATTTAGCTTAGCCTTTTTCTTTCTGGAAAATCACATAACCTTTGTTTTATTAATATTGATTCTCATCCCATATTTATTGCACTGAACCTCCAATTCACTCAGCAATGCTTGCAACCCCTTGGCGAACTGCGCAACTAATGCTTGGTCATCAACAAACCTAACCGATATTACGAATTCGAATTCCCCTCTGACTTAAATTCCTACTTCCAGTTCTTCCCATGCCTCTTTAAACATTTCCTCTACATACGTTGAACAGTACCGGTGACAATGGGCAACCCTGCCTTACACCTCTTCCTAATACTGCCCATCCGGACTCGCCGTTCCCCACTCACACCTGAGCAGATATATATATATATATATATATATATATATATATATATATATATATATATATATATATATATATATATACACTTTTTTGGAAAACCCACAAATGTGTAATGTATATATACATATATATACATGTATGTATGTATATATATATATATACATATATACAAACACACAAACACTAAGACAACAAACACCACACACATAGAAACATAAAAGAAGGACACTTACATTGGATATTTACGTTTCGACGGCACGGCCGTCGTCATCAGAATCCGGCCGTGCCGTCGAAACGTAAATATCCAATGTAAGTGTCCTTCTTTTATGTTTCTATGTGTGTGGTGTTTGTTGTCTTAGTGTTTGTGTGTTTGTGCGTCGCCAGAGAGCGTCTTTTCCAAGTATATATATATATATATATATATATATCATTACATCATTAATTTACAACAACAAACACAAACTATTAATTAATAAATATAAGAATTAATACAAGAACACAATACAAGAAATACAATAAAAGAACAAATTACATCAAAACACTGTCAAGTATTATGCCCATGTCCTTGAGCATTGGTGATTTGTTGTTTCATATTATCCAGAGTTGGTCTTGCACTTGAAATTTACATAGAATTAGTTAGTTATTCTTCCTGATCATATCCAGAGTTTTCTCAGGTGGCAAAATGTTTAGATTTGTTGTGCATGTGACATACTCTGTACATTAAGTCCACTATTTTTTTATTTTTAAGTACAGTGGAATCTCGTACAACAAGCATAATTCACTGCGTGATCTTTCACTTAATGCAGAACACTCATCTAGTGAAACAACTTTTGACATGTAAATTAATGTAAAGTATGATAATGCGTCCATGTCAAAAAAATAAATTATGCTCCGTGATTTTGTCCATTTCCATTTTTGACAAACAGTAAAAACAAGGACAACAGAAACTAACATAACTGGCACCATACGCACAGCTTGATGATCCGCCCCAAGCACAGACGGCTGGCTCATTGGGTGTCAGGCAATTAGCACCGCTAGTGGGCGGGACCTATTCATGGCTGCCAGATTGCACCAGTTCGTGTATTTATTGCACAGACCACCATGTATCACCATTACCTCAATAGGGCAATGTCTCGTACACATACTGAAGTGTCCTAGTCTTGGGTTTTTCACTTTTATATGTGCCTGTAATATATGATTGTATCCCAACTACTAATTTTTGAATTGACCACTTTGTAACAATTCTATCTCCTTCCCCACCATACCCAGCACTTCCTCATTTGTTTTCCTGTCTGTCCACTTCACCTTCTCCATCCTTCTTCTCACCCAGATTTCAAAAACCTCCAATATATGCCTATAATCCTGCTTCAGTGGGCATGTTTCCATACCAAGTGTTTGATGAGCCTTTTCTTGGCATCCAACTTGACGTCCCCATCATCAATTCCCTCCTCCTTGTGAAAGCTTCTTTGACTGATGCAATTCTTCTCCTTATGTCTCTAATATTTTGACCATTGTGGTCCAGAACACTGCAGAGAGAGGTTAACTGTTCCACCTGCTCTACTTTATGAATGCCTTTTTAATAATTAACTTCTTTCTTGTTTCTTGTAACATCTTGTAACTTAACTTGTTTCTTCTAACATCTTTCTCGGAAACCACATATCCTCCATTCTGCTTACGTTTGTTCTCATCCCATTCTTATCACTTTGACTTTCCAATGGTCTTGCTTGGCATTATCTACAACCTCTTGGCTTACTGACTAACTAAAGGTTGATCATCAGCAAACCTAACCAATTTCATGAATTCCCTACTCATTATCATTCCCATCTCCAGCTCTTCCAATGCCTCTTTAACCACATCCTCCACATATATGTTGAACAGCACAGGTGATGATGGGCCACCCTGCCTTACCCCTCTTACTAACAGTGCCCATCTGACCTCTCCATACCCCACTCGCACCCGAGCAGTCTGAGACATTTATAGGTTGCGGATTAGTCTACTATCCCTCCAATCCATTTCTATTTTCTGCAATGCATCCATTAATTCTACCCAAGTCACTGTATTGAATGCCGCTTTGAAATATACATGACAGACAAATATGAGTGTGGGAATTAAATAACCTGACAGATTCTGCAAAACATTTTATCGATCAACAATTACATTAGTAAGTTTATTGCCTCCCATGTACTCTCCTTGCCAATCCCAATCACGCCCCATACGAATCTCCCACAGGTCAAAGCAAGTCTGCTTCTGTCTGATTATTCAGAACATCCATTACTTATGCTTTCACCACTTCCACACTGTCATATCTTGTTCCCTTAAGCTTCGATTTGATCTTTGGAAATAAACAAAAGTCGGAAGTAGGCAGGTTGGGTAAGTGCAGTGGCTGGTCCAACACGGGGATTCCATCCATATTTCGCCAGGAGCACCTTCACTCACAAAGCGGAATGGGCTGGCACGGCATTGCCTTGTTGAAGCATCCAGGGACTCTTTCACAGATCTGCTCTTCGTCTCATCACTTGTCCACGAAGGGCAGTTAGAGCTTTGACGTAATAATGTTGATTGACTCTCTGACCTTCAGAGATTTGGTGAACGTAGACAATTCCATGCAGTCAAAAAACAGTTATTGTCTTTGAATTTTTATTTGCTCATTTTGCTTCTTTTGACCCTCAAGTTATCACCCTGTCTAACAATTCTGGGTCATTATTAATGTTGTTTAAAAGATCAGCACAAATATTCATTCTCAATTCCTTTGTGCTGGTATTAGAAGTTTTGGCACCATTTTTATGCAAACTTGGTGCATGTTGAATGATTCGCGCAAAATCTGATGGGCACTCTCTTTAAAGTTAACAGTTTCAGGCTTAACTGTGGAATTCCTTAATGATGAGGGTAAAAAATATGAGAAACTTTACACTTCCACACACTTTTAATGTTCTATGACCATGGTTTCGATGCTGCGCATCATTATCAGGTACAACATAATGAAATTTTTCATTTTTTAACAAATGACTTAATGTGTTGAAAAATTTTGTTATATTGTACGTGATGATAATGCGCAGCATCAAAACCATGGTCGTAGAACATTAAAAGTGGGTAAAGTGTAAAGTTTCTCTTATTTTTTTACCGTCACCGACACTCTCTTTGTTAATTCCTAATGGTTCAGCAAGAGAGCTCAGATACTCATTAAATGATTGTTCACAGATGAATTTACCAATTTTCTGGATGTTGTCATTGGTGTTTGATGTTGTGGTTCCTCCAGGGCATCTTCGGTCATTTCACATCACTCTTTCAATCTTTTAAACCACTCAGAAATTTGTATGCATGATAAACATTCACTTCTGTACACCTCCATTACACCTCCACCTGACATTAGCTCGTGTAGCAGTTTTCCCTAGTTTCACGAGAAACAATAATAATAAGGGGGAAAAAACTCCACTGGCCGTAAAAAACAGTCGCAACTCTCGTCAGACCAAATTGTTGTGTTGGTATTCGCGGGAACCAACCACAACCTCTTGTGGTTGGTTCCCGCAAATACCAACACAACAATTTGGTCTGACGAGAGTTGCGACTGTTTTTTACGGCCAGTGGAGTTTTTTCCCCCTTATTATTATTTAACCTAGAGGCCGTAGAGCTCTTGAATTCTTGCTTCACGAGAAACTTTAGGTTAGCTTGTTGCTCCATCTGAAAGTTCAGCATTTTTTTGGCAAGGCACAAGGACTGGAATGGGCAATTGCCACAGCAAGACTGAGTGACTTCAAGCTCAGTGTGGAGGAAGAATCAACACACTCAGACATGTTCAAACCTGCAGTGGTACACTCGCTGTTTGCCAGTAGCAACACCAACCCAGTTATTTATTTGTGACACCTTGTATATCCTCCTTATATTCTCATTCTCTGGGTTAGTGAACTCATTACTGCTCTGGCATTACTTCTCAACTTTCTGAAACCAAACCAATTATTCCCTAAGTATTCATTTGCCCTGCTCTCCATTCTCATATTGATATTATTGCAAGTGCCACCAATTTTTGTCATGTCTATACATTGCTATGCTGGAATAATGATAAGTTACACAGAATTGACTATATTTACTGCAGAGCCAATTGATAGCTATAAAGAATCATTTCTCCCATGAAGACCGCACACTGTGAAGACCACAACAGTGGGAAACGAGGTAGATGTATCAGTCAATAATTACTCCAATGGTTGGTTACCCAACATCTCTTGCCACTTGCGCTCATAGTGCAACTGTTAGAGTAAGTTTCAGGTGTAAATATAGTAAAAGCATTATGCCATTACTTGTATTTTTTTTTAAGTTCTAGTGGTGGCTGTTTTGTTACATTTTTGCTACATGCATTCCAATTAATCAGTTCAATCTGTCAAATTGAAATTTATTTTTCTTTATCCAACAATGCTGCCGAGTAAAATTGTTCATTACCTACTTCTTTGTGTTGGAATGGCACTTAAGGGAAATACTATACACTAGGACTTATTTTTATTAATAACACTCAGTGCCCACTGAGGTTATCCTGTGCTATCAAGTGGGTGTAGAATCTTAATTTACAAAAAGCAGTTCAACTTCTGCTGTAATTGTTTTTAAGCAGTTAATCTTTGAGGAAATATCAACTCCTACTGCAGGGTCTTGCTGACTTCCAATTCCAAACCATAATGAACCTGAATCAGATAGTTGTTAATGTGTATGTATTTTTTGGTAATAGCAATAAACGATGCAAAAAGGTATCATGGCACAATTAAGATTCATTTATGTGTTTAAAAAGGTGAAAAACTCAAATGTAGGATATAAAAATTCCAAAGGAAGCATCTTTCTATGGTAAGTGGGATTTGTATTTAGATGAGCATTCAAATTTTGAGGACTATTTTTATTGATTAATTATCTTACCATGAATTTCTATGCCATAGGGTAAAATACTCAAATATTTGTGTCTGTTGGATTAGGTGCTTTAGTGGAGCAAGGCAAAACCTTGAAAAATGAATTTTTATTCTTCTTAGAATCTGGAATCAGAAATCATCTAGTTGCTGGCCAGCACGGATATAGTATAACATGTACATGATTAAAAAATTACTCATAAGTGATAAGTTTGTTTTTCAGTCAATATATATTAATTTTTAATAACCATAACTTTGGAATGTTGGCCTTATTATTATTTCCAGTTTAATGTCATGTTTGCAGCTTATAATAGTAATACTTAAGAAGACTAAATTTCTAATTATTATGGCCTTAAAAGTGTTACTCTGATCAAAGAAATTGGAATTCTTAGGCTAGCAAAACAAAATATAAATGAATAAATGAAAATATTCAAATCATTGATGGAATGTTAAAAAGTTAAAATTTAAAAAAAAAATCCTCCAAGTCCATTTAGGATGTCTTATCTGTTAGAAGTAAGTACCATATCAAAAAAATTGGAGCATGCTGCCTGTTGGTTGATGGTTTGTGATTTGAGTTGGAAATTGTCAGTTGCACCAAAATTGATTTGCTTCAAATGTGAGTCACCTTTATAATGATTTGAATGAAAAAAAATCATAAAAGTAAATAACATGGGACTGCCCAAATTCAGCCCACCTTTGTGCAATCTGATGCTGTAGCAGTAGTTATTTGCATAATGTGAATATTTGTATTTCCTCTTTGCCACATTTGTTTGTGATGATGCACTATTGTTTCATTTTACAGCCCAGAACCATATGCTTCGAAAGGCTGTCAGTAATGATGGGAACACCTTATACCTAGGAGCTTACATGTGCTTCTCAAATGAGTGTGCTTTTTGCATTCTCAAACCTGTTCTAGAGTCTGGAATCTACCAGTTAGTTCGACTTACTACCATATATGCCCCTGAGGTAAGACTTGCATGATAGTGACCTCCAGCTTTTTTCCTGTGAAACAAAAGTTTTCACACTTCAAAGATTGTTTATGAGTTTTCATGACCATTTCATGTAAGGTTTTTTCTTGTTCCCATGTCATGGCCCCACTATAGTATCTCAAGTATTTTTGTGTGTTCTCCTCAAGTACCTTTAATTGTGGTGACTTAAGATTTGTATGATTCTATTTCCCACCACAGTTTGTCTCAAAACACTTTGATGTCAGTGGTCTTGTTTTTCTGCTCTCCAGCATGACCTTGTGGACTTCCAGTTCAGTCAGTACCGTTTGTGGGCTGTGTGGACGGTCTCAGATGGCTCAATGCTCGTGAGCAGCATGCTCATAGACCTTAGCGAGGCCAAGACATCAGGAGGCTTGCCCAGCACCCAGGCCGAGTGGGAGACGGCCATCTTGGAGGTGGCACCCCGAGGACTCCTCGTCCCCGCTGCTTCCACAGAGGAGGGCTTGGACCCCATGGTGGACCCCAGACAGGCATATCTGGCCCACATATTCCACCCTGGGCGCTTCCCTTTGGCTGTCATTGCAAAGGCGTTGGCTGTGAGTGCACCACCATTAATGTTGATGTCATTCTTGCTGCCTCTTGGCTCGGCACCAAACTTTCCAATGTTCCAGGTTTGATTCCTGGCTTCTGATGACATCATTCTGCATCCACAAAATACCTTGCAAGCCGTTGCAAGGGTGTGTGGCGAGTGGTGTTTGGTCACCACCCTTAAAAGAGAATAAAACCACATGCAAAACTAACAAATTCATGCAAATCTACCCCCACATAAGTGAATTTGATATTCATGCAAAAACCTTTATAACTTACACGCATGCAAATATATATAATATCAACTAACATACACATGCACCTATGAATATACCTTATGTCTTTGCAATGTTTCATCTTATCCCGACTTGTAAAACAATGTCTTTAATATTTCTATGATGACTGTGGTGTCATACTATTATGATTCCTCATTGTCCAGGGATAGAACAAGTATTTGTATCCACCTGTATACTGGAATCTATCTCCCTTATCTTATCTTTGTGGTCTGATCTGCCCAAATAGTGTGTGACCGTAATAATTCCTTTAGTGTCATTTTTAAATTCATTTGTTCTCGCATCTCAAGTATAATCTGGGTGCACCAGGTATTGATCCCAGTACCTCTCAAATATTTAGTAAGTACTCTACCATCTGAGCTATGCCCCCAGTTGATCCTTAGCTTCATCCAAATTTTGTGATAATTTATGCCTTTCCAAGAAACTGTGGGTTGTTTATGGGGAATGAGGACTTTGAACTTGTTAGTATTCTGTTAATATGTGAATTTCATACTCTGTTGATCAAACAGCATAAGGGGTTGTCCAAAGGTTGGGCGACGGGTCAGCAAAATCAGATGGGGAGAAACAGGGTTTGAGTCGTTGGTTATCCAAAATTTTAACATTTTTTCTTAGAGTTAAACAATTACATAATTTCAGTTGCTCAGAAAAATGCCAACAGCTTTAAAATGGAAATGTTTCTTTATAAATAATTGTGTTTTAAAATCAACCAATGCAGTGAATACACTGAAACCTCCTGAAAACAAATTCAAGGAACCCAAATGTTCTTTTTGTTTAACACCCAAATCCACAAATTTTATTTTTTATTTCTTGTAATTCTATACGTATTGGCAATTAATTTTGATTCAAATTTTGTGTCATTTGCTTTAAATTTAAGAGAATGTAATCTAAGAAGTATTTCAGCATGTGTATATTTTGTTCATTAACTTATATTAAGGGTAAAATTTTTAGATAGAAAATGAATGAAAGAAAAAATTGAGAGGATAGCAGATTATTTATTATTAGTGTGATCATTATGCACTGGGTGAGTGTGATCATGTGAGATGTATGCTTATTTCACATAAATCACACAAAGACCGTTTCTGTGCATTTATATGGTGTTTAAATTAAACATCTTCTAAAGGTACTTCTACTTGTTTTTTCTCTTGCAGTCTTGAAACTCCTGCATAGAGTTCTCTGTTTTTTGCTAATTCAACCTCATTGTCATGTTGGATCACTTTTATGTGTAATATTATTATTGTTAAGATTTTATAAAATCTTTCTGCTACGTTCTCCCATAAGTTTAAGTTCTGTGGGAATGTTGTCTACCCACTTATTTGATTTCAATTCCCTTGTTGCCCTTTTTATCTCACTACCAAGTTAACCTGGTCCTACGCTAATCTCTCCTATGTCATACTCTTTTTCTGTATCCAATCTTGCTGGGCTAAGTTCTTTACCATACAGTTATTCTATATGAGGGTTACTACAAAAGTTTTGAGACTATGTTGCAGTCTATTATTGCCTTTCCAAGAAGAAGGGTTGACAATGGTGTCCTTTCAAATTAACGCATGCAAGGTGCAACTTACTCGGCTTATCACTGTTTCTAAGTAGTCATCCTCTGTTTGTGTTTACATGGCATGAATTGAACAGTAAAAGAATTTAAAGCCAATAAGGAATTGTTGAGGGACTCAAGAGTCATGTGTCGAGAGAATAAAAATGTCTTCAATGTAGCAGACCCAAAAAAGAAGTTGGGAGGGGTTGCTTTGAAAGGAAAATCTCTTCAAGGTGGCCTATGAAGAGATTGATGTATGATGGCACCATCCTCATTCCCATTGCTGTGCTCTTGGTTTGTAAATAGAAATGGTGTTGGAACGAAAATGCATATTTTGTGGGGATGAAAGTGGCTAGATTGAGGAAGAATTTGGTCAAAGGACGCTTACAATTTAGTCTTCAACAATTATCTGAGAAGTGTGTGCATTCTCTTGTTGTGTTTTGTTTGCATGTAATCAATGGCAGGTGTATCGCCGGGCTCCTGGAGGGGGAATAGTCAGTCAGACCCTGGATGTTGGCTCTACCCCACTGGCTGCAGTTTTGCGTGATCGAGTGTGCAAGGCTGTGGACTCTGACATTCGGATGGAGTTAAATGGGGAGCTATTCAACAATGAGTTTGTTTCGTGCAATGAAGAGGAATACAGGGAGGTGTCGATGCGATGCTGGGCCAGGCTTCTGCTTTGCTGTGAGCAGTATCGTGAGGCTGGTGCCCGTCCAATGGGTTTGGTACCAGGGGATGGTGGCTTGCGCTCCACTCCTCCACTGGCACTAGTCAGGAGGTCCCAGCTGTCCCTCTTCCGGCCGGCCGATGCCCTCGAGTACCTTTTATCGTTGAAGCAGCCTGAAAATGTGCCACCAACTTTTTTTTCGTCAACCCCCATCCTTGGGAAAGGTGAGAATAAAATGGGAGGCCTCTTCAAGAGCCTGGGTCAATATGGTTATAGTAGAGATGGCATGGTTAAATCTACCTTGGGTAGGAACGAAATGAAAAAAATATGCTTATCATCATAATGACAATTTAGGTGGTTATTATCCATCCAAGGGAGTGGATTATTATTCTTATTTTATATAAAACTCCTTAAGTGTGTCACACTAAAGGATCCTTACAGGATTGTATTTAAATACATATCTCCTTTTTCAGAAACATGTCGTTGATGATGGTCAATATGACATTTTGCTGAATTTCACTTCAATTTTAAAAATTACAATATTATTTTTTAGGAAAACTAAATTAAAGAATAAATTCATCATTTTGACCATCATCATTCTCAAAATTTGGTACTTGAACTAATGTACCAGAATGAGAGTAGCAATTTTTGAGATAATTTTTCCCTGATTGAAGTATTTGAATACTGTTGAACATACCGATTGCCTTAACAGCGACACAATGAGGGGGAAAATAGCCAGTTTTTTCTCACCTAGACATTTACAGATTCAATTTGAAATGCAGTAATACAGCAAACTGCAATCGCTATCTAATATCAGAGGCCATGGTGCATGGTGACTTGTTTTCTGACAGTGGGTACTAATAGTATGTATGCCTTATTATTTGCTTTGTGGCATGTCTGATTCAGTGCCTTTTCCCTTCTAATGGGTCTGTTTCATCTATTCCAGATCCTCAAGTCTGTTCAGAAATGTGTAAAGTGATAGGTGCGCTAGGAATTCTAGAGAAAAGAATTCCTGAGGGGTTGAAGGCAGCCTTTGAATGTGACTTGCACCGGCTTCGTAGTCCAGACAGTGCCATGGCAGACATAGCTAGTGCCCTCCTTAGTGATTCTTCTGAAGAAAATGTAAGTTCAGTATAACCGAAATGTAATGTGGATAGTCATTAGTCTTGAATTCACCCTAACCTGCATCAGTACCTGCAGTGAATGCACTGAAATTATTTTTATTTTTTATGGAGAAGCTATGTGCAACTATGTACTCTTTAGCTCATTAGTTAACATCTTCGCTATAATAATAATAATGTATTTATTTGTCCGGAAATTTGGTGCATATTTACACATATGCAAATATAAGACACGTCAGATATAAACATCACAATTTTAGAAAAACTACAATATATATACATACCAATACACTATATTTATTAACCATTATTATTATAAGGTAAGGTAATCTACTGGTTATGGTAGGTTTTTGAATGGACACAACTATCAAATAAAATATTTTGTGACTCCAAGCAAAACAGAATCCAGCAACCTAATCTACATCAGGTCCCTCTTCATCTCTGTGTACTTCTTTCCTCCCTTCATCCCATCCAACATCCCTATCCTGTTCCTGCCCTTTCCTTGTTTGTCTACCATTCTCCCCTCTATTACCTTCTTCACCATCCCACTGCCGCTCAAAACGCCTTTCATCCATTTTTCCTGCCTCCATAGGATTTCTCTCAACAAACCCCTCTCCTTATCCACCATCCCTAGTACTTCCTCATTTGTTTTCCTTTCGTTCCATTTCACCTTCTCCATTCTTCTCCACACTCACATTTCGAAATCCTCCAATCTGCATTTTAGATATTATTGTTTCAAAATAATATTGTTTTAAATGTTTCAAAAAAGTAAGTCAGGGGCCTTATCTTTTTGAAACATTTCACGACGTTACATTTCATAACAACCTGGTACTTTTGTTTCATATTTGATTTAATGGGGTAGTTAATTGAATAACCTAAAGCCCATTGCTTTGGGCCCATGAGCAGTATATTGTGTTCTGATAAATGGCTGGTGCAGGTCATGACAGGTCCTTGTGTTGTGACTATGGTAATTTTGGTTGGAATTGTACTTAGAAGTATTACCCTTTGCATGCTGGATGACATTAAATATATATATGCAAGGTACAGGTAATAAACCAAGTCTTTTGAAGAGAGGTTTGCATGGTGCATCACAAGGAGTATTGCTCATAATACGTATAATCCTCTTTTGGATTTTGAAGATTATGCCCATATGGGGAGAGAAACCCCAGAAGAGGATGCTAAAAGTTGCACGAGAATAAAATTCACTATACTAAATGGATAGAAGGACCTCTAAATTTACAGAATATTTCTAATGTGGAAGCATAGGGAACTTAACTTTCTACGTAATTTGAAAATTTGATCCAAAACAATGTTTACATAATTTTCTTTGAATGAACATAATTTATTATTTTCAGCATGGAATGTATTATTGTATTTTATATTAATTTATATGCAAAAAAGTTGTTTCACTAAAAGAGTGGTTCACTTTACGGGAAAGATCACGGAATGGATGATAATTTTTTTATGAGATTCTGCTGTTTTGTGCTATATTTTGTGAAAAGCTTAATAATATTCTGTGCATATTTTAAAAATGTCCCAGAAGAAAAAGCCACAAAAAGACAGTCACAAAGAAATAAAAATAGCCATAGAAATGTTAAGTAAAATCATTGAAAAGGCAGAATGAGGTTGGCTGATCTAGCATGCACATACATTGGGTCAACATCAACAATTTGCCCTATCCTCTAGAACAAAGACACAATTAAGGAGATAGATTCTTCAAAGGGAGTGACAAGAAGATCAACATAATGGTTATGTATTCTCAACGATGTTGAATGGTTGCTTCTCATATGAGTAAATAGAAATGAATTGCAAATCGACAATATTGACTGGAAAACATCATTTGTGTGAAGGTGAAAGTGAGGGGGATCGGGATGGTGCGGTGGCTAACATACTGGCTTCCCACCAAGAGGGTCTGGGTTTGATTCCTGGAGAAGGCATTTTTTTTTCAGTGGTTCCCTACTTGAGGTGCTTCATGGAGAGCACTTTGAGAGAGTATGCTGTCTGTCAGATGGGACGTTAAATGGTGGACCCCTTAACGGTGGGCACCTCTCATTAAGAGTATATCGACGCCAGGTTTCTCTCCACCCATCCTCCTTTCCCATCCATCCCTAATGACACAAATGACCTTAGCTGTTGGTTGCCTCCCCTAAAAATACTAGATGGAAGTGATTTTTCTGGCATTGTTAAGAAGGTGCCAAGATCATCAATGGCCAAAGAAGAAGTATTTAAGGGAACCAGTGAGTGGTTCGAGAGTTAAAGAGAAGAATCGGCATCATGGCATTGTGAGGTGGAGCATCAGGTTCTGACTCAAATGCATCTGAGACTCCAGAAAACTCATTCTGAGGGTTACCTGTCACGGCAGGTTTTTAATTGCAAGAAGACTGGTCTCTTCTGGAAAAAGAAGCCAAAGGGAACCCATATAACAGCAGAGGAGAATGCATTGCATAGCTGCCAGCCAATGACAGGCCATCTCATGCTGCTAATGCTGTGCCAATGCAAGTGGTGGCTTGAAAATTAAACCCCTGCTTGTTGTTTACCTTTCAGAAACTTAGCAAGTCAAATTCAAGAAATATTAAGTCCAGAAGAGAGTGCTAAATGTCATCTGGAAGTCTTGGGAAACTGTTGCATAGTATATGAAGAAGCATTGCCCTAATGAGGAAGTGGCTATACATCCTAATAACTAATACTTCAATTCTTTTTTTGGTGTCCATAAACTGAATTCCCATTCCAAGTTGGGTCATTTTGCGGGAGAAGAAAAGATGAAGATGATTCACAAATCTAGACAGTGTGTACATAATTTTGTTTGAATAAACTTTGTACATAATTTTTGGTGAGGGTGAAAGAAAGAGAAAAGAAAACTTTGCACTTCCACACACTTTTAATATAACACGACCTTGGTTTCGATGCTGTGCATCATCATCAGGTACAATACAACAAATTTTTCCAACTTACATAGCCAGGAGCCAGGTAGGGGAAGCTAGGGAGAGGGGTGGTACTGTAGCAAGCATTGGCGGGTGAAGGGAAGGTGAGGGAGAACTATTGGATGCAGATGGTACAAAGGGGGGTGTTTGTTTGCAATGGTTGACCTTCATTAACGGAGGGTCGGTGACTGTCACTGCCTTGGTGGGGGAGGGGATGGTGTGGGGAGGCATTCAAGAATTTAAGGAGAGGGGAACGCGAGAGGTAAAGGATATCGTTGACCACCTCAAGATTACCGGACTGAAGGGATTCCCAAATTTCCAACTCCTCCAGGGCGTTCAGCCGGCGACCTTTTGTTTCTGTGTGTAAAATGTCTGCTGTGAAATTACTGGAATGATTGTAGTCTAAGAGGTGTTTGGCAAATGGTGATCTGTTGTCTTTCTTCCTGAAGCATGAACGGTGTTCCTTAATCCTAATGTCGAAAGTCCTCCCAGTCTGTCCGATGTAGATGGCGTTGCAGTCTGTACAATTGAGTTTATAAACTCTGCTTTGTTGCATGCCTGGATGTGGAGTGGATAATTTGGTCGGAGTAACATTTTTTCCGGTATATCGAGAGGTCGAACCTTTGGTTAACTATTTCCAATGTCAAATCAAGGAAATTTAGGGTACCGTCTGCTTCCAACTCCCTCGTTGGTGACAGTACCCTAAATTTCCTTGATTTGACGTTGGAAATAGTAAACCAAAGGTTCGACCTCTCAATATACTGGAAAAAATGCTACTCCAACCAAATTATCCACTCCACATCCAGGCATCACCATTCACAACAACATGCAGCCTTCCATTCCATTTTACACAGAGTATGCAATATCCCATTGTCTACTCACAACAAACACAGAGAACTCATAAAACAGATTGCAGTCAACAACGGTTACACTGAAACATTGATTGACAACATGTACAACAGAAAACAAACACAAATAGCCTGGAATTCCATATATCACACATTCAAACCGGACAAGCAACAATGGTGAAGAATTCCTTTCCTTGGCCATGTCTCACTCAGAATACAACAAATACTCTCAAAAAACAATATCAAAGCCGCTTTTTACAGTTCACGTACTTTGAAAGACTTAATAGGTTCACCAAAAGACAAAATTGACGTCATACAACAAAGCGGAGTTTATAAACTCAATTGTACAGACTGCAACGCCATCTACATCGGACAGACTGGGAGGACTTTCGACATTAGGATTAAGGAACACCATTCATGCTTCAGGAAGAAAGACAACAGATCACCATTTGCCAAACACCTCTTAGACTACAATCATTCCAGTAATTTCACAGCAGACATTTTACACACAGAAACAAAAGGTCGCCGGCTGAACGCCCTGGAGGAGTTGGAAATTTGGGAATCCCTTCAGTCCGGTAATCTTGAGGTGGTCAACGATATCCTTTACCTCTCGCGTTCCCCTCTCCTTAAATTCTTGAATGCCTCCCCACACCGTCCCCTCCCACACCATCCCCTCCCCCACCAAGGCAGTGACAGTCACCGACCCTCCGTTAATGAAGGTCAACCATTGCAAACAAACACCCCCCTTTGTACCGTCTGCATCCAATAGTTCTCCCTTACCTTCCCTTCACCCACCAATGCTTGCCTCAGTACCACCCCTCTCCATAACTTCCCCTACCTGGCTCCTGGCTATATAAGTTGGAAAAATTTGTTGTATTGTACCTGATGATGATGCACAGCATTGAAACCATGGTCGTGTTATATTAAAAGTGTGTGGAAGTGCAAAGTTTTCTTTTCTCTTTCTTTCACCCTCACCATGAAGAAATTCCACAAAGTTAAGCCTGACACTGTTAGCTTTACACAATTTTTTTTACATGGTGTGCATTACCATATATTACATTTATTTATTTGGGAAAATTTGATTCACTTAACAAGTCTTACACATTACAATCTGGGACAAATTATCCTGGTTGTGCAAAGTTTCACTATTTATCATTGGATTTTTTTATCTCTCCAAAATTCAATTTCGTAGTGCAATATATTGTTTTTAATATTGAATAGTATTGGTATGAAAAGTAATGCTTTAGAATGGATGAAGTCATACCGTTCAAACCACAAAAAATTAGTTCAAATAAGTTTCTAACAGTAGCCAGGACACCAAAGCTCCATTTTGGAGCTTTTATTTACTATCCATACCAAAAAAAGAAAGAAAGATTTGTATTTTTCCACAGATTTTATTAGAAGGTACAACGCGTTTCACCGACTTGCGGCATCATCAGGTACAAGTTTGCTAAACAGACAGTGGCAGAATGTATACCCTCAGGACCGAGTGGGGGCGGGGAGGGACGGAGGGGCCTGAGAGGGGTGGGGGCCCTCTAATAAAATCTGTGGAAAAGTACAAATCTTTCTTTCTTTTTTTGGTATGGATATTAAATACTTCCACGAAGTGAAGCCTGAAACAATAGAATATATTTATTTACTATATTTATTAATATTGTACATTTTATTTTACCTATGGACATTAATCCTGTACATTTACTGATGATACTACAACACTGTGTAGAGGACAATATCTTGGAAGCAAGTAATCTTTCAAGGTGCACTGTTAGCAAATATTGTAACTAGTGGTTGCTCGTTAGTAGTGTAACTGTAAGCAAATTTTGTGAGTAGCCCAAGTGGTAAGTTGGGAAAACACACCCTTAAATGGAAATAGGTTGCTTGAAGAGATTACTGCTCAAGAGGTAAGGCCTTGGAGGAAGGTTTCACTGCATATGTTATCTTATTTAAATTTCATGACTCAAAGCATATAAGGCTGGATGGTTGTTAAATCAATTTTATTATTTCAAATTGCCTTCAATAGGTACTTGATCCATGCGCACCAGACAGCTTTTGGAAATGCTTAGAAGATGTGAAGAACATGTATGAAGCCATGCTGATGCTGCTGAAAGCTTTGACTCTCGATCATGATCAACCCAACGATCTGATCCTGGAAGATCCAGGTAAATACTGAGAACTGATGGATGAATTTTAAGTAGCTGTTAATCAGTTTGATTGTTAAAGGAGAAAAGAAACTGTTTCTGTTACAATTAAAACTTTAGTGTTTAATAATTCAAATAACAAAAACATACACTTTTGAAATTTGCCCATTTTCTTACTGAAGTAAAGAAATCGGCATTTCATGCTGAGATGTATTTGTTACATTGTAGTCTTATGAAGGATGATTAGCAACAGGGAATATTTCTGGAATACTGGCAACCCCAAGAAAAACTCTGTGAGGAAATGAAAATCTAGCTAATTTTTAAGCTTCTAAGATATAGGTAATCACTTTTGCTTTTATGCATTCAATAAAAAATCTTTTTTTCATACATTTTCTAAAGGAAAGGAGAAAATTAATGTAAAAGTGTGAGATCTAAATGAAACCTTACATGTCACTTTATATTTTATTCCGTAAGATGCAATTTTTTTTAAGGGCAGTGTGCGAATCATCCTTGAACATTGTGTTCTACAGCAGACTTGACAAAACAAACAATTTTGAATTGGAGCTGAATCAACTAAGTAATAGCCAAGCCATATTGGTAAATTGTAACACAGCATATTTAAGTTTTGTTTAGAACTATTGCTGTGCTTAGAGCTACGGCTCCGGATTGTAAATTGCACTAATATCAAGAACATAATTAGATCAGGTGGCAGTTGAAACATTTCTACTCTTTGTGCTTCAATATGATCATCCCTCCAGCCATTGCCAGAGAAGGGGGAATATTAGAGTCATTGTTTGTCAAGCTTTTCTTGGAGGTGACCATTGTTATGGCAAATGAGAATTACAGCAAACTCTTGATATTCTCTGTGTGCTAATGGATGGATGCACAATGAAGCACTGATAACCGATATAAGTGGAAAATAAGACCATGATATATTAAACCGATATGCATACATGAAGATTCTCCTCTTTCATTCCTCGTGGTTTATTTGCATTTTTCTAGAACTGGAAAGTACATTTTCTCAGTTTTTCAGACAAAAAAAACAAATGACTGGTAAAAAAAATGGGTTAAAAGAAGGATAACTGACACAGATTCAAATGAATCAAATGATGCTAATTAAAATAATACAGTGCATATAGTTAATGACTTCTTTGTTGTTTTACTTGCCTTAAAGGAGAATATGGAATATTAAAATGGAAATGAAATTATTGACTTTGTAATTCCACACACTTTATTTAAAAACATTATGCAGGTTTTGATGTGGAACATCATCATCAGGTCAAGAATATAGAGTAAGAGAATATGGAATTCTCAGGGATATTGAAAGAATGTGAGGTAAACAATGATGGGAAAGTATGAATAGTACAAAAATGCTTAAATTAAAATATTATATACTACTGACAACTTTTGTTTTTGGGAAATTAAATAGTTTTGGGAAAGCTGAGGCATTTTTTCAAACTTTTATTGAAAAAATATATTGTAGTTTCAAAGCATTGAATTATCTTAACAGTTGTAATTTGATTGAAATTTTGGATGTGGGAGGAGAGAGGAGCACAGATAATCGAGAGTTTACTGAAAAAATATATATTTGCAATATGCAAAATCCCACAGTTCTCATAGCAGACTGCTTTATAGATTGCCAACTATTTGAACCCTTGCAGAAGAAAAATGAAGAGGTTGAACTATGGTATGCACACTGATTTGTATTGGGGTCATTCTGCTCACAAATGCCCTCATGCACAGTCAAAAGTGAATTGCTGTATTGGTAGAAAGCCAGTGCTAATCAGACAAGCGATGACAAAACAAAATGGAACATCCACAGATGTACCTGCTTGGAACTCAGTGAGAATCTCCTAATTGTGCTGCTTTAGCCAACTTCTCAAGTAGCCTCTTAGTGATTTATGTGGCATCCTTTTCATTTTGACCATCAGATCCAAGTTCTTCCCGGATGATGATGTCTGTTAACTACCTCTTCAGCAGCCAACTAGGAATAAGTGTGATTGCAGAATCACTTCATCAGATTGCTGTTGTAAGGTAAATTAGATGCTCAAATAATGCCTTCACAATTATATCAAAAGTTATAAATATTACATGCACCTGAATTACCTTAGTTCAACACATATTCTTTAAACAATTTTTGTGATCCTTCTAAATTGATTTCATTATTAGTTATGCATAAATGAATATTCATTGGCTAAGAATGACTAATTTATGATATGCTGTATTTTCTCTATTTTATGGAATATTAGTGGAAAATTGTCTGGAGTTTATTCAAGTAGTTCATTCTCTTAATATCCATTAACACCTTAAAACTGGCTTACTTCTCTAATATTCACTCACATCTGTAGTTAAAGGACTGCCTCTAGAGAATCTCATTAAAAAATCTTTGAAAGCCATTTTGGGGCAAGTTGTATCACCAGAGGTATGAGTTATTTGACGGCAAACTCAAAATATGACCCTTCAATATCTGTAATATTGTTTAATATATTTTCTGAGTTTTTTTAAATTTTATGTATGTTTTCCTTTGTGTTTTTGTAAATTATTATTACATAAACCACGTTGCAATTAGGCATCTGTCCTGGTGCCAATGGACCAGTCTGATCACTGGTGACTCTTACAAAGCACATACATACATACACAGAAAGAACAGATGTGACATAAAATGCTGTTATATACAATGTCACTTTTAGATTATCAACCGCTCTTTTGCCATCACACAAAGATTCGGTTTACACCATACGAGTACATACTATACACCATCCATCGCCCCACTCAGTCAAAAATCACCCATCCTTCAATTTCATATACCGTTCAAAATCACTCGCTGTTAACACATCATTCACTTTCGCAATGCAAATCCTCACTCTGCCCACATTACATAAATACAATATTTTAATAAGTACAATAGCATAGTAATCACTGTTCAATGATGTTTATCACCCAGTGACTGCTTTACACTTATTCTTAAAACTCCTAAAATTGGATATGGAAAGGGCTCAAAAATACCTCGAGGCAGCTGGTTGTTCCATTCAACAATAGTTCTATTTAAAAAGGAGTATTTTTTCTTGTTTGTCTTTTGCGCTCTTATATTTATTTTCTAACTGGTCGTTTTTTCCCTTAAAAATATGGTTTTATATCTCTTTCCTTTATTCTTCCCAACCCATCATCATTTTTAACAAATTCTAAACATCACGCCTAACCTACTCCTTTTTCTTCTATTTTTCAAACCCTCCCATTTCAGTATATCCAACATTTCTGTGACACTCTCTGTTCTTTTGTACTTTCCGAGTACATATCTTGCTGCCTTTCTTTGTACTTTTTCCATCTTTTTAATATGCCCCTCCTAATATGGATCCCATACTATGGACGAGTATTCTAGGATAGGCCTAACCAGTATCTTATACGCTTTTTCTTTTGTGGCTACGCTACTTCCTTTTTTTAAGTTCCACATAACCCAATTAAGTGCTTTAAATGCCTTCCATGTCACATTATCTACTTGGACTCCTCACCCAAGATCTCCAGTTAAGTAAATGCCTAAATATTTGCAATGACTGCTACATGGGATTTTTTCTCCAAAGAGGGTGTAAATATCCTTTTGTGCATTCTTTTTATTTGAAAAATTTATATGCTTACTCTTGCTTACATTAATTCCCATATTATTATTTGTAACCCACTCACCAAGGCGATTGATGTCATTTTGTAGGATCACGCGGTCATTTACATGCTCTACCCATCTGTATATAATTCATTCATCAGCAAAGAGTCTTATTTGGAAATGTAAGTTGTTTGGTAGATCCTTTACGTAAATTAGGAAGAGTAATGCAGACATGCCAACTCTCCCGATTTAAGCGGGAGACTCCCGATTTTTCCTTCTTACGTTCTTGATGAACTGTTCAAATTGTGTACTTAGCTTAACATGTTAATAAAGTGTGACATTCATTAAAAATTGGCAAAGTGTCATAAAGGGATTAAGGTGCCATGCAAATATTGTGGTAATTAAAAGTGATTACTTCGTGATACACTTCTAAAAATCTCCCGATTTTTCATTTTTGAAAGTTGGCATGTCCTCCCGATTTTTCATTTTTGAAAGTTGGCATGTCTGGTAATGGCCCTAGAACACTGACTTGTGGAACTCCTGCTATAACGTTTGCCTCTTTTGAAAATGTGTACCCTATTTTTACTTTTTGAATTCTGCCTGTAAGAAAATTTTTTATCCATTGCTTTACTCTCAAATCCAATGGTAACGACTCCAACTTTAACAACAACCTATCGTGAGGCACTCGGTCGAAGGCTGCCGAAAAATCACCGATTACTGCATTAACATCCTTTCTTTCATCTATAGCATCACCGATTTTATTTACTTAATCCCAAAAGCTGCGTTTCACAAGAGTACCCCGTTCTAAACCCATGTTGGTGTTTGAATAGCCAACTATCTCTTGTCCACTTGTGAATAGTCCATTGCTGATGAGGTCTAATGTCGTACGACCATTTTGAACTGTATAAATTTGTGAAATATATTATATGCATATAAAAAAGCCATAAACACAGTAATCAACCCAAAGGTCGGTTTGGTAGGTGATAGTAGAGTTCACCCAGTACTAAGCCCGATGGCATGTGAATATTCACACATCAGGGTAGGGGGGTCAGTTCCTTTCCCTGTGCCGGTTATAGTTTCCCAGAAAGATCTGGTACCCGAAAAATCAACTAGCTTGGGTGGAGCTGCAGGTGCCCAAAGTGCCTTGCCCGGGAATCGAATCCGGGCCCTCTAGTCAGTTGTCCAACGCTCAACCCCCTGGACTACCGTGACACACTTTATATGCATATATGTATACATAATTGGATTATTGTTATTTGTATTCTACCAGTAAGGGTAGGTTTTACCTTCAATTTTATATTGCGGTGTCTTTTCGAAAATGGTGATTTATTATGAGTTAATAATTTTTTATCAACTATTCCAGTAAATTGAAAAAGTATTTTTGCCCACTTTCAAATGATCTAGTCAGATGTTTAAAAAAATTAAAATCCATTTAAATTTTTTCATTTAAAAATTTTTGGTTAATCTATTTCTTCAAACATTACTCTCAAAAGGAAATTGTGATGATTGAAGTGTGTAATGCAATAATTGAGTGACTGAATATTTTATTTTTTTATTGGAAAGCCGGTAGTGAGAATTGAGTGAGTCTTGAGAATATTAAAGGTGAAGTCAGTAGTGCGATTCAAACTTTTTAACAAATCCCAGGTTTCAGAAATGGGGGCAGAACTATATTTGGAGAAATGTGGTATCATTTCAATAGTCATATATTCTGCTTAAATGCAAGGTCTGTCCTAAAAGTAGTACGACTGAGTCAATTTAAAAAATTTTATTGCCAGAATTGATACATTCACTCAAAGCTCTCAAAAGTAGCAACCTTGTATGTCCACACACTGCTGTCAGTGGGTTTTCCACGCCTCATATGTCTTCTGGAAGGCGGAGCCTGGAATTCTGCTAAGTTCCCTCATCACGGCTTCTTGTAACACTGTCATTGAGCCATGGTGACGTACTTTCAACATGGATTTGAGGTGAGGGAAGAGGAAGAAGACTGGTGGGACATTGTCTAAAAAATTTGGATCCTCACTCACATGATCGAGGAACTGTTGGCAGAACTGTGTGCGAGTTTCCTTTTGTTCATCTGAGAGCACTCGCGGAATCAACTTTGCACACACACCTTGCATGCCCATGTTTTCGGTCAAAAGTTGATGCACATCACTTTTAGGGATGCCAATTATATTACAAACTATGTAAACACTTAACTGTGTTCCCTCTACAACAAAGCCTTCGCTCTTGCAAGATTTTTTCACTTTTTAAGGTCCGAGGGGATCCTGTACATTCGGCGTCTTCAACATTTTCTCTACCCTCCCGAAACAATTTTTTCCACTCAAAATCACCTGTCTACTCCACCTCCTAATCACCGGTGTTATCACCTTAATTTGCCTGAGGCATGTCATGAGTCTCTTTCCTGGTTTTTTCCAGTTTCACACAAAATTTAATGGTGTAACTCTGTTTCAACAACCAGTTTATGATGGAGCATAACGAGGTCACATTATAGAGGTTTCACAAATGAACAATCTGCACTCCACAAAGGCTGGGAGCCAACTTCCACTGGCCTCCGGGCTTCCCTGAGACTCCCCTCCCTTGAAGCCAGCCAGAGAAACCACTGCCTGCCCATCTGTCTGTCTAACCGGGAAAAAATAAGTCTTACTACTTCTGAGAGAGACTTTGTAGATACCCACCTAATGCATATCTGTCCTGAGGCAGCATGGCCAAACAGTCACTCAAACACAGCACTGACATAGACCATGTGCATTTGCCATCCTTTCATTTCTTACTGACCTCATCACTATCATGTTAATAATTTCAATGACTAGCATTGATGCTGATGAATGCTTTCTGCTCTCCAAGCTGCTCTTTGTGTGGTGCCTCTCCCTCTTTGCATATCCCCTCCCATTCCTCCATATTTCAACATGGTGGTCTTGAAAGCACCACAATCAGTGCATTCTGCTATTTATATATTCAACTTGTTTCATCTTTTAACCACTTTTCCAGCATTATCTCCACACCATGCTATCCATTTCCATATTTTGACTGGAAACTTTTAACCCCGCTGATCCCAGTGGTGGTGGTGGGGTAACATCCTCGCCTGCCAACCCAAGGGTCACGGGTTCGATTCCTGCCTAAGTGGGTTTTTCTTCATCTAGGGCTTGGGTGTTTGTAATTGTTTCTCTTGTTACTTCATGCCAAAAAGTCTGATATAGGAGCCTAAGTTCTATTTTTGGATTAATGTGGAATAAATAAATAATGTCAACTGCATCTCCTTACCGTTTCATCCTGACTTCTTCTCATACATCTCTTAGAGCTTCCAATTAATTCTTCTTAGTTTAAATCTCAAAGAGGTTAACTTCTGTAGCCTATTTTGCTTCCCTAATATGTTTCTCGGCATCATCCTTTTTTTTTTGCTGAAAGTGTGATGATCTATCATCAGCGCAGATTACTGATGACTCTCCTCCACAAAGAAATTCAAGAATTGCAAAAGGAATTATTATGGCCCCGCACTACTTAGGTAAATCAGACCACCAAAGATAAGATAATGGAGATTGATTCCAGTAGAGATACGTATACCTATACGCATTCTTTCCCCAGACAATCAGGAATCATATTAGTAAGAAACCAAAGTAATTATAAATAGCAAAGGATTTACAAGTGAGGACAAATTTAAATGCTGCAAAGACATAAGCTCTATTCGTATGTGTATGTTAGTTGATAGTATCTGTATAATATTTGCGTTTGTGTAAGTTGAAATTGTTTTAGAATGAATATACTATATGCCACTGTGGGTATAGTTTTGCATGAATATGTTGGTTTCGAATGTGATTTTATTCTTTTTTATGGGTGGTGACCTAGCACCCCCCACCACACACCCCTGTGATGAATAACAGGTTGTTATGTAGGTGTAATAGAACCACATCCCTTGGGTAACTTGATGGATAATGACATGGCTTCTGGTAAACCACAATAGTACATCCAACGTGAGGTATAAAAGATATTCTCTTGCATGGAAGAGTGAAACAAATACATATTTCAATGACTGAGGCCATGTCCGCATTATGGATTTCCCTTTTTGAGAAGGGTAATTGATTGAATGAAGATGCTTCATGTTTGGCCCATGTAGAGGTGGAGGGATGGCTTCATCCTGTTGGTGGTGTTTCAGATTCTCCATATGCTGCAACCTGTTGCTGCTCCAGTACCTGATCCTGGAGTGCAGCGGAGGGGGGGTGGGGTTTGGCGGGAGCAGCTGGGCAGGTGGGCTCGGGCCTCTGATTGATGAGGAGCATGTGAATGGGGTCAGATCGGACCTGATACCAAGGACGACCCTGTTGACGCAAGCATACCTTCTGCTCAAATGGGTGACAGAGACACCATGTGCACCCCATCCACCACCCACCAGCTCCTTGTATGTATTTATGAAACAAGTGCAACATTCTACTATTCTGTGGTGATCAGGCTTCCCGTGAATGGAAATAGCTTTATGTTCAGAAGTGTGATGTAGAGGCCTGGTTGATCTGGTGAAATTTATCCTTATTCTTACCTCATCACATAGGTGATTACTAAATATTTAGGAAAAATTTAATATATCCGTAGGTAGGTAGAAAAGAGAGAAATAGTGATGGAAGGAATGCAGTTGCTAGGCAAAGGAAGAGGCGGGAGCAGGATTTGAGAAAGGATGCTATTTAGGAGGAAGGAATGACCGTGAGAGAAAAATTATAGCATTGTGTAGGAGAAATAGCTTCATGCCAACAACTGGTTTAAACACCACAAGTAGGTAGTGGGACATATTAAAATGCCAAGAGATTCATGGACATCTGCATTAGATAAAGTTATGGCTTTACATAGATTTAAGAATGGCATAATCAATGAATGCAATTTCTCGGGAGCAGATATGGATTTGGATCACAATTTAGTACTCTTGAAGTGTGATGTTAATTGCAAAAGAACGAAGAATAAAACAATGGAATGAAAAAAAACTAGAGCAAAAGAAGGACCAGGAGACAGAAAATAAAATATTGAATGAGGATAAGAGGACAGATAGAGTAGAATTAAGGTGGTAATATCTTAAAGAAGGGATGAAAATAGTGTACAACGGGAATAATAAATGGGAAAAGGGTTGGGAAGCATTGGATTAGAGATAAAATTATTAGGATGGATGAAAGTGGGAAATGGAAGAACCATGAACACAGAACTAGGGAGAAGTAAGTGTAAAGAGTGACATTTTTAACTGAGGTGAGAAATGAACGGAAGATTAAATGTGGAATGAGAAGCTCAAGAATAAGGAGAGTTGAACAGAGATGGCAGAATTGGTGAAGAAACTGTCATGATATAAGATAGTGAAATCCATTTGGTCGATTAAAATCAATTAATAGATAAAATATTAGTCAAAGCAGAAGAGATTTTGGCAAAATGGAAAGAATATATTGTAAATATAAAGGAACTACATCATAACCATAATAGGCCGATAAGTTTCAGTGTGAAAAGAGCCTGTGATAATGATAAATGATAATAATGATGGCTCAGGACCGTAAATATGTAACTGCACGATAGAAAAGGCATGAAACAATATTAAATAATTCAGTGGAGATAGCTAACATCCCAGTGGAATCACTTATAGGAATTAGGAAAGCATGGAAGGAAGAATTTTATAGGCTCATTTAATAGATTTGTGAGGAAGGAATTCGCATTTTGCAATTCCCATTCCAAATAATGGAAAAGCAACCATATATGTATTCGGGGCATTGTAGGACAGATGTTATTCCTCTCTTGACAGTATTTATTTTGAAGTTTTGATGTAATTATGGGAGGGCATGAGTTTGATTTGCATAATTCTAAAGTTTGTCGGATAGTTGGATCGGAACAAATCAGTGAAATCCTGTTTTTCTCTTTTTTTTCCAAAGGGAAAACAGCCTTCAGCAGATGATGTTGCTGAAAATAAACGACAGCAAGAGTTCAAGCTCGGTGGGAGGCCCAACGCTGCACCACCTGCACCCATTGGGCCGCGGGGGTGCATGGACGCTGGCGGAGTTATTCTTGGCATCTGACGGGGGTCGCCACGCGCATTCACTCTCAGTCCGCCTCATGCACGGAGGGGTGAGAAGTGGGGAAGGGGAAGGAAACCCCAACCTTTTCAACTGTCAGTGGCACTCTGCTATGCTTCCATATGTCACCCTTGTTGGACAGCTCATGTATCCTTTTTTGGATTTAGGATAGCTCTTTTAGGCATTGCTTGACTGCATTTTGCTCATTCAGTCACAGTGTAAGCTTTAATGAGACTCAAGCTACATTAGCAATTCTCATAATTTGAAGCATCTGGTTGACTTGAATTTGGAGTGAATTTTCTCTTGCTTTGCCTCATTGTTTTGGATTCAACCCCTGCTTACTGTGGGTATACTCTGCATTAGCCTCAGCTATTGAATGGGATCTTGAATGCCAAAATATCTTCATTTATGTTGAAAAAACCTATTGTTACATATTCAGCTGTGATAGACTTCTTGACCATGAAAAAGATGGCCAATCAGCCGCAACTTCATTTTCCCTGAATTTCTGCTGTCGTCACGCCAGTATGTTTTGATCCAAGAATACGTAAGACTTCTTCAGAGTTGGTGTGAGTGGAACAGTTGCTCAAGTGAGTAATCACCTGAACCTTAGAAATTGTTATTCTATGAATAATTCACCGATTTCAATTCTCACAAAGGGATGAAGGAAGACACTTTGTTTTTCCATGTAGTATTTTTATTACGACCTAGTTTTGTTACAGCTATGCTGAAGCGTAACATCTTCAGGTCCAGAAGATATAATGCTTCAGGGATACTTATGCGCTTCCTTTTCCACGTACAGTATTGTCATTACGACTGAGGAAAGAATATACTGAAAGTGGAAAAGTAAAAGTGTCTTCTTGCAATATGTAGGATTTCCACCATGTTACACCTGAAAGTGTTATTTGATATTCTCATAAAGAGATTGAACTGGGACTCCGTGAGTAATTTTGTTGAGTGCTTAATCATAATAATGCGATTTTTAAGATTAACCCTTCATTGCTGCCGTCATGTATTGGATGTTTTGAACAATGGTTCTGTTCTCTGAAATGATAGTCATTTGAAATTTCCTGTGTTCATATGTGTCTCACTAATATGGGTCCTTCTTGACGTTTCACCATACCTAGTACTAGTTCTGTTGTTTTCCTATCTTCCCATTTTACTTTTTCCATTGCTTTCCACGTGCACACTTCTAAAGCCTCCAAACTGCACTTTTCCTCTTCTTAAGCCCTTCAAGTCACAGATGAAGTTCTAGAATGACTTTGTGTTGGAGCCCGCTGCTCCACCATGTCTCTCAATGCCATGAATACTGGTTCTTCTCTTAAACTCTTGAACCACTCACAACTTCCCTTAAATACTTCTCCTTTGGCCATTGATGGTCCTGGGATTTCTTAATGAGGCCAACAAAAATCACTTTCACCTTTTCAAAAATGATATTGTTCCTGTTAATAGCATTGCATTTGTATTGGAAGGCATCACGTTGCAATTGCTCTTCGTTTATCCATATGAGTAGCAACATTTCAACATCTTTGAGAATGCATAACCATGACAGGGATCTTCTTCTTACTTCCTTTGAAGCATCTATCTTCTTGATTTTGTCTTTGTCCTTCGGGATAGTTCATGTGGAAAAATAGTGTGTGTGTGTGCACTGGGATCACCCCTGCCCACACCTCATTCTTACTTCTCTTTAATTTTACTTTTCATTCCTATGGATATATTTATTCTCTCATGGCTGTCTTCTTGCTGCTTTTTCTTCTGGGACAGTTTTAAAACTGCACAAAATGTTATCATACTTCACAAAAAATCAAAAATAATATATCCGAACGCAAGTTTGAAAAAATTTGTCATCACTAGTGACACTAAGATGCTAGCAATTGACAGTGGGTGCACAATCATTCTGGGATACTCTTCTCATCATCAACATGAATACTCCCTTATCCACCAAAATGGTGTGTGGCAGAGGGTACATGCATCCGGTGGGAATGGTGAGTGAAAAAGGAGGTTATAGGAGAGGAAGGGAAAAATATTCGTTTAAAAATTATCAAATAACATGCCAATTTGTGTACATGCTGGAGGAAGACTTAATTCAAAATAAGGGGCAATTCGCCTAACAAACTAGTTACTTGTTTTGCAAAAAGAGGAAATAAAAATTAACCACAGCCATTTATACAGCAGCCCTCAACCATTGCAAGATAGGTCATGCAGAATTGAAAAGTAAGAGGGGGATGTTCACCAATTACATGGGCTTGCAACTCTTGGTCCCCACCCTTAAAGTCAAAGGTAGGGAATGTGATGCAGCACCGTAGGCAGCGGATTGTGTGAGGCATCCACACCCCTTCAGAGAGAGACAAAAAATTCACCGCTATGCGGAAAGTTGCACATAAACACATCATTTAAAAAAATTGTTTGGGATGCGATTACTTGCTAAATGAGGTTCCACTGTATTGAAAATTTCAGTATGGAGCATGACTTTGTATGATTAGAAAACTTAGGTGTTGAGGCAAGGGGATAAGTATAGAGGTTTTTGAGTGTGGGTGTGTAGAAGGATGGGAAATACAAGGTTTGTATAAAAAGTATTGGTAGCCTTATTTTTCTGATGCCCATGTAAAGTGCTGAATTCAGACTGTTGGTTAATTGTGCAAACGATTGCAAATTGTATATTGGCATTGATAAGATGACACTGCACACCATTATTATCATTGAAAATTTGGCTATGTGAAAGATCCATGCTAAACTTGTCCTCCCCAAGGTCTTTGGATGGACGACCAAGAGCAGAGTCTATTGTGTCTGCTTTGATGTTTTCGGAAGGTTCTCGGGTATATCCTGTGAGCATATGTTGAAAACACCCTGGAAGAATGAGTTTAATATGTTTGCTTTATCTAAACTACTTGTTACTTTAACCCCCTTTTTTCATTATTCTATGAGTTTATGGTGGGCTTTTTTCCCTGCTCTTCCCTGATGAGGACCAAAAGATCTTTGGGTTATCGTTTAAATGTTCGCCTAATTTTTTCCTTTTGAATGCCGCTAGTGCATTCCTGAAGGCCTTCTTGGCATTGGACCTAGATGCTTTGTAATTCTGTATGGTTTCGTTGATTTTATCAGGGGAGAAATCTTAAACTACGTTTTTCATTCTGATATAGTATAGTATAACTGCATAAAGGGTTGAAGTGTTACTGCACCAAAGAATCTGACTTTTTTGACATTTGTGATAATGTTGTCATGCCAAAGTCTAATTTGGAAATACCCGACTACAAAGTCATGAATGTTATGTATTTCATGTGTCTCTTGTCTTATACATTATCAAAATCTCTGAAGTGCATGCCGTTTGAAATTGTAATCTGACATACATCTGTTGTTCTCCTGCCCATAGGGAAGTTCATCTTGGGTGCAGCCCTCTTGATTGGGAGTGGAGAAGCTGACAAAGCTCATGACCTGGTGGTGCAAGCTGCTGAAGGGGTCAGCTCAGACCATTTCATGGCCAATGCTCTCCTGCAGCACTCTTTAAGGCCCCACAAAGGCATTTACCCTAGCCTAAAGAAAGATCTTGAAGGTGCTGGATGCAAGGATTTTGGAGCTGGCTATTCTACTGAAGAAGATCAACCTTCAAATGCAAGGCTTCTCACCCAGTACTACTTACTGGTGAGTGGTTAGGATCTTTGCTTCAAGCGTTTTGAAATGCTCTAATATGTTCAAGATATGATGTTTGTCTGGAAAGGATTCAACCATGGAATATTTTGAGAAAAATAGTGGACAAGGAGCAATAAAGAATTAATAAAAATTGGCAATTTTCCATCAAATAAAATTTTAATATGACTGGTTTCATGTAACTACATCATCTTCTGGTGACAGTCATAACTCAGTGTCTAGTATATATGCTGAGAAGCTAGTAAGGGGGGGGTTGATGTGTAGTGGAAAATGGAGGATAGAGGGAGGGGAGGTGGAAGGACGCGTGAGTGACGAAGTGCGGGGGAGGAGAAAGGGGTGGGGAACACAAACAAGTCTGGAGAAAACCTCTTGGCTGGATAGAGTGGGTGTCTCGTTGATCCCTCAGAGCGGTGCCATAGTCCTAGGGCCGTGGAGAAAGGGGATGAGATCTCGGTTTTCCCCCGGTCGTTGACTGGGCGCAAAATATCGAAGCACAAAGAGGTGTGAAAAGGGGGTAAAGATTTGGTATCACATGTCAATTATGGTTCTAAGGATATTACAGGTCATACGAATTCTTTATTTACCCAACATCTTCTTAACTCCAATAATTTCTGCAATTTCAACTTCTAAGTGCTTCACAACCTGACCAAAGGAAGGAAACTGGACGCCATGGAACAGCTGGAAATCTTACATCGCAAGGACTTGGACCTCATCAACTAAGTCCAATTTTTATCTTCACCCTCCCCCCGCCTCTCCATTACCTTCCCTCGACGTACTTGTGACCAGTGATCCCTTGTCTTTACTATTGGAATTTCCCCCCATCCCCCTGTGTAACCATTGACCACATTTTCCCGAAGATGGCGGGAAGCCTTGTGTTCCCCCAATGTCTTTCTTCACGGACGATGTGGGAAGGCTCAACCCTGCGTGACAACTCCCACCCTACAACCCCCCCCCCCACCTCACATGACGTTGCAAGTGTATCCATATTCCACCCCTCCCTAAACCCTCACTAGGGCTTTCCCACCGTTCCCCCCTTGGAACCATAATAGACAAGTATCCCTTTGGAAGTTTTTTGTGATTTATAATAAACTTCTAAGAAAGGTTTCAAGTTAGCATAGAATTACTTTTCAGTTCTATCTAAAGTTAAAAGAATGTTTTGTGTAGAATGTAATTTGCATAATTCATTCTAAATGTGTTGCTCAAAACATTCATTTAAAGTTAGTTTTGAAGTAGATTATCTGCTCAGTAAAGATTTTCATCCACAAGTCTAGGGCTTAATGTATTCTGTCCCTTAAGCGGATAAAATGATACTTTGTAATTCCACAGATTTATTTCACAAACACACGACCCAGGTTTCGACGTTGTACGTCGAAACCCGGGTCGTGTGTTTGTGAAATAAATCTGTGGAATTACAAAGTATCATTTTATCCGCTTAAGTATGAACCGATTCCATAAAATAACGCCTGAAACCATCGATTGTATTCTGTCCCATTTAAGGAGACGTTTTTGTGCATAAGAGCTGTCTAGAAAGGAAACATCCATGCAATATTTTGAAGAAAAAAAAGCCCTCCTAGAGAATTAAGGAGGCCTTAATTGTCCCCTTCTAAGTATATCCCTTGGGACCTCACATGTTTATCCCAGCATCTCTTACACTTTTCAAAACAAATGGCAAAGTCCTTTTCTGCAATGGTCATCAGCTGCCTCTTTGCGTCTCTTTTATATTATACATTTGAAGAATTTTGTACTGCGGTTGCAGGAGACTCGCTCCAAGCCTCAAACGATGACACAGGTTTTTTAAAAAAGGTCATAATTGGAGATGAGTCATGGGTCTTCTTTAGCTATGACTCTGAAACAAAAGCCCAGTCTTTCCAACACTCAATGATGGACAAGGCAGTTGATGACCATTTTGAAATAGGAATTTGTTGATTTTTTTGAAAAGTGGAAAGGATGCTGGGATAAGTGTGTGAGGCCCCAAGGGGAACTAAGGCCTCCTCATTCTCAAGACTAGGTTGGCAATATTTTTCTTAAAATATTGCACGACTGGTTAGTTTCCAGACAAACCTCATATTTGACAAAAACACATTATGTATTTCCATTAACTATTCTAGAAAAGTGAGAGGGCACATATTGCATAATTAGAGAATTTGACCCATGTTATCAATAGTTTTGAAATATGTAATTTGAATTGTAAGTTCTGGAGCAAGAAAACTTCATTTTCCCAGAATATTGAGATGCAGTAATAGCAGTAAATCAGTGAAAACACTTCGGGGTAGGAGTTGGATGCGCAATATTCCATTTACGGAAAAGTCTATTGAAAAAACAAAACATATTCAAAAGAGGTTCCACGTTTAAAATCATTTGGTCTGTACTGCCCATAGATACGTACACATTCAAGCAATCAGTGCATCTTGGTGCATCCTAGGTCAAATATGTGAAAACATTGCCCGCGAGATATACAATAAAGTCCAACACTTGAATGACCTCTTAAATAATTAAGGATGAGCTTCGTGCTCTGATAGCTAAAATGGGACCTATGACCAGGAAAATCTTAGTGTTTATTGATCGGTGCCCAGCCACCAAATGCACACTTGAGAAATGTAGTCACAATTTTTTGTTGCAAACTGTATTTGTGAGCTCCACCAATAGTTTGAGTTATAGTTCACTCATTTTAGGTGAATCATCTAAGAATGATGGCACAGAAATTGGCACATATGTATGATTGAGGTAGGAATATAAAAGCAATCAAATTGCATGTACAGGACCCTTTACACTGCATATCATGGGCTTGGAAGCAAGTTAAAGATTCTACCATATATAACTGCTTTAGTAAGGCAGGATTCCATATTGATTTAAATGAAGATATTCCAGTTGAAGTTATTCATGATGATGATCATACTATAAAAAATTACTCCAGTAATTGAGCATGTAAAAGTAAAAAGTGTCCTTTTCCCACTACTTACATTTTCCCACATTTTACACTTTTAGTTGGGGTCCCTAGAAAAGTACAAGTGAGCGATCTTACTGAAAATGTCATCATATATATTTATTTAACAAAATATCTTTATATTTTCAGGTTATTAAATTGTTTGACCAACTTAACTATCATGATCGCGTGATTGATTTGGCAAAAACAGCCATAACTGTTGCTGATCCTAATGATCCAGATCTGGTGAGAATATTATTTGATTCTTCTTCCCATAATTGTTCCGGACAGGTTTGTATTAATTACTTCCTCGTGTTACAGCCAATTACCCTCCAACACTTAATAGCATGCCAGCAGTGCCTCACACTAGTAACGTTTATTTTTGTGAAATGTGAAAATTTCCAGGTTCAAGATGAGACAGGAGAAAAAATTCATCATCATTTTCCAAATGGGAATTGGATAGGGTATTTTTCAATTTAACATGGCCTATGCTTGGTATGAAAATGGTTAGCATGCTCCTTTTTTTAAATTAAGGAGTACAACCCATTTGGTATCTAAAAGATAACAATCTCTATCACTGATACACATGAAATATATTGATATATTTTCTCTACTCATACCATATTTTCCAGCCCATAAGACTCACTGTGAAGCTGACCATAAGATTTGCTGTAATTTTTCTAGTTCAAACTTCAGAAAAATATTTGGATCAGACAGAAAAGGATGAAAATATTTTAATGTTAACACTTAATATGGAGAAAGTGGCATTGTTGCATTAAATAATCAGCAGCTATGTAATCATTTATTCATTGCAGGATTCCAGAAATTCACTATCACTGGGACTAAATCATTCCCACAGTTCTTTTCAATTTTTTCATGTGCAGTGTCATCTTCACTTCCATCTAGCTCATTGCTAATTCCACATTTTTAATATACCTAATGATAGTCTCACTTTTAACCTTCCACCAGGACTTTTTCATTCACTGGGAAAACGCTAGAAATTGATGGACAGTTCATTCTTTCCCTTGGCTTGGCACCATGAGTTGGTGCCTTTTGACAAATCTTTCACATTCAATATACAGTTTTTGCGATATTATAGTCCTGGTATGCATACACAGACCATTTCTTTTCATGAATCACTCATATCATCATGTTGTCCCAGAAAAAGCAACAATAGAAATACCTATAGCTAATTTGCTAGCTTCAATTAAAATCATTTTTGTTGAAAAAGTAATCTTACTCTTCCCTTGATTTATCATCCAGTCCTTAAACATGTTCCTCAGGCTTAGGATATTTGAGAGCACATGATTGTTAAGTTAACCATGGCGACCTCCCTGGGGAATTATTTGGGAATTCTTAGTGTGAATAGTGCCCCTTTATCAGTCCCTCCTCATCTCTTCACAGCCCACGCTTCACTCGATCATGTTCCGGGAGCACCTGCGCCTCGGGCACTGGAGTGAGGCCCAGGAGGCACTGGTGAGCAATCCCGATGGGGACCGTCGGCGGGATTGCCTTCGCCAGCTGGTGACGGCCCTTTGGGACCGTGGCGAGCTGAGGACCCTGGTGAATTTGCCATCGGGGGTGAGTGCGGCCAAGGCAAAAGGGGGGGTGGGTGGGGTGGGGAGGATTTCCGGGAGGGGGGGAGGCGGCACCATCCGTGGGGAAGAGGAGGAGGTGGAGACGGTGCTGGAGGCGAGGGCCAGGGCCGTGGACCTTCTCGGAAGCCGCTCTGGACACAACTACTACGACTTCCTCTACTCGTTCCACGTCACGAGAGGAAACATGAGGAAAGGTAATTTGAGTTGTTCCTACCAGAATTGTGTATTTAAAGAACCATAACAACTTTAAAGAAAATCTCATATGGCCATAATAAATTAGCACCACTCGTCCAAGGGAAACTATAAATTGCTGCGATGGTTTGTGGGAGAAAGAATTCCATGACAGTGACCTACCACAACCTCTCATCCAGAATATCCTTCTGAGGTAGTTGACCGGGAAAGTTATGTCCTCGCCAGTGGCTAACTACAGACGCAAACACTCAACCCAAATTGGATCCTTCGCAGGGTTGAAGGGACTCCGCTCACGATGTCCGGATGATGACCTTTGCACTGAAAGAGGGCCTAAATACTGGGAGAATATTACTCAAATTGAGCAAAGACAAGGAATAGCAACAAACAGGGAAAGATAAGGGTGTGCGTCGGATATGCGTATTTCAGCCACAGGCTGGCCCTCCTCAGCGAACTGAAGGAAATAAGTGCTTGCAACACAAGGTTGTAAGTGAATTAGGAAACGGGCAAACATTCAATGTATGCACTAAGATGAAGAAGGGTTTGGGGAATTGAAAGAACCAACGTTGTTAGAAAAGGGGGAGAGGATCATTGTGGGGGGAGGAATCAACAGGGCATTGATGGGACCTTGCACAAAAGCTGTGATGAAAATTCAAGACTCAAGGATATTTTTAAAAATTGAAATTTGGGTTTTGCTAGAATTGCAGGGAAGAAGACTGTCTGTCTTTTGAGTTAAAAATCTTAAACCTGAGCTGATGTAATTTATAAGTTGCCTGCACAAATTAATAAATGCTTGAGTAATATGAAAAATTGTGATGTAGGAGATAAGAGTGGTTAAAAATGTGCTGTTAAGGCACAACGATGCTAGTTTTAATAGTTCGAAATAAGAAGATATGAAGGTTAAACATGTATTTACAATAGTTTATTCCATTACCTCAAGGAGTTGAATCATATTTCAAATGTCAGTAATAGGTGTAATTGGCAAAAGTAAAGGAAATAAATCTATTTCCACGTTTGGGTTTGATGCATGTGCTTGATTTCAGCTGCATGCGCCATGTATGAGCAAGCAATGCGGCTGGAACAGGAGGTGATGGGTTGCCGTGTGGGGCCCGGGGGGGGCATGGGCAGCTGGAACTGGGCCCTGGACAAGCGGGCCCGCTGCCTGCTGGCCTGCATGAATGCCCTCTGCCTGGTGCAGCGGCGCTATGCGTGGATCGTCAAGCCCCTTCCACGTGAGCCCCCCTTTGAAGGAGGCAGTCCCGAAGGCGGCAGTGGGCCTGCTTTCATTGGAGGGGAGAGGAGTCCCAAGCGCCGCAGTGACGGCGAGGAAGTGAGTCTGGTTGCAATTCAATCTTTCACAGACACAAACCATGGTTGGTGGCTGCCATAGAAAAATCTGGAAGTATTATACTGGAAATATTTCCTTTTCCTCATTTCCAAAACATTTTGGGCAACATACTTGCAGTTTAAAAGTATTTCTAAAATGTCATTCAAGCATAGTTAACCTTTTCGTCAAAACTATGTCATAGTTTATTCAACTGCTATCTCCATTGTCCCATAGTCATATGCTAGTGTTTTACCCTCATGCATACCCTTCACAGTAGGGTAGGCACTCTTGAGAAAAACCATGTATTTAGTCAGTAATTGAAACCTAACCTCTCTCGGTATCTTTCATAACAGCCTAGCCTTGCATACTTCTTTCACCTCTGTCACATTCATGCATGCCCTCCTGTTCTGGGATCTAATATTGTTTGTCTTGAGGGGACACATTAGAAAGGCCTCGCCTGCAAAGGAGGCCTCTTCATAGAAGAATTCATTCTTCACATTCTCATTCTTCTCTGAAGAGGCCTCCTTTGCAGGCGAAACTCTTCATAGAAGAATTCATTCTTCACATTCTCATTCTTCTCTGAAGAGGCCTCCTTTGCAGGCGAAACACCTGGTGTCAGGTTACTTACCTACCCGCAATTTTAGTTCTTTAATTTTGTTTGTGTGACTGATGGGTCCCTGCCATAGGAGGAATCCTTGTAAACCCTAAATGAGTGAGTGCGTGTGTTTCACAATTGTCCGATACACCTGACTGATTGCGTTTTTACCGAAGTCCCTTATTTTCTGTTTAGTTATTTTCGTGTAATTGGTGGGTCCCTGGCCTAGGAAGAATCCTGGTAAACCCTGAATGGGTGAGTGCGTGCGTTTCACAAAGGTCCGATACACCTGAGTGATTGAGTGACTGCGTTTATACCAAAGTCCCTTATTTTTCGTTTAGTTATTTTCGTGTGATTGGCGGGTCCCTGGCCTAGGAGGAATCCTGGTAAACCCTGAACGTGTGAGTATATGTGAATCACAAAGGTCCTTTTTTTCGAGCATACCTGAGTGATTGAGTGACTGTGTATTTACGTAAGTTGTTTTGTTTCTTTACATCCTTTAATAATTTTCATTTATTTGTGTGAATGACGGGTCACTGACATAGGAGGGATCCTTGCAAACCCTGAGTGTGTGTGTGTGAATGTGATTCACGAGAGTGAAAGTTATTTCGTAACTCACCCGAGTGATCGAGTGGTTGTAAGTTTGTTTTATTATTTTTTATTGATTTTACCATTATTATTTTATTTCTTTAATTATTTGTTTCGAATTTTTGTGTGTGTGTGTATGTGGTAGTTTTTATTATTTATTTATTTTAATTTTTTATTATTTATTATTATTATTTTATTTATTTATTCATTATTTTTCTTTTATACCTAGTGCCATTCAAGTTTATGGTCCCAGTTCTTTTTTTTTACATTGATTCACGACAGTAGCTACGTTCCTGGTATATTTAAAATATAGCCATATGTCTAGAAAGAATGACAATTTGAGATATGTGGTCAGGTGATGACAATTTCCATCTGACTATCATGTACCATTATCAAAATCAAAGATTAATCTTCACACAAGGGCAAGTTATTATGTTAACTTTGTATGTCTTTTCTTATTTTCCAGGTTGTCCAAAACAGAATTAAAAGACAAGTGGAAGTCCTAGAGTATAAAGATATAAAGAAGGAATACGAAGTTGTGATTGCTCGCTTGAAGTTGATCAAATATGCCCCAGAGCACGCCACAGTAACAGGTAAATAGCTGTATAATTATTTGGATCGGCTGTAGTGATTGTAATTGAAATAACCACTTGTTGTTAGAATCTTTGCTGTGTTTCAAGTCATCCCTGCTATTTAAAGATAATGTGGATTGTAGGAACCTGAAAATTGTAATTGCAAAAAAATTAATGATGTGATGACAATGAAAGTTGACAATTCTTGAAATGCAGGGGTGTGCGATTGCATAATAATATTCAATGTGCATGTCATACCCCAATCCTTAAGAATTAATAAGAGGCATACAATTTTAAGGGGAATCGGGATGGTGCAGAGGCTAACGTACAGGCTTCCCAATGCAAAGGCCCGGGTTCAAATCCTGGAGACGACAAATATTTTTCACTGGTATCCCGATCCCTACTCGAGGTGCTTTGTGGAGAGCACTTTAAGTGAGTATGCCATCCATCGGATGGGATGTTAAACTGCGGACCCCTTGGCGCTTTTCGACAAGAGTAGGCTAATGCCGACGCCGGGTTTCTCTCCACCCTTCATCCTTTCCCACCTATCCCTAATGATGCAAATGACCTTAGCTGTCGGTCGCCTCCCCAACAAAAAAAAACAATTTTAGGAAAAGGAGGAGATACATAAGAAAGCCACCAGGAAATGTTCTAGTAGTGCTTATTTGAATTCCTAAGTGCACCGAAACCTCACTTAACGAGCGCCTTATATTGAAAGTAATTTGTATAATGAGAAAATATGCTGCTTTCGAAATTGACTTGCTGAACGAGTGACTTATTCCATAATGAGTGATGAGGAGAGGGGAATTCCTGGAATGATTGGGTACCTGCTATCAGTTTGTGTTTAGTGTTCTTTCCATTAGCATCTTATGTCAATAGTTATTACACATTTTTCAAAACTCCTTTTAAGACATTAGTTTTGATTTTTTTGTAGAAAGCTTAAGAATATGTTGTACATCGTTTTAAAAGTGTCCTCAAAGAAAAATTTGCAAGAACACAGCTTTAAGAGAATAAAATTAACTATAAAAATGAAAAGTAAAACCATTGAAAAGTAAAAACACTGTGTATAATTTTTTTTGGCAAGAAATGCATTATCTTCATTAATTTATTTGCAAAAAATTGTTTGACTGAATGAGTTTTACTTTGAGAAAGAATTCTCGTTCTATAAGGTTTCACCGTATTTAAGTTCCTGTGGCCATGTGAGACTTGGATACAAATTTTGTGAGACATTCACTGCATTGATTTTTTGGACAATTCAAACCAATATGCAACTATATGTTAACAAAAGCAGGGTATTTATCAAATTGGTCCAGATTTTAAAGTGCTAAATACAAATATTAGATTGGGGAAAAAGAAATCCATTATTTTCTTGGTAGATGACTTGAGTGATTGATATCTCGTAGTATCGATCCAACAATTTCAAGTTTATGCTCGTTGTCAAGGTGACATTTCACACCAAAAAAATTCTTTTGCTGTTTTTTGTTTGTCCCATTCAGTTTTGAGTTACAGGGTGTTAACAACGGAAGTCAACAAAGAGAAAATTCGTTACATTTTACAGTTTTTCTTTGATAAACGCGAAAATGCAAGCCAGGCCACTGAAATTGTGAATGGTGTTAATGGTGCCGATACTGTAAAGGCTAATTACGTGCAATTTTAGTTTCGTCGATTCCATTTAGGCATTTTTGATGTTAAAGATGCACCTCGCACAGGCAGGCCCGTCGTCAAAAATGTCGATAAAATCCCAGAAATAATCGAAGTTGACCGGCATATTAGTAGTCGTAGCATCGCCTAACAGCTAAAGATCGACCATAAAACAGTTTAAAACCATTTGCGCAAAGCTGTACTCGAAAAGAAGCTCGATGTTTGGGTGCCACACCAATTAACACCAAGAAACATGTTGAATCAAATTTCCATCTGCGAAGCCTTGGCCAAACGGAATGAATACAACCCATTTCTTAAAAGGATGGTTACTAGGGATGAGAAATGGGTCACATATGACAATATTGTGCGAAAAAGATCGTGGTCAAAGCATGGTGAAGTAGCTCAAACCGTGGCCAAACCAGGACTAACGGCCAGGAAAGTTCTACTGTGTATTTAGTGGGACTTCAAAGGAATCATTTATTATGAGTTTCCGTATGGCTAAACACTAAATTTAGATCTCTACTGTCAACAACTGGCCCTTTTGAAGCTAGCGATTGACCAGAAATGGCCAGCGTTGCCAACAGAAGAGTTGTTATGTTTCATCAGGACAACGCAAGGCCACACACGTCTGTAGTGACTCGCCAGAAACTCCGGGAGCTTGGTTGGGAGGTTTTAATTCATCCACCACATAGTCCGGACCTAGCACCAAGCGATTACCACCTTTTTCTTGCATTGCAAAACTTCCTGAGTGCTAAGAAATTGCGATCAAAAGAAGATTGTGAAAATAGATTAATACTACCTTGATCAAAAAGTTCCCGGAATTTATTCAGAAAATTAAAAATACAAGTTTATTCATCTAAATCTATATTGTCCCCTTCAAAGTAATCCCCATCGACTGCAACACACTTATGCCAGCGCTTGATCCAATCCTCGAAACATTTTTTATATTCGGTTTTCGGTATGTCCATCAGTGCTTCCTGCGATTTTTCCATTACTTCCTCTCGGCTGCTAAAACGCGTTCCCCGTAATGGTTTTTTAACTCGATTGAACAGAAAGAAGTCACAGGGAGCCAAATCAGGTGAATTCGGTGGCTGTTGGATGGTATTTGTTGCATTTTTCGTCAAAAAATTACGAATAATGATAGCACTGTGCGACGGTCTCGACGCAGTGTGCGACGATTTCTGGTCTCTTTCGGCGAATTGCTTCACGCAAACGTCTCATAACGCCCAAATAATACTCTTTGTTTACTGTCTGGCCTTCTGGCAAAAATTCATGATGCACTACACCGTTGTAATCCATGAAAACCGTCAGCATTGCCTTCTTTTTTGACTGAAAACGACGTGGTTTTTTTGGTTTCGGCTCATTTGGTGAACGCCATTCACTTGCCTGATGTCTGGATTGCGTGTCGTACTCATAAACCCACGTCTCGTCTCCAGTAATGATCCTTTTGATGAATGTGGGATCGGATTCAGCCTCGCAAATCATGTCTTTTGCGACGTCAACACGGTCTCTTTTTTGCATGAAATTGAGGTCTTTTGGCACCAACTTTGCTGCTACACAACGGAAACCCAAATCATTAACCACAATGTCTTGGGCGGATCCATAGGCAATGTTCAAGTCCTCCGCTATTTCTCTGATGGTTAATTTGCGGTTATTGACCAACATTTCTTTTGCTTTATCAATTTTTTCACCGACTTTCGATGTCGATGGTCTGCCACTGCGTTCATCATCTTCGATTGACTCACGACCACTTCTGAACCGCTCGTGCCACTGGTAAACGACCGTTTTTTTTATAGAATCGTTGCCGAAACACTTTTCCAACATTTCCAACGTCCGTGCGCCACTAAATCCGTTTTTTACGCAAAATTTAATACAAGTTCGTTGTTGCAAATTTAAATCCATTTCTGCAATTGTAAAAAATCGCCAACACACACAGAGATAGATGTACTCTTGGCTACGTAACTTTTGCAAATGTCAAGTTATGACACTAAGATTTAAAGGGAATATCAACAACAGATGTACCAATTTAACAAAAAAAACAGAACTCAAATCAGAACGATGGGAGCGCCACACGGTGGTTATTCCGGGAACTTTTTGTTCAAGGTAGTATAGTTTTCGCCAATAAGGATCAAGACTTCTTTGAGAGAACCATTATGAAGCTACCTTTAAAACGGCAACAAATTATACAACAAAGCGGTGCATATTTGACCCAAATCAGACAATCCTAAATATCTTAAATAAAGTTTTGAATTTCACACAAAAATAATGGATTTCTTTTTCCCAACCTAATATTTTGAGGGAGCTGCAAACAAGGTTTGACTTTGAGTTGATATGCCAGCACATTTGAGATGATTGAACATTATTTGAATGGACTGTACCATTTTCTAAGTAATATCATGAATGCGAAATGGCCTCCCATGCATAGAGCTGAATGGGATTTCTTGCGTAATTGTCATAAAGTGGAACCCAGCTTATAATAATTCAAGAAAATAGAAAAATCATTAATTCGAGTTCAGTTAAACCTTTAAAAAGTTTACTCTCTAGGGAGGACTTGTCCTTTCTTGACATTCTCCCTCACCTCTCTGCCATACCAACCTCTGCAAACTTACCCTCTTGGAGTCAGTAGAAGGGTTCTCCTGAGGAGTGCTAAGAGTTACCCAAGGGCAAAGGATGCATAAAAATGCCCATGGCTCCAAGTGCATCTCAACAGCACCCCCTGCACCCATCTCACACTTGCCGAGAGAGAGATCCGGAGATATACATGGTTTGTATAAAAAGTATCGGTAAAAATTTTAGATATTGCTCGTTAACTGCCTCAAAATTTCTCCAAGTACATCCCTTGAGTATGGGCACACTTTTGCCCTTGCGACTTTACCACAACTTGAAGGCTCTCCGGTAGGCTGAAGGTCCTTAAGGGTACACATGCAAGTTTCTTTAATGGTGCTTAGGGTCTAATGGTTCTAAGTTTCTTTAATGGTGTTTCTTTGAGGGAAGGAGGATTTAACTTTTATTGGAATGGGAAATAGTCTGCTGGTTCCAAGTCAGGACAGTAAGGGGGTTGGGGAATCATCATGATGGTATTGCAAAAGGTCTTCACAAGCAGACACACTTGACTCTGTCTGTTCTTGGTCTTCCATCCATAGACCTTTGAGAGAATGAGTTTAGTGCAGAGCTTTCACATCGCCAAATTTTCAGTGGAAACGGTGTGCACTTTCAATATCTTATCAAAGCCAATGTACAATCTCCGACCATGAGCACACTTAATGGACAGTCTGAATTCAGCACTTCATGCACAGGTCAGGAAAAAATTCTTACGAATACTTTTTAAAGAAACCTGTATATATAGCAGGAAGGCAGACAAAGTAGAGTAATGCGGTACCACAGTTGCTTGATGCACCACACAAGGGCTCTGAGTGAACACATCAAATAGTGCTCAATGCTCCAATCACGGCTGTTAAGTTATGGTGACCCCAGTCTGGAATGCAACAGTTTGACTTCTCTCCCCCTGGCCAGGAACCTACCTCTCTATGCAAACTCTACCGTAGTCTCTGGCTGTGGGATTCCTGTTTCTGAAATGCCATGGAGAGTGAATCTCATGGTAGAGTGAAGATTGTGAAGTTTTGAGGTTTGGTCTGTTAAGTCCATTTGTAGAGCGTAGTCACTTTCCTTGTGGCTGTGAGATAATTTTGCAAATGTTTTGCCATATTGTTTAAGCATAGATATTTTAAAATGTTTTTTGGATTGAAATCTCCCTTGCTGTGGGTTGATAATTTGTTCTTTGTGGTAGTTTCATCAGTACTCACCTGAATACTTAAACTTTTTATGGTTTAGGAATGGAATTGTCAGTTATGACAGAAAAAAATTCCCAGTGCACTTTATCAGTTATGAAAATGTAAGGTTGAGGCTTGAGTGGAACATCTTTTGATTACTATCATGTAATTACATCAAAGAATGCAATGAATAGTGGAACCTCCATAAATTTGTTTTACAAAAACATAGTGAGAACTTTGGAACACAACTTTTTGTTTGGAAATAAAAGTATAAATACATTAAAAATTAGACAAACCGAACGGTATTAGGGTTAACCTTGTGAAATTTATCCATGATGGAAAGGAGACAAACTATGCAAATTTCACTTGAATGGAGATTTATTCACGACCCGGGTTTCAAACACTTAATGTGAAGATGACATTAAGTGTTTGAAACCCGGGTCGTGAATAAATCTCTATTCAAGTGAAATTTGCATAGTTTGTCTCCTTTCCATCATTAAAAATTAGATTTACTATTGACAACAGTTTATTCATCATGCTTGTCTTGTTCAAAACCCACATTTCACTGCCTCTGTTGATTGATTCCGAACCATTTTGGGCCCCAAGAAAAGAAGGAATATGGTTTACTTTGTCATAGTCATCTTCTCTGTCATAGCATCTATCAGTGATAAAGAGAAAGCTAATGATTTATATTTAGACTACTTGATGCTTCTAAGACCAAAAAAGTACCAGTTTAATGTTGTCTTTTTATTATGCTCAGATTGAGAATTTAATTTTTCAGCAAGTTCCCATCATTCACATCTACTTTCTCTGTCCTTCATAGATTCTGCTAAACTTTATCCTGTTTTCATTATTTTCATCCTTTTTGGGGGAATATTAATTAAAGTGAAACTAAATGCTAAACTAACAAGGTTACTAAATTCCGAATGCAAAGGGTGGACCAAAATGAAACCTCATTGGATAAAAGAAAAATTTATTTTGCCATATTTTTAGGAAAAATTGTCCATTGAGCCTTAACTTTTGAGATATTCCGACAATGAAAAAAGTTTTCTAATCCCTTAGCAATGCTATGAATAGGAAATAAATCAAAATTTAGCTTTTCTCATCAACTCGTCAGCAAGTTCAGCCTTTGTGGGTATTAGTGAGGAAGTGTTGCAGATCCAAATTAGCAACCATAAAAGCTCACTCAAATGTAAAATATTTTTTTGTGCATTTTATTTGGTATTTTTCTTATGCAGTGTAAAATATAGAGAATGCAACAAATGTGGTCCCCAATGCTATATAGAGGCCTTCTTTTGCTTCATAGTTAAGAATTTACAAATATACACTGTAAAATTTCTTTGGTTGTAGTTATTTTTCTCTTCTTTTTACCGTTGTACTTTTATTTTACTTGGCATTCCAATAATTAATTATTTTTTACAATATTTCTTCCAAGATACTTTCAATTTCTAAGGTCTCCTAATATTTTCTGATGCATTACACACACAAGAAAGTGGAAATTTCAACTACTCTTCAGCATAATCTACTCATCAAGAAAAACTTTTTCACAATGCCTACATTATGATTCCATTTCTGCTGAAAATACTTTTGTAGGGGTCATGAAGTAGTAGTATTTAGGGGAGGCAACCGACAGCTGGTGGTCTTTTGGAAAAGGAAAGGATGAAGGGTGGAGAGAAACCCGGCATTGACATTAACCTACTCTTAACGAAAGGCGCCAAGGGGTCCGCAGCTTAATGTCCCATCCAGCAGACGTACTCACTCAAAGTGCTCTCCTCAAAGCATCTCAAGTGGGGATCAGGATAACACTGAAAAATATTTGATGCCGCTGGGATTCAAACCCGGTCCCTCTGGGTGGGAAATCAGTACAATAGCCACCACTATCTTGATCCCAGGGATCATGAAAATTGCATGAGCACGCCAACTGGCTTGGCCTCCCTTGCACTCTGTTGCACCCACAGATGCATTGCAACCAAATTCGTGACACCATCACAGTATGTCCTGCTCATTCTATGATAACTTGTAACGTATGTTAAACCATGCTATTGAATAACACAAATTATTGCATGATGTTCACATACCTTTGATGACTTAATTTTAAAGTATTGAAAATGTTTCTCACTCCAACAGCAGCTATGCAAACCCTGAACACATTGCAGCCATCTATGTTTTGTACTTGTAAAGTATATCTTCACCTTCTAACTTCAACTACATCATCCTGTCTACTCCCATTCCTGAGATTTTCTCTACTCCCCCTCAATAAATGTGCTCATTGTTCCTTGACTTGCAACCACTCGGCCATAAAACCATGCACACATATACACACACCGCACTTCAAATTGTTTTGCATTGGTGTCAATCAATAATAGCAGTAAATGGGTAAACAGGGATACTGTTTCAATTCATTTTTTTTCCTTTGTGTGGTCCTTGATTAATCAAAAACGTAATCTTCCAATTACTCAAGGTCTAGCCCTTTCAGAAGAGGAGTTGATTGGTGCCCTAGCAAAAGCTGGCATGTACGACAATGCCCTTCGATTGGGGGCCCTTCTCTTTGAGTCACGGCATGATTGTGAGTGGGCCGTGGGTGTCCTGGAGACAGCAGCCTCTGCCTGTGTTCGACTCCTGCCCAATGGACCATCATCTGCATGTGCAGGTGGAGGGGTGGAGATTGGAGGGTCCCGGGACTCCACGTCTGCATGGGACCTTCTTGGGGAAAATGATCTCTCAAGTACGCCCTCGATTTCCTTTCTTCCTGGCTCTTACAGAAAGGATTAAACTTGCCATGATGAAATAATTGCATTCTAAGGCTACAATTTGCATGGACTTTGATTCAAGACTTAACTGAATGAAGACACAAAGAAAGGACATTCATTCATGAGTATGGTAGATGTTTCAACGAGCAAGCCACCATCTTCAGAATTCCACCTTCTGAAGATGGGGACCTGCCCACAAAAATGACAAACTTACTCATGAGTGCCCTTTCTTTTTTCTGTTAAGTTTTGAATCAAATTGTTTACATATATTTGTGTTGTCACTGAAGAATGTTCATTTCCAGAGATATATAGGGTGTGGCTACATAACTTCCTTTTTTCAATGCAAACTTGCATTGGAAAAAGGAAGTTATGTTGCCAGACCCTGTACATGGAGACAGAGAGCTCATTTAATGATTTCATTAAGAAGTTTTGTTTAACAACATCGACTTTATATTTAAGGATTTAAATACTGAATATGTATAGCATTACTTACTCTGGGAAATATTCAAAATCTTGTTTTGCAGTGCTTGGTATTGGAGATGCTCCTGCAGTTTCACTCTCATGGAAGCTCCTCGAGCATTTTGTCAACAAATATGAAACACCAGGGCAGACAATACTTCACAAAGCTGTGGCTACTCGAATTCTTTCAATGGGAGCATTTTTGCCACACTGGCTATTAGCCTCCTATAAGGTAAGTGTTTCATTGGCAAATGATTTTGCCAAGCTTTGCAGTTCTTTCACCTGGAAAGTCATGTATTGCTATGTTGAAATGAAATTATTGACTAGTGATTCCACACATTTTATTTAAGCACGACCTAGGTTTCAACATTGCACGTCATCGTCAGGTGGTCCTCACAGAAGACAACTTTGTATTTATATCTCTCCTTAGTGGGGGCGGGGGGGTTGGTCAGAGTGGGAGGGGAAGGGGGGAGGGTGAGGGATAAAAAGGTTAACATGTAAATGGGAGGGAAAGGGAAGTACAGCTTTCGGTGTCAATCGTGGGTCGGTAATGGGGGTTTGTTTGGGAGGCATCCTGTGGGGAGAACGACGTGAAAGACTAGGAGGGGGGTGCACACATAATTTTGTTAGCAAGCTCCTCCTTGCAACGGATCCATTTTAAAATTTATAATTGCTCCAATGCATCGAGTCTTTGGCCTAATTTTCAAAATAAAGAATTTCAGTCTTGAAGTCACTTTTGTGGTCACGTGTGAAGGAGTGTTTCCCAAAGAGGGATGTTATGTTCCTATTCTTCACACATGTTTTGTGCTCCTTTATCCTCTCTTTAAATTTCCATACCTTTTTGCCTAATATATTTAGTGTAACACTTCGAGCACTTTAATTCATACACTCCACTCCTCTGCTCTCCGGAAACATTTGTCTACAGCGATTATTAATTATTACATTAATTATTGTAAAAGTCAACTTTAACTTTTCTTTTTGTAAATTCTTGATTAATGTATTTTCCCATCGATAACGTGCACCCAGAACTTAATAGTTACCTTGAACGTGTGTAGATTCTGTGCATGTCTGTGTGCATAATATATATATATATATACTACCTTGATCAAAAAGTTCCCGGAATAACCACCGTGTGGCGCTCCCATCGTTCTGATTTGAGTTCTGTTTTTTTTGTTAAATTGGTACATCTGTTGTTGATATTCCCTTTAAATCTTAGTGTCATAACTTGACATTTGCAAAAGTTACGTAGCCAAGAGTACATCTATCTCTGTGTGTGTTGGCGATTTTTTACAATTGCAGAAATGGATTTAAATTTGCAACAACGAACTTGTATTAAATTTTGCGTAAAAAACGGATTTAGTGGCGCACGGACGTTGGAAATGTTGGAAAAGTGTTTCGGCAACGATTCTATAAAAAAAACGGTCGTTTACCAGTGGCACGAGCGGTTCAGAAGTGGTCGTGAGTCAATCGAAGATGATGAACGCAGTGGCAGACCATCGACATCGAAAGTCGGTGAAAAAATTGATAAAGCAAAAGAAATGTTGGTCAATAACCGCAAATTAACCATCAGAGAAATAGCGGAGGACTTGAACATTGCCTATGGATCCGCCCAAGACATTGTGGTTAATGATTTGGGTTTCCGTTGTGTAGCAGCAAAGTTGGTGCCAAAAGACCTCAATTTCATGCAAAAAAGAGACCGTGTTGACGTCGCAAAAGACATGATTTGCGAGGCTGAATCCGATCCCACATTCATCAAAAGGATCATTACTGGAGACGAGACGTGGGTTTATGAGTACGACACGCAATCCAGACATCAGGCAAGTGAATGGCGTTCACCAAATGAGCCGAAACCAAAAAAACCACGTCGTTTTCAGTCAAAAAAGAAGGCAATGCTGACGGTTTTCATGGATTACAACGGTGTAGTGCATCATGAATTTTTGCCAGAAGGCCAGACAGTAAACAAAGAGTATTATTTGGGCGTTATGAGACGTTTGCGTGAAGCAATTCGCCGAAAGAGACCAGAAATCGTCGCACAGTGCTATCATTATTCGTAATTTTTTGACGAAAAATGCAACAAATACCATCCAACAGCCACCGAATTTACCTGATTTGGCTCCCTGTGACTTCTTTCTTTTCAATCGAGTTAAAAAACCATTACGGGGAACGCGTTTTAGCAGCCGAGAGGAAGTAATGGAAAAATCGCAGGAAGCACTGATGGACATACCGAAAACCGAATATAAAAAATGTTTCGAGGATTGGATCAAGCGCTGGCATAAGTGTGTTGCAGTCGATGGGGATTACTTTGAAGGGGACAATATAGATTTAGATGAATAAACTTGTATTTTTAATTTTCTGAATAAATTCCGGGAACTTTTTGAGCAAGGTAGTATATATATATATATATATTATTATAAGGTAATCTACCGGTTAAGACAGGTTTTTGGATGGACACAACTATCAAATAAATAAATATTTTGTTACTCCAAACAAAACCCAATACAGCAACCTAAACTACATAAGGTCCCTCTTCATCCCTGTGTACTTCCTTTCTCCCTTCATCCCATCCAACATCCCTATCCTGTTTCTACCCTTTCCTCGTTTGCCTAACATTCTCCCCTCTATTACCTTCTTCAACATTCCACTGCCGCTCAATCCGCCTTTCATCCATTTCTCCTGCCTCCATAGGATTTCTCCCAACAAACCCCTCTCCTCCCCCACCATTTCTAGTACTTCCTCATTTGTTTTCCTTTTGGTCCATTTCACCTTCTACATTCTTCTCCACACCCACATTTCAAAATATGTTTGTATATTTTTTATGTATGTATGTATATATATATATAACTTTTGGACGGCACAATGAACGTCTGACCTGAAGAAGGCCTCGGAGTAGGCCAAAAGCTTAAATCATCTACAGTGTGAGTGTCCTTTTACGTGTTATCTGTTTTATTCTGTGTTCTATTGTGCCGTCCAAAAGTTATATTGCTCTCGTGAGTACTTCCGCATCATCGATATATATATAAACCATAAACACAGTAATCAACCCGAAGGTCGGTTTAGTAGGTGATGGTAGAGCTCACCCATGTACCAAGCCCGACGGCGTGTGAATATTCACACATCAGGGTAGGGGGGCCAGTTCCTTTCCCTGTGCCGGTTATGGTTTCCCAGGAAGATCTGGTACCCGAAAAATCAACTAGCTTGGGTGGAGCTGCAGGCGCCCAAAGTGCCTTGCCCGGGAATCGAACCCGGGACCCTCCGGTCAGTAGTCCAACGCTCTCCCCACTAGACCACCACGACCCGCGATATATATATATATATATATATATATATAATTATATATATGTATGCATGTATATAATTGTGTGTATATGTGTGTGTGCATACATGTGTGTGTGTGTATATGATATCATGGAAGTGTTGAATAAAAAACATTTACAGCAACAAAAAAATATAAGAACAGATAAAAGGAACACTCACAAGTTATTGCTTGATATTTTCGATGGAATTGACCTCCATCTTCATCAGAAGATTCACTAGGACTGACTGAGGAACTGGGGAAGGTGAGATATGTGATGGAGAGTGGATGGGAGTCTGTGGTTGAGGTCCAACCATTAGTCCAATCGTTACCCTCCTATGTCAAAGATATCCCAAATACCTCAACAACCTTCACCATTCCTTCCTCCATTAAGGATATCCAGATTCTCTCCTAAACAAAAAAAAATCCTAAAACATTCCTACACCCCCAAGCCACCCTCAACCATAGACTCCCACCTCTCTCAATATGTACTACCTACTTCCCTGGCATTCAGTCCCTCAAATTCATCCCTAGTACCCCATCCTCAAAAACCACAACGTTTCGTCCAACCTTCTTCCCAAATGCCCCTCTGTTACCTTCAAACAGCCCACCAACCTATCAGATCTCCTTAAATCCACCAAGCCTCTTTCCAAATCCCCTCCCACCCCCAGAGTCATATCCACCCCTTCCTTTCGAGTGAGATGCAAAACTTGTCTTATTTTCACCACTCCACCCCTATCTATCCTACCTTTTAACTCTCTCCCGCCCTTCCCCCACTCCTCATGCACATCTCAGAATGTAGTCCATCTTCTGACATGCAAACTCTGCCCGGCCTTTTACATAGGCCAGTGCCCCACACCCCTGAACCTCAGGATAAACAATCATTCCGCCTCATGTAACCCCTCTTCCCCGCCCGCGGGTCTCCCCATCCCAAAACATGCCTTCCGCCACAACACCACCTTCAACCGGTGTTACAGTGTTTCCCTTCTGGCATCCCTTCCCCCATCCAATATCCCTATAAAATTAAAAAGGATAGAAATTGCATTTATCTGACTATTATATTTATATTAGGATAATTTGTTCATCCACATGTATTGTGTTATTCTTGTTGTGGGTTTTGAGTTGTTAAGTCCTGATGACGACTTTACAAGTGGACACCTGGGTCGTGGATGTTGTAGTATCTGTGGATAAACAAATTGTTTTCTTTTCCATTTGGGAATTATTTCCATATCCTCCCTCTCACTCCTATCCTATTTCCGCTCCCCTATGGCCTCCCTTCTCCCTTTCCCCTTCCATAACCCTTTCTTTCACCCCTCCCCCACCACCACCCCTTCTCTCACATATCTTACCTCCCCCAGTTCCTCGTTCAGTCCTAGAGAATCTTCTGATGAGGACGGAGGTCAATTCCATTGAAATTATCACGAAATTACATGTGAGTGTTCCTTTTATGTATTCTTATATTGTTTGTTGCTGTCAAAGTTTTATATATATGTATATTGTGTGTGTAAAAATAGGTCTATATCCATGCACTAATACATGGTAACAACCAATGAATACATGGAATTATAATTGCCTGTGGCTATATCTGCCGTAAGTATACAAAAGATTAGAACCAGGTGATTGAAATTAATTTCAAACGATGGAAAGATCAAAAAAGAAACGATATTTACAAGCTAGCACAATATTGCTTAGCCTTATTGCTTTTTTGCTATGATTCATAAGCCAAAACAAGATGTAGGTTTGTGTGACCCTTCAATTTACTTTATAAATTAACTTTCTGCAAATCAAATATAGAACAATAAGAGAATGAATGAAATAGAATTTTCTTGTTTTGTTTGCTTTACTTTGCTTTGTTAGTATTGGCGCTCAGCTGTTCTGGACACCCTCCCAAGTTCAATGAAAGTGCTGCCTACATGGTGATTGTTTCAAACCTGAATTAAGTTATGCTTTTGTAATTTAGAATTTTCTCAAAAAAATTACCTATGGAGAAGAAAATTGTATACACCGATGTTTCAGCTAGAAGTCATCAATTTCGTGAAAGAAAAAGGAAATCGTGAGGCTGCCTGGATTTATCCATTAATAAATCTTTTAAATCAAAGTTACGTTCCAGTTGGGAAAAGTGGATGACATCTGGTATGAATGACTACACAGAATTGGGAAGGATTAGAAGAGTGTCTTCTGAAGAAATGAGCAGGTGGATCATGGAAAGTTGGCAGGGTGTCAGAGGGGCTTTTGTAAACCATGGATTTGAAAATGCTTTGGGCAATATTTCAACGCCAGTGCTAGAAGATGAGGAAGAGTTAACTTCTGAGAGTGAACTCGGTGATGTGCCTGAAGAGATAATAAATGCACTTAATTCATTTCATTGTGACTCAGGTGACGAATTTCTTGGATTCGAGTGATCTACCTATGCTGTCATATATTTATATAAACACAGTAATCAACCCTAATAAGGTCGGTTTAGTAGGTGATGGTAGAGCTCACCCATGTACCAAGCCCGACGGCGTGTGAATATTCACACATCAGGGTAGGGGGGCCAGTTCCTTTCCCTGTGCCGGTTATGGTTTCCCAGAAAGATCGGGTACCCGAAGGATTTATGAGATGAAATAACTGTAAAAGTAGCATATCTGTGTAAAATAGAATGCAATTAGGAAGGCATGCTTCCAGGCTAATATATTTTTTCAAAACTCTTCTATAAATTATTGTGTGCATAGGAACATAAATGTTTGAATTTGTTCAATTTTCATTACATAACGTCCATCATAATTTTTTTTCGATCATCTGAACATTTTTGTGTAGATAATGCACGCGTTATTGATGGGAAAATGCTGTAATTTGTAAATAAGGGGTGTGTGGAATTATAAAGTTACTTATCTCATTTTAATATGTTATATAAATCCCATAAAGTTATGCCAGAGACAACAAATTTCATGTATTACTGGGGCCAAATGCTAAATCAGGTCCAAAGGCAAGAGTTTTATTAGTGGCCAATTCCCTAGCAATGAAGGATTTCTCATGCTATATCCATTGCCTGTTGTGGTAACAATAAGTTTTAATGAAACTATTACTTTTCATTCTCTTGTCGCTGAAGTGTTTTCTTTCAGTAAAATGCGGAACTGTCAGTTCAGTGTGTCGGGTAGCAAGAAGTAATTCTGTATATACATTGTAATTGTGTATGTAGTGTGTTTACAAGTTGCTGGAAATGTTGCTTATAATATTCCATTACATAGGTTGAGATGAATGCTGTTCTATCATCTATATTTTTTTCTGCAAATCTGGTAAATTTGGAGGTACAATCTTAGTATAGAGGGATCTGAATAGTTCTAAAACTATTGATATTCTGAAAATTTTTAGAGTAAAATCTTCAAAAATCATAAAAAATTATATCATTTGCTAGTATGATGTATAGAATTACAGCTTGATAAAAGGATGTTTTTAATATGCCAACTCATAGTACCATTCCTTAATTAAGAAAATGTAACTGTTTCAAATTAAGTCAATGCAAAAGCTTCTTTGGTGTTGCTTCCTCTTTGCTATTGGCTAGGTAGCATCTCAGAGGAAAGTTGCTCTGGGAAGTGGAGTGAAAATACCACACAAAGTGGAGCAATGAAACAGTCTGCTGGTGCCAAGTCAGGACTGTAAGGGGTTTGGGGAATTGTTGCGATGTCAATGCAGAAGATCTTCACAAATAGTCACTCCACTCTGCCCTTGGTCATGAGTTAAGCACAGATCTTTTGCAGTGCATAAAAATGTATAAATATACTTTGGTCTTGAGAAATGTGCGGGTGTAATTGATGTTCAGTAATTAATGTGAGTTTGGCTTAATTTTGTCTCGACATTCATTGTGCAGAGGAGAGATCCAGCAGAGTTGCTGCGCATATTCCTGGAGGCAGGTCGGCTGAGTGAGGGTGGAGCATTGGCCATAGAGTATCTTTGGGCTGCCCTGGGAAAGGGGACAGACCGCTGGGGCTTGGAGTCAGCACTTCATGCCAACAAACCACAGCTGTGCCTACCCCACAGCACATTTCACCTTTACCTGTTGGAGTTGGCCGATGCCACTCCTCCAGACCCCGAGTATGAACAGGTTGGTATTACTTGGCTTAGGGCCATTGCAAAATATGGAAATACAATCTCCTAGAAGATGGTACAAGGAATTGGAAACTCACTGTTGAGATGCAGGATTCTAGTTGTTTCGTATTGTAATGCAGTCCATGAATGCCATGCCATTGTAACTTGGAAGTCCTATGCACGTATCTTTTTGAGAGTAAAACTGCTTGTCAAATACAGTTATTAAATAGAAGCACGTCATTGCAATATAATTTTTAAAATCACCAAATATTATTTATTTTGAAGGGCACATGTGGTAAGGACTAGAAACTTTTAGCAACTACTAAGCAACAATGATAGCACAGCGAAATATTTTTTGTTGGAAAAGCTACTAAATGGCTGCTATGTCCACAATTTTCTTTTGAAGATCTTTGTCAGCTTCTTGGAAACACTTAACCTTTTTTTTTTTCAATGAAAATGTGTGTTTTAATAGCTTGTTTCTCCACCAGTGCTTGGCTCACTTCAAGCGATGCAAAGTGGTTCTTGTACTCATGTTGGAATGATAATGCAACAACCAAAATTTTCTAAATGCATGTATATAGCTCGGAACGTGGACAAAAGCTCACCTATTACTAAGCACAACGGAAATTCACACATCAGTGTAGGACCCCTGTGCCGCCTATGGTTTCTCAGGAAGTTCTGGTAAATGAAAAATCACACAGTTTGGGTAAAGCTGAAGATGCCCAGAAGCATCACCCAGGAGTCAAACATAGGCACTCCAGTTAGTAATCCATCACTCTATCCACTGAACTACCATGCACATTTTTTTGGAACCACAGCAAATTTTACCACATTTCTTATAATTTCTCTAATACCACTCTTATAATTTCTTGTACAGATTTTAAAGTAATTATTTTTGTGACATCTTCCTGAAAATGTTCCTTGTTTACGGAAGGATATTCATTTGATGAGAAGGAATGCTAATACTTGTATTATGTCCTTCAGAGTGCTTGCTTATGCAAATTTATACTGATTAATTCTGTTATATTCATCATTGATTTCCAACGAATATCTTTTTTGCAGCTCCACAATGAACTGAAGGAAGTTTTGACTCTGTACCTGAGGACAGTTACGCAAGTGTCGGTTCAAATGGCAAATCAGAAAGCTAAACTCGCAGCAGGTTAAACTGGAGTTTTAAAAGTGATCTTTGTGAGGTATACTCCTGTCAGTTGGATTATGCCATTAGGATTCCACAGCAGAAAATCCGTAAGATTCATGTTTTTGCTGTGTTGGAAAATAGTGGGTGAAAGAAGTGAGGCATCGAAGTGAGTGCAAGCAACTGTGACTGGTAGGTTACCATTTGCATCGTGAATAACCTGCATTTGGATGTGCACTCAGCTGTAAATGGAATTGTCAAATACTGATGGTATCAGTCTGTATTTTTGTGTGAACTGTGCGCATTTACTCAGTTAGAATTCCTCTAAGGACTCAGTAAAAATTTTCATTTGTATTGAAATGTTTTTTTCTGATAATAAAACGAGAGGTGATAATCATTTCACTCCTCTGACTTGTAATTAATTGTAGGGACATTTTTTGAGCCCTGCTTGATGGAATTGGTTTTACATTTACTTTTAATTGCTATCACTTTTCAGAAGTTGGCAATGAATTGGCAATATTTAAAAAAACATTTTTCTCTCCATTTGAATCCAAAAGCAGCCCATTAAGTTTACGTGGTGCAGTATATGATATCATAAAGTTAAGAAATCATTATCTTAAAATTGAATGCTTTGATTTCACACAAATGCAGAAATTGAAAATATCCTTTGTTTTGGTGGTGACCAGTAGACTGAAAGAGAAGTTGATAGAGCTGGCACATATGGAATCTAGTTACCATGTGGACAGAAACTTCTTCAGGAATTTCCAAATAAGTCATCTTTAAGAGGTAGATGCGACCCAAACTTTGTTGGAGACTTGTAATAAATGTTGCTCCAGCTGAACAACACTTGTGCCCTTATGTGCAGTGAGTATTATGCATTTGTATTTCTTTGATGTAGGTCTTCAATGTGGTGGACTATAGTATAGTGTATGAAAATCTCAATGAGAGTTATGCGGTGACACATGAATTTTGATGAGCAATTATATGAAAAGACCTATCACAAGCTGAATTTTGCATTTGTAAATTTTATATTTCCTGAATTGCAGAAATTCACTCAACATTGGCAGGTGTTAGCCCACTTTGCTTCTACCAGATTTATTAAAAATTCTTAAATAATATGACAAATATATTTACTATGGGGCATTTCTTCTATTCAAAAACAAACATTTTTGCAAAACTGCTTTTCTTAAACTTATTGAATGCTTTAAATAGCTTTTGAATGGTGATTATAATCAGCAGTTTAATCTTCTCATTTCAACGACTTCTGGCTCAAGCTTGGTATACTATATATTGAAAAGAAAAAACTTAATTTTACAAAAAATGTAATTCTTATATTTTTTGTGGAACCTATAAGTTAATTGATAAAAAATCTCAATGTCAGTATAGTGTGCCCTGGGGTGTAGGGGATGAAGGTAGAAATATATGTGAACCCCCAAAAAAATTCTAATGTTAATACTTTTACTGTTTTCCCCTATCACTTGTACACCCCCAGCACCATAGAATGTTTCCACGTGGATATTCTTCCTTTTTTTAACAAATTTATGTTCCCCAATGTTTAACTTTAGCAAAATACAAATTTTATTGTTCATTACATTAAAATAAGAAGGTAAAATCCATCCATGAATGGGAACCCTATCAAATCACATGCAATAATGAGTGCAATTTGCTTTGACAGAATTCTTGAGTCATGACCTCATCCAGAATTAAAGTTGTTTAGGGTTATTATAACATGGAGAGATGAAATTGCTTTTCTCGCAGTTTTAAGGAATACTGGTTGAAAACTCCTCATTTATCGCCGCATATTTAAACAACAGGTCTATTTGTGTGTTAGGATTAGCTGAGAAACTGGTTATCCGTATTTCTATGAACAGAAGGTCAGCCCCTTCTACTGTCCATTGGCACATTTGTTGTTCTCTACTATGCTAAAGCATATGTCTACCTTGTGTGTGACATTATGTTTTGCAGGAATACATTCTTTGCCTCTAGGGCTTTTTCATTACAAATCAAAATGTAAAAGCTTGGAGTAGAGTATCTGTTTGTCCTCCTAGTAAGCATACTTTTTTTCAATAAACCTTTAAGTCTCCCTTCAATATTCATTCTTTGTAGTGCTCTGTTAGTAAAAAGTCATCCTCATCTTTTCTCTGTAATATATATACAATTAAGATAATTAATGGTAATTACTATAAGGGGTGATAGATTTTATAATTTTAATCACTTTTACTCTCTTGGTATTTAAAAACTATTATTTGGAATTTAAACTATTATAACTTGGGTATTCAAAACTCCTTAATTAGAAAATTTTAGTAATGCAAAACATTACCCAAAAATATCTGTTACTGGCAAAAACAAATGCTTCATTTTTTCCATAGAAATCAATATTTTAGAATCAAATATTTTATGGCATTTTGGTAAATACTTTTTTTATAAAGAAATGTCACCCTTTGATGCATATGAACCAGATCTCATGAAGTAGAAAATTGAATTCTCCAAAATCCCTCATATTTACTAATCCCTTATTTGGGATACTTTGTGCACCAATCATACAAAAGAACTACTTATCTCTCTTCAACGATTGATGATATCTCTTAATTTTAGTACTGTTGGAATAGAGGATCGTTCAATACTTCCTTTTCATATTTTTCCTTATATCTTCTTCTTTACTTGTTACCCTGTCCTTACTCATCAATTTCCCCCTGCCTCCTCCTGTACTCCCAACCTTTTCATCTCAGTCGATGATTCCGTATTCCATTTTGCCATCCGTCTTCCCTGTGTTATCCTTTCCAAGCTAATCTTACACTTCATTGGACCTAAATTTTGATCTGATTTCACATCTTCTCCTGGAAAGCCATACAATTAATTATGATATTCCTAAATCTGTGCCTAATAATAATATAGCCTTACTGATATCTTCCCAAATCTCCAGGCATTTTCCATGCATGTGCATGCCCATTATGGTGTTTAAATCAAGTGTAGGTGATGATTAACCCCTGTCTCATGTAGAACTATTTGGCAGCTATGGTTAATGATTGGCAGCTATGCACTTATCCCTCCAAATTAGCTTTTATGACCTTGTCTTTAAAGCGCAAACCTTTTTCGCTGTCATACACTCTTTCGAACAGCCCTATCCCATCTGTCAATTCTCACTGCGATTTAGGTGTATTTCGCAAAGCTCACCGTTCGCAAGGTGAGCTTCACGTCAAAACCTCCCCTCACCCTTCCATTGAATTCCAATTCCCTGTCATCATCTGATGTTCCTCCAAGGAACACCCACAATTATTTCTTCTAATTGATCATATATCCTGTTGACTCTTTCCTCCCCACAATTTGTGGTGGCATGCATGTAGGCCTGGACAATAACCAAGTTCTTTCGTTCAGCTTTTATTTCTAGTAATAATATTCTCTTAATAGCTTCACGATGCTTCTTCTTACCTTTTTGTTCAAAATGTTTCCACTTCTTGCTGACACACTTCCCTTCTGCTGTGTTTCTTTCTATAACTACCCACCTAGTAATCCTATTCTCTATCATTCCCTCTCGCCTAGCACGTCCTTAAAATATTTTCTATTTCCTCTACCCATCTCTGCATTTGTATTTTTTAACTTTCCTGCCCTCAACATAATCCTAACATTTCAAGTCCCTTTTCCAAGTAGTTTGATCCTCTTCTGTGGTGCTGCTGTCACTTTGTAAGAATTTTGTGAGCCAGGGTGACATATTTGTGTGAAGCCTTGCTTCCCCCCCTACTGTGTGGGCACACAGCTCCGTGAACTGAATTCCATGGTTGCCACGACTCAATCTCTGTCCATCCTATATCCCTCATAGTAGCATGGGATAAGTAATTGAGGTGATTTCCTGTTGCCTTCCTCAATAGTGTTTTTAATGTGACAGCATCACTCAAACGGCCACCCCGGTGTGGACCAAATGCCTTTGCAGCTGCTTCACTGAGGAGGAGACACTGTACTACCTTTTGTCTGGCTCCTAAACCTTCGATCTACCCAGCATTGGTGAATGCAGGAGCAAATATGGCATGGGTGCATATGGGAGCACACAAAGAAAGAATCGGACAGCGTTTCCACAAGAAAGAATTTATTTTTTTCAGTTAGTTTTGCTATACTGTAGCAAACAGGAGAAATGTTGCTACAGTGTGGTGAAACTAGTCAACAGTAATAAGTTCTTTCCTTTGGAAATGCAAAGTCTTTGATTCTTCCTTCATGCTTTAAGAAAAAACCAATTGAAAGGGTGGACTCATATGCAATGCATTCATTATGTTCTGGATGATAAAATTTTAGTTAGCTAGTCATTCAAGGGGTCACAATCATTGCCGAATGCATTATAAAATCAGTGCGGCGTATATGGAATGAGGGCTAATGTAGAAAAACAGGTACAAAGCAGTATAACCTATGTCTCTTATAAAGTTGTGTATTTATGATGTTCTGGTGTTTGCAAAAGGCAAGTTAATAGACCTTAAAATCTGGAGTAATATTCGCTGTCATCATACCCACAAACTACTTAAACTTGACATTACATCTTGCAGATTACAAGAACCAATAGAGAGCATGATATGGGGGGAAAATGTTAGAATAAAATTAGTACGTTATTACCTAAATTTAAATCATCTTACTATTCTTGGCTGCTTAAAAACTCCATTTAATCAGTGAAGGAGCTTCTTCTGGTGAAAACTCTTGGGTTATAATTTCTCTGTCGATTGGTGTTTATATCATGTACTTTTAAACTATGCATGAAGTGCTGAGGTTTAAAGACCTCTGAGGGCAGAAAATTTTATCTATCTCGGAAGTAGTATGGACCAAGGTGGTGAAACTAGTGGAGACATTAAAAGACTAATATTTTGTCTGGTGTAGGGATTTTTGGTTAAGGATATAAAGGAAAAAGTTGTGAAAAAATTGATATAGAACAAATTTTTGGTGCAGAAACATAGTTGATGATAAGCAGGTGTGGATCTGGAAGAGATTGGACACGGTTAAATGTACAAGTATGCAAAGGAGAACCTAGAAAAAAGTATGTGGGGTATGGTGGGGGATTAGATTAGGGACTGCTAGGAGAAATCATAAGGAGACAGGAAAAATGAATGAAGAGCATATTGATTGGCAATGGGATGATGAGGTGAGGATATTAGGCAAACGAGGAAAGGATATAGGAATACGATTTTGGATGGAATGAAGGGAGGAAGAAATTCTGTGAAAGTAAAGGGCAATTTAATATAATGTAGTTTTGGATGTCAAGTTGATGTCGTGTTAGAAAAGCTAAAAAATGTAGCTATGTTCAGTCTGTATTATCCAAAACCTTAAATGGTACACTAACTCTTAAATGCATTAAGGTTGGTTGGGACCATGGAAATTTGCCACTAGTGAATGGCTTTCTTTCTTTTTTACATGTACGTTTATTCCTGCATGTGTATCACATAAACTTTTTACAATTTCGTGATTGATGGAGTTTGCCACGTGCAGTGCAATGGCCATAGGCTGCTTCCATCTCTTCTCTCTCACTCTGCATACACACACATACATGGTTTGTATAAAAAGCTTTTGAAAGAAAATAGATTCAATCCATATGTTGCCACAGGGCCTCAGAATTCTTCAAAGAACCTCCCTGGAGCATTGATACACTTTCGCAAGTGGATTTTCCCCTACTCAAAGGGTCCCTGGTAGACGGAAGGTCCTTATGGGTATGCATGTAAGCTTCTTTAAAGGCACTTAGGATCCCGTGGTGGTGTTGTCCTTTGAGGGACAAAGGCTTTCACTTTTATAGGAGTAGGAAATAGTAATCTACTGGTGCCAAGTTGGGACTGTAAGGGAGTTGGGGAATTGTTGCGATGCCTATGCAGAAGGTCTTTCAAAGCAGACAACTCAACACTGCTCTAGGTCGTCCGTCAAGACCTTTGGGACAAGCTTTAGCGCAGACCTTCCGCATCACCAAATTTACAATGATAACGGTGTGTGTACTGTCATCTTATCAATGCCAATATACAATATGCAATCATGCGCACACTTCTGAATTCAGAAGTGAATCTCACTTCTGACCATCTGAATTCAGCACTTCACGCAAATGTCAGGAAAAAATTGTTACTAATATTTTTTTATACAAATCTTGTATGTATACAAAGAGATATGAGTTGATGAAAGCAGTTCTCCAGCATGGCACAAAAAGTTTTAATGATAGAGAGGAGGTCAAGACAGAAAAAAGACAAAACAATTGACAGAGCAAATTTTTGGTCACTAGCCATTCTGATGCCGAGGAGAGATGTACTGCTTCTTGCGCTGGAGGTCAAAGAGTGCGAGGGTGTATGGAATGTGTGGATGAGTGGTCAATGTATTATCTTCAATCCCAGCTTATAGAAAGCTCTGAGGGTCCATATTGTCAACATCTCGGGGGTGCGGAAAAGTAGATCATGGAAAATTTACCTTAATTATTTGTGTTTGTATATACATGTTTATATATATATCGATGATGCGGAAGTACTCACGAGAGCAATATAACTTTTGGACGGCACAATAGAACACAGAATAAAACAGATAACACGTAAAAGGACACTTACACTGTAGATGATGTAAGCTTTCGGCCTTTTCCGAGGCCTTCTTCAGGTCAGACTGAGAGGTTTTGAGGGAAGAGGGGAGGGGGGGCGGAAGGTTTAGGGACTGTTGGGAAAGAAATTAAAGATGGCGGTTAAGGGTGGGAATTTTAAAGGATCGGAAAAATAGGATGTATGCGGATTCGCGAGTTCTCACCTCTATGTTGGTGGCTGAATCAGGTAGGGATTCTAGAACTGTTAGGGCATTCGTCAAATGATAGGTTGTGTGAACTTGCATGTAAAGGGATAGGAAGAGAAGAGAGTAAAGCAGAATTACATGAGTAGCGGTGATTGTTCATTCGGATGGATAAGAGGGTAATGCATTTGCCTATGTAGAATGAGGTGCATTGTTTGCACGACAAAAGATAGATAATATTTTTTGAGAGGCAATTAGCGTGGGAACGGGATGAAGGGACAATGAGGGGATGTGGGGAGAGGGGAGCAGATCTGATTAGGAGACATGTTTTACATCGGGGGCGATTGCAGGTAGGGGAAATATGTGGAAATTTGTCAGGGCGGGGTGTCAAAGGGTTGGTGGATCTCAGAAGGTTTCTGAGATTGGCTGGTCGTCTGTAAGCGACAGAGGGGCATTGGGGCAGTAAGGATGTGGTAGCGTCATTGTCATGTAATATAGGATAAAGTTCCTTGAGAATGGTTTTCAGTCTGTGGGATCCGGGGAAATAGGTTGTGCAAAGGTTGAGTCCAGCGTCAGATGTGGGGTTGTCATTCTGTGGTGTGTGTGGTCGGGTGGAGCAGTAGATTTTATCCTGTAGGAGCTTTTCTGGGTAACCGCGTTTGTGGAGTGCATGGTGTAGATTGTGGAGGTATTTGTTGAGGGTAGTTGTGGTGTTGCAAATCCGATGTCCGCGGATAGAGAGAGAGTTGGAAATTGAGCGTTTGGTATGAGAAGGATGACTACTGGTATAGTGTAAATATTGTTGATGATTAGTGTCTTCGATGTGTTTTGAAGTGGTGAATTTGTTATTGTGAATTGAGATGTCTGTGTCAAGAAAGGTGATGGTGGAGTCTGAAATGGACGAAGTGAATTTAACAGTGAAAGAAGAATTTAAGGCCGATAAGAAATTGTCAAGAGAATCAAAGCCGTGTGTCCAGAGCATAAAAATGTCGTCAATGTAGCGGACCCAGAAAAGAGGTTGGAAGGGTTGCTGTGAAAGGAAATTCTCTTCAAGGTGGCCCATGAAGAGATTGGCGTACGATGGCGCCATCCTCGTTCCCATCGCTGTGCCTTTCGTTTGGAGATAAAAACAGTTTTGGAAAGAGAATGCATTTTTAGTCAGGATGACAGTGGCAAGATTGAGGAGGAATTCGGTCGAGGGGCACTGGGGTGGGGGGCGTAGAGAAAGATAGTGTTGGAGGGAGGATAGGCCTTCTGCATGGGGAATAGAAGTATAGAGGGAGGTGACGTCGATGGTGGCCATAAGCAGGTTGGAGGTGGAGGGAATGGAGACAGAGTTTAAACGGTGGAGGAAGTGATGCGTGTCTTTCGTGAAGGAGGGCAATGAGAGTACAATAGGTTGTAGGTGGTAATCAAGGAATGCGGAGATTCTTTCGGTGGGAGAGTTGAAACTAGAAACTATAGGGCGACAGGGGATGTTGGGTTTGTGCATTTTTGGGAGGAGATAAAACTGGGGTGTTCTGGGGTTTGGGGGTGAGAGTAGGGATATGTCTTGGGAGGTTAGGCCTTCTTCTGGTCCAAATTGGAGGAGAAGAGACCGAATTTCCTTTTGGAAGGTTGGAGTAGGGTTGTCGGTGAGAGTGGTATAGGTGGATGTGTCGTTGAGGTGACTGAGGGCTTTGGAAATATAGTCTTGGGTGTTTAAAATTACGACTGAGGAGCCTTTATCGGCGGTAGTGACCACGATGTTGGGATTGGCCTGTAGGGTTTTAGGGGCATGACGTTCGTTTGTGGAAAGGTTGTTGCTTGGTTTTAGAGATTGTGTGAAGGATTTATTAGAGACTTTTTGGAGAAGGAGGCGTATGAATATTTCCACGGGATGATTACTAGGTAGGGGTTTTGGCTCATGAGTGGAGGCCGGGCGGAATTTGTTAAGTGCGGGATTGGTTTTAATTTGACTCGAAGAGTTACTTTGCGATTTCCAAAATGCGCGCCAACAAAGGTTTCGGCAGAAATTGAGTGTGTCGGTGAGTAGATTGATTTGGTTAATTTTTGGTGTGGGAGAGAAGGATAGGCCTTTACTTAGTATGGAAATTTCGTGTTACACGTACTATTCGTACTTTATATGTATTCATGTCGTACCTTTTACGTGTTATCTGTTTTATTCTGTGTTCTATTGTGCTGTCCAAAAGTTATACATATATATATATATATATATATATATATAAAACTTAGACAGTAACACACAGCACGAGAAAACATAAAAAGAACACTCACAATATTATCTTGATAATTTCGACGGACTTGAGCTCCGTCGAAATTATCAAGATAATATTGTGAGTGTTCTTTTTATGTGTTCTCGTGCTGTGTTACTGTCTAAGTTTTTTATTCAACACTTCCGTGTTACTTCGAAGAAATCATCTATATATATATCCCTCCCATGGACTACAACCTTGTTGTGGTGGAAGGGCTTGTGTGTTCCGATGACCCCTAGAGCTGTGCTGGCGGGAGTAATAATAATTACTCCTGGAAGGGTCACCCATGCCAGATAGGTCAAAGGTTAGGAGCCAGACGAAAGGTAGTCCACGCAGCGTCTGTTCCTCAGTGAGGCGGCTGCAATGGCGTCTGACCCCAGTGGGGCGGCCATTAAGTGATGGTGTCACGTTAAAAACACTATTGAGGAAGGCAACGGGAAACCACCTCAATTATGATTCCCAAGAATATAATGATGGGCACTATAGATAATATGAGTCCTGGCAACTACGGGACTCGGCCCAAGAGGCCGTGTGTCGTGCCCGGCAGCGGGAGAGGCAAGGCTTCCGCGGTCGTCATCCCACGAAACCCTTGCAGGGAAGAAATAACTTCAGCAGGACAGAAGACTCATAAGAAGGCGAAAGTAGTTAGAATAGGAACCTGGAACGTCAGGACAATGTTGAGGAGAGGCAAATTAGAAAATATTAAGTGAGAGATGGAAAGAGGTAACATAGATGTTTTAGGCCTCTGCGAGGTGAGATGGAAGGATAGCGGGGATTACTGGAGTGACAATTATAGAGTAATATACAGCGGCGGGGACGAGAGCCAACGAGGGGTTGCCGTAATTTTAAATAAAGGGGTAGGAAGAAGCGTAGTCAACATAGAGCAAGCGACAGATAGAATTTTACTCGTAGAGATTAAAGCAGAGCCGACGAACTTGGTCATTATTCAGGTATACATGCCACCGAGCAACCACAAGGAGGAAGAAGTCGATAGGATGTATGATGAGTTAGAGGATACCATCGCGAGTGTTCCTGCAGGGAAACATTTGATAGTGATGGGGGATTGGAATGCGACGGTAGGTGAAGGAAGAGATGGTGGTGAGGTGGGGGACTATGGGTTAGGCACGAGGAATGAACGCGGGGAGAAAGCAATTGAATTCTGCAGGAGACAGGGGTTAGTCATCACTAACACATGGTTTAGACACCACAAAAGGCGTAGGTATACATGGAAAATGCCAGGTGACTCAGAAAGGTATCAGTTAGATTATATTATGGTTAGGCACAGGTTTAGGAACAGTGTGATAAATTCGCACAGTTTCCCAGGAGCGGATGCGGACTCAGACCACAATATAGTTGTTATGAAATGTAACGTTCGTTTCAATAAGATAAGGCAAGGGCGGCGGGTTAGGAAATGGAATTTAGAAGCAGTAAATGCATTAACGAGGAAGGAGTATCAGCAGGCTGTAGAGAAAATGATGGATGACGGTAAAGAACTGAGTACTATCGAAGAAAAATGGGAATGTATCAAGAAAGGGATATTGGAAGCCGCTAAAGACACTATAGGAACCGTTAACGGGAAAAGGATAAGGAAACCATGGGTAACGGATGAGATGATTGCAAAGATGGATGAGAGAAGAAGATGGAAAAATGTAAACACAGACTTAACCAAAATGAAGTACAAAGAGTTAAACAATAAATTGAGAAGGGCCACAAATAAAGCAAAAGAAGAATGGTGGAAAACGCAATGCGAGGATATGGAAAGTTTACAGAAGAAGGGTGAAATTGGTGCTCTATACAGCAAGGTTAAGTTATTATCGGGAAGTAAGAAGGCAGGATCTGTGCTAACAGTTAAAGATAAATGGGGTAAGATAATAGTTGCACCAGGAAAAATCCAAGAGAGATGGATGGAATATATAGAAACACTGTATGGTAAAGAGCTTAGGCCGACAAGGTTAGACATAGAAAAGGAACATGACGTAGAAGAAGATAGCTTAGGTCCAGGCATACTCGACGATGAAATAGAAAGGGCATTAAAGGAGATGAAAGCAAATAAGGCTGTGGGGGTGGACAATATTCCTGTAGAAATGTTGAAATGGTTAGGGAAAGGTGGGAAGAAGGCCATATATGGACTGATTCGTAGTATCTATGAGGAAGGAATCTGGCCGGAAGATTTTGTGAGATCGGTGTTAGTTCCTATTCCAAAAAAGGCAAAGGCTTCGTCATGTGAGGATTACAGAACAATAAGTTTGATATCCCACGCAGCTAAAGTTATTCTCAGGATCATCAACAAAAGGATAGAGAGTAAAGCAAATGATTACTTAGGGGATGATCAGTTTGGGTTCAGGAAGAGAAGAGGTACGTTTGATGCCATTGCAGTAATGAGATCACTAGTCGAGAGGAATATAGAATACAATCAGGATGTTTTTGCCTGTTTTGTAGATTTCGAAAAAGCGTTTGATAGAGTGAATTGGGAAAAATTAATGCGTGTATTGAAGAAAATAGGAATGGATTGGAGGGACAGGAGACTGATCCGCAACCTGTACATGTCTCAGACTGCTCAGGTGCGAGTGAGGAACGGAGAGTCCGGATGGGCAGTGTTAGGAAGAGTTGCAAGGCAGGGTTGCCCATTGTCACCAGTACTGTTCAACGTATATGTAGAGGAAATGATTAAAGAGGCATGGTAGAACTGGAGGTAGGAATGAAAGTCGGAGGGGAATTCGTAAAATCGGTTAGGTTTGCTGATGACCAAGCATTAGTTGCTCAGTCAGCCAAGGGGTTGCAAGCATTGCAGCTGAGTGAATTGGAGGTTCAGTGCGATAGATATGGGATGAGAATCAATATTAATAAAACAAAGGTTATGCGATTTTCCAGAAAGAAAAAGGCTAACCTAATATTAAAATAGGCGGGGAAAGAATAGAGCAGGTAGAGCAGTTTACATATCTCGGAAGTGTTTTGGACCAATACGGTCATAGTGGTAGGGACGTAAGGAGAAGAATTGCGCTAGGCAAGGAGGCTTTCTCAAGGAGGAGGGAGTTGATGACGGGGACGTTGAGTAGGGATGTTAAGACAAGACTTGTAAAAACTCTGATATGGAGCGTAGCTACGTACGGCACAGAAACGTGGTCGCTGAAGCAGGAGGATAGATGTAGATTGGAGGCTTTTGAAATGTGGGTGTGGAGAAGAATGGAGAAGGTGAAATGGATTAAAAGGAAAACAAATGAGGAAGTACTAGAAATGGTGGGGGAGGAGAGGGGTTTGTTGAGAGAAATCCTATGGAGGCAGGAAAAATGGATGAAAGGCGTATTGAGCGGTAGTGGAATGTTGAAGAGGGTAATAGAGGGGAGAATGTTGGGCAAGCGAGGTAAGGGTAGGAACAGGATAGGGATGTTGGATGGGATGAAGGGAGGAAAGAAGTACACCGAGATGAAGAGGGACCTGATATAGATTAGTTTGCTAGGTGGGGAGTCACAAAATGTTTATTTGATAGTTGTGTCCATCCAAAAACCTACCTTAACCGGTAGATTACCTAATAATAATATATATATATATGTATAATCTTGAAAATGACGCTCTCCGGCGACGCACAAACACACAAACACTGAATTATCTCAGTGTTTGTGTATATATATATATTTTCTTTTTCATTCAATTCCAATTCAATATCTGCTCAAAAAACAGCCTTCCCCACATGTCCTGTGTTCGCCTTTTATTTTTTTTACTATCCCCTTTCCTTATACCTATTTCTATGTTTGAATGAATATATATTATATATATATATACACACACACACAGGGATAGCCATTAGTCTACAGGTCGACTACTGACTCAAGGGTCCGGATTCGATTCCAAGGCAAGGCCCCCTGGGTACACTCAGCTCCACCCTAGCTGTGTGATTTTTTGGGGACCAGATCTTCATGGGAAACCATAACTGGCATAGGGAAGGAACTGGGACCTTTACCCTTTTGTGTAAATTTCACCCATCCTTAGGCTTACTACTGGGTGAACTCCACCATTACCTAGCCTAACTGACTTTTGGGTTGATTTCTATGTTTATATATACTATATATACACATACACACACATATTTAACTTTAAAAATAAAGACAGCACCTTTTCTGCATTATGTAATAATTCACCACTATTTACAAACTTGATTGCATTGATTTATAATGTATCACTCATATTTTGGTGGTGCTCTTGGGTCAAATGTGGTACGGTATGCACTTTCTTCAGAAGTCCAGAGGACAAGTCCAAGGTTATAAGCACCCACGGCCAGGAGGGATGATGCTGCCACAGTCATCACGATGGCTGGGTGTCGCCGAAACATAACAATGAGGGCAATGAGCGAGAGGAAGAGGAGAATGCCGCCAAGGGGCAGGATGAGGATCATTGGCATCTGGTTGTCCTTCTTTGCTGCAACGACACAAAGGAAGACCAATCAAAATTGCAGACTGCAATCTAAGGTAATTTAACATTCCCGAACCCAAATTGATCTTAGTTGATTAAACTGAGTAACTTTCTATTGGGTATTTATTTAACAAAGCAGCCAAATATGGCACAAAGGCTTTTACATTGTCTGACCTATAACATACACTAATAAAAAGAATGGGTAAAAGCAATAAAAAATAATGAAAAGTTAACAACATAAATTTCAAGAACAGCTATAAGAAGGCAGGAGAGCACATGGTATGCAACCAGAGAGAGTTAAGTTACTACGATCTGGCGTTTAAGGAAAGAGGTGAAAGCATTGAGGGAGGAAGAGAGGTCCAGGGAAGGATACTGAATGCTCAGGGAATCATATGTAGCGGGAAGTCGATGGAATAGGGAATGTTGAGAGACGGAGATTTGGAATCTGCAACAGACTCAAGTTACGAGTTGGTCGAGGGGGGACACGAATTGAGAATAGAGAAAGGTCATTGGTACGAAGAGTTCTGTTGAAGATACTATGTAGGAACTTCATATCACATAGCAATTGACGGTGGTAGAGATGGAAAATACCAAGGGATGAGAGAATAAAGTCCCTGGTTGTTTTTTTTGAGGGAAGGGATGCAATAACGGGCAATGGCAAAATTTTCTGTAGTGTGTGCATCTCTCACTGTTCTTTGAATTATTTAGTATATATTTCATGCTTAAAAATATCATGTAAAAAACAGAATGAAAAATAACAATTGCACCACATGGTTTAAGCCATAGCTTTATCATGTAAAAACAAAGATAAAACATGATCAGTTCAGGCATACAATTTTTAGTGGGATCATTCTCTTGAATGTAAAGCAAATGATTGGGTAAATACGTAGGTGAATAAAATGTTCCTGCATTTTTCTTGAGTTTGATGAGACTATTTTACAATTGGTTTCAAATGGTAGATCATTAAGTATTCTTAGGTGACATTTAGCACTGTTTCTGTTGATTTGGTTCATTAAATTCACCTTGATATTCCGTACTCTTTACTCCCATTAAAGCTTTAAGATTCCACTTTTGGTTCCCTGGGAGAGGCAGACCCAATCCCTGTGATTATTAGCCACATTTTCCTCATAAATGTAGATCCCTATCTGCCACATGTGGAGATGATTGTCAGGATTTTACCTGCAGCTAGACTAAGGCCATAGCGACATTTCATAAATTATCTCTGCTACCTTAAGGGAGGGGGAAACTACTTGTTTCACCCAAATATTTATCATAAGAAATATGATCTGGGGAATTGAGCTTTGATTTTTTGTCAATGTCTGCTTGAAGTTGAAATGAACTGTAAAATGAACAAAACTGGAAATAAAGTAATGGAAATGATGACCATAATCCGATTTCTATCTCTGTTAGTTTTGGCTGTCATGGATAGCATTTGATAATAAAGCCCATTGTTATCATCACATTGGTTTGCAATAAACATGATATGAGGATGAATGTTAATAAAAATTATGTGTAGTGATGAAGTATATTAATTTGCAATTGTTCGCTTACCTGGGTATACAACTCCTCCTGAGTCAAAATTGCTCTCCTCCACGAACTTCTCCGTGAGCATGCCATTGATGCGTAGGATGTGCGCCCATTGTGGCGCTTTTGTGGTGTTCCATAGTCTTCTCATGTGGAATGTTGTGTTCAAAGCTTCACCCGTTGCATTGCCAAGATGAGTCACGTAACCAATTGGGGTCGAGTTTGCCTTGTGGACTACTTGTAGAAATCAAACATGGGCCTGGATTACTGGCATTTATAGATAAAACTACAATGTTAATAGGATGGCTTAATTCCATCTTGTTAGATTTATTGACATCAACCATTTTATTTGAGTGTATGCTTCCAGAAACATGAGAGGTTCATATAATAATATGAATATGTGTGTGTGTGTGTATATTATTATTATTATTAGGTAATCTACCGGTTAAGGTAGGTTTTTGGATGGACACAACTATCAAATAAATATTTTGTGACCCCAAACAAAACCCAATCCAGCAACCTACTCTACATCAGGTCTCCCTTCATCTCTATGTTCTACTTTCCTCCCTTCATCCCGTCCAATATCCCTATCCTGTTCCTACACTTTCCTCGCTTGCCCAACATTCTCCCCTCTATTACCTTCTTCAACATTCCACTACCGCTCAATACGCCTTTCATCCATTTTTCCTGCCTCCATAGGATTTCTCTCAACAAACCCCTCTCCTCAACCACCATCTCCAGTACTTCCTTATTTTCCTTTCTGTCCATTTCACCTTCTCCATTCTTCTCCACACCCACATTTCAAAAGCCTCCAGTCTACGTCTATCCTCCTGCTTCAGCGACCATGTTTCTGCGCCGTACATAGCTATGCTCCATATCAGAGTTTTTATGATTCTTTTCTTAACCTCCCTATTTAATGTCCATGTCATCCACTCCCTCCTCCTTGAGAAAGCCACTTTGCCTAGCGCAATTCTTCTCCTTACGTCCCTACTACTTTGACCGTATTGGTCCAAAACACTTCTGAGATATGTAAACTGTTCTATCTGCTCTATTTTTTCCCCTCCTATTTTAACATTTAGCTTAGCCTTTTCCTTTCTGGAAAAACGCACCACACATAGCTACGATCCATATCAGAGTTTTTACGAGTCTTTTCTTAACCTCCCCACTCAACATCCCTGTCATCAACTCCCTCCTCCTTGAGTAAGCTTCCTTGCCTACCGCAATTCTTCTCCTTACGTCCCTACTAAATTGTTCTACCTGCTCTATTTATTCCCCTCTTATTTTAATGTTTAGCTTAGCCTTTTTTTTTCTGGAAAATCGCATAACCTTCATTTTATTAATATTGATTCTCATCCTATATCTATTGCACTGAACATCCAATTCACTCAGCAATGCTTGCAACCCCTTGGCTGACTGAGCAACTAATGCTTGGTCATCAGCAAACCTAACCGATTTTACGAATTCCCCTCGGACTTTCATTCCTACCCCCAGTTCTTCCCATGCCTCTTTAATCATTTCCTCCACATATATGTTGAAAAGCACCAGTGACAATGGGAAACCCTGCCTTACACCTCTTCCTAACACTGCCCATCCACCCTCTCCGTTCCCCAGTTGCACCTGAGCAGTCTGAGACATGTACAGGTTGCGGATCAGTCTTCTGTCCCTCCAATCCATTCCTATTTTCTGCAATACACGCTTTAAATTTTCCCAGTTCACTCTATGAAATGCTTTTTTGAAATCTACGAAATAGGCAAATACGTCCTGATTGTATTCTATATTCCTCTCGATTAGTGATCTCATTACTGCAATGGCATCGAGAGTACCTCTCCCCTTCCTAAACCCAAACTGATCATCCCCTAAGTAATCATTTGCCATACTCTCTCTCCTTTTGTTGATGATCCTGAGAACAACTTTAGCTGCGTGTAATATCAAACTTATTGTTCTGTAGACCACACATGATGCAGCCTTTACCTTTTTCGGAATAGGAACTAACACTGATCTCACAAAATCTTCCGGCCAGATTCCTTACTCATAGATACTATGAATCAGTCCATAGAGAGTCTTCTTCCCACATTATCCTAAATATTTCAATAGTTCCACAGGAATGTTGTCTAGCCCCGCGGCATTATTTGATTTCATTTCCTTTAATGCCCTTTCTGTTTCATCATCAAGTATGCCTATATCTAAGCTATCTTTTCTACGTCATGTTCCTTTTCTATGTCTAATCTTGTCTGCCTAAGTTCTTTACCATACAGTGTTTCTATATATTCCTTCCATCTCTCTTGGATTTTTCCTGGTTCAATTATTATCTTACCCCACTTATCTTTAACTGTTAGCACAGATCTTGCCTTCTTACTTCCCGATAATAACTTAACCTCGCTGTATAGAGCACCAATTTCACCCTTCTTCTGTAAACTTTCCATATCCTTGCATTGCGTTTTCCACCATTCTTCTTTCGCTTTATTTGTGGCCCTTCTCAATTTATTCCTTAACTCATTGTACTTCATTTTGCCTAACTCTATGTTTACATTCTTCCAATATCTTCTCTCATCCATATTTGCAATCATCTCATCCGTTACCCATGGTTTTCGATACTACTTTCTTGATACATTCCCATTTTTCTTTGATAGTACTCAGCTCCTTACCATCATCCATCATTTTCTCTACAGTCTGCTGATACTCCTTGCTTGTTAACCCATTTAATGCTTCTACAATCCATTTGCTAACCTGCCACCCTTGCCTTATCTTTTTGAAATGGACTTTATATTTCATAACAACTAAATTGTGGTCAGAGTCCGGAGTAGGAAACTGTGGGAATTTATCACACTGTTCCTAAACCTGTGTCTAACCATAATATACTCTAACTAACTACCTTTCTGAGTTACCTGGCATTTTCCATGTATACCTATGCCTTTTGTGGTGTCTAAACCATTAGTTGGTGACGACTAACCCATGTCTCCTGCAGAATTCAATTGCTTTCTCCTCGCGTTCATTCCTCGTGCCTAAACCATAGTCCCCCACCTCATCACCATTTCTTCTTTCGCCTAGCGTCGCAGTCCAATCCCCCATCACTATCAAATGTTTCCCTTCAGGAATACACATGATTATATTCTCTAACTCATCGTACATCCTATTGACTTCTTCCTGCTTGTGGTTGCTCGGTGGCATGAATACCTGAACAATGACCAAGTTTGTCGGTTCTGCTTTAATCTCTACGAGTAATATTTTATCAGTTACTTACTCTATGTTGACTACACTTCTTCCTACCTCTTTATTTAATATTACGGCAACCCCTCATTGGCTCTCATCCCCACCGCTGTATATTATTCTATAAATATCACTCCAGGAATCCCCGCTATCCTTCCATCTCACTTCGCATACACCTAAAACATCTGTATTACCTCTTTTCATCTCTGGCTTAAGATTCTCTTATTTGCCTGTCCTCAACATTGTCCTGACGTTCCAGGTTCCTATTCTAACTTCTTTTTGTCTTCTTCTGTGTCTTCTGTCCTGGTGCTCTTATATTTCCCAGCAAGGGTTTCGTGGGATGACGACTACGGAAGCCTTGCCTCCCCCACTGCCGGGCATGACACACGGCCGCTTGGGCCTATTCCCGTAGTCATCAGGACTCAAATGCTCTATAGTGCCCATCATTACATTCTTGGGAATGATAACTGAGGTGGTTTACCGTTGCCTTCCTCAATAGTGTTTTTAACATGGCACCATCACTCAATGGCCGCCCCACTGGGGTCAGACGCCTTTGCAGCCACCTCACTGAGGAACAGACGCTGCATGGACTACCTTTCGTCTGGCTCCTAACCTTCGACCTATCTAGCATGAGTAACCCTACCAGAGGCAGTTATTATTACTCCCGCCAGCACAGCTCTAGGGGTCATCGGAATGCACAAGCCCTTCCACCATGTCAAGTTTGTAGTCCATGGGAGGGACATATATATATATATATATACTGAAAAGTATATAGTATGTATATAGTATATATCAATCCTTACTAATCTTCCAAGGAAGACAGAGCAAAATTCCATCGAAATTATCAAGAAATAATGTGTGAGTGATCCTTTTGTGTGTTCTCATATTGTATGTTGCTGTCTAAGTTTTGTATTGAACACTTCCGGGTTACTTCGAAGAAATCACATATATATGTATAATCATTTGGACAGCACAAAAGAACATAGAATAAAATAGGTAACACATTAAAGGATACTCACATTGTAGATTGTTTAAGCTTTTGGCCTACTCCGAGGCCTTCTTCAGGTCAGACTGAAAGGTGTCTGGGGAGGGGTAAAAAAGGAGGGGAAGGTGCAGGGAATGCTGGGAGGGGAATAAAGATGGTGGTTAAGTGTGGGAATTTTAAAAGATCGGAATGCTAGGATATATGCGGATTCGCGAGTTCTCACCTCTATATTGGTGGCTGAATTGGGTAGGTATTCTAGAATTGTTAGGGAAAAGCATTCGTCGAATATTAGGTTGTGTGAAATTGCGTGTAAAGGGATAGGAAGAGAAGAGAGTGAGACAGAATTTCAACAGGAGTAGGGGTGGTTATTCATTCGATTGGATAAGGGGGTGATGCATTCACCTTTGTAAAATGAAGTGCATTGTCTGAATGACAAAAGATAGATAATGTTTTTAGAAAAGCAATTAGTGTGGGAACGGGGTGAAGGGTCATTGAGGGGATGTGGGGAGAGGAGAGCAGATCTAATCATCAGATATGTTTTACATCGGGGGCCGTTGCAGGTTGGGGAAATATAAGGAAATTTGTCAGGGGGGGCCATAGGGTGGACCTCAGAAGGTTTCTGAAATTGGTGGGCCGTCTGTAAGCGATGGAGGGGCATTGGGGCAGTAAGGATGAGGTCGCGTCATTGTCATGTAAAATAGAAAAAAGTCCTTTAAGAAAGGTTTTCAGTCTGTGGGATCCAGGGAAATGGGTTGTACAAAGGTTGAGTCCTGCATCAGATGTGGGGTTGTTTTTCTATGGATTGTGTGGTCGGATGGAGCGGTGGATTTTATTCTGTAGGAGCTTTTATGGGTAACCGCTTTTGTGGAGTTCATGGTCTAGAATGTGGAGGTATTTGTTGAGAGTAGCTGTGGTGTTGCAAATCCGATGTCCGTGGATAGAGATAGAGTTGGGAATTGAGCGTTTGGTATGAGAAGGATGACTACTAGTATAGTGTAAATATTGTTGATGATTAGTGGCTTTGATGTGTACTGAAGTGGTGAATTTGTTATTGTGAAGTGAGATGCCTGTGTCAAGAAAGGTGAGGGTGGAGTCTGAAATGGAAGAAGTGAATTTAATGGTGAAAAAAGAATTTAAGGCCGATAAGAAATTGTCAAGAGACTCAGAGAAGTTTGTCCAGAGAATAAAAATGTCGTCAATGTAGCGGACCCAGAAAAGAGGTTGGAAGGGTTGCTGTGAAAGGAAATTCTCCTCAAGGTGGCCCATGAAGAGATTGGCGTACGATGGCGCCATCCTCGTTCCCATCACTGTGCCTTTGGTTTGTAGATAAAAACAGTTTTGGAAGGAGACTGCATTTTTGGTCAGGACGAAAGTGGCTAGATTGAGGAGAAATTCGGTCGAGGGGAAAGAGGGGCTCAAAGAATTGTATCCCCTCAAGCTGCCAAGAAACATGTAGACTAAGGGAAATCAAATTATAAATTATTATAAATTTGGCAGTAGCACTCTTTGTTTTAAGTTAATTTGTTTAAACTGAAGATTCAGAAGTTGTTTTTACTCAAGATTAAACTTGCAATTATGTTGCAATTAAATTTAATTCAGTTCAAACTTTTATTTTTACTTTTGAATTTCAAGTTGTTAATATCAATGAAATGAACTAAACAATTGCAGTTCAGGCCACCTTTTCTGGTTTCACTCATGCTAACTCGAGGGCAACATTACTCTAAGCAAAACATTTTGGAAATTGGTGGCCAAAAAATGACTTTTTTAACTTTTAATTTTTTCAAAGTATAAACTTAACTACAAAAATAGATGTGCTTTGTATTCTTGTATTTGGCACCAACTAATTTGTAGCCCTAAATGTTGTTAGAGTTTGAAAAAAATGTTACGTTTCATTTCCTTGTTGTTATATTTTCTTTGTCTTTCTTCTACATACCTGTAGCTGATCGTGTTTAGCTTATCACTATTTTAAAATTCTCAAATTATGGTTACTACATAACATATAATAGAGAATGCCCGAACATATATTTTTCATTGGAATTATTCAGTTGTACTTGCATACATAGATTGTAGCTTTTTGTGTAGGACTTATAAAAACCATAGGCATCATCCAAAGGTCTGTTGGGTTGGTGTCGGTAGAACTCATCCAATACTAAGCCCAATGGTGTATCAAATTCACAAATTAGCAGGGTAAGGAGGGCCAGATCCTTGGCCTGTGCCAACTATGGTTTCTCAGAAAGATCTGGTACCTAGAAAGTCACACAGCTACAGAGAAGCGGAGGGTTCCTAGAGGTGCATGGCTGGGAATTGAACCTGGACCCTCCTCCGGTCAGCAGTCATATATTCTATCCGTGGACCACCACATCCCGGTTTAGAGCTTATATTTTCATTGAATTAATTTTTTAATGTAGTGATTTGAAACATGCATGATTTTATTATTTTTTAAGTCCTAATTAATGGCAAGCAAAAAAGTCTGAACATATTAGAGTGGTGAAAGTATGGAGAAGAGGGCAAGTTATTATTCGGGAGATGATCACTCTTGGTATTTATGGAGAAGAGAGGACTGGAGGGATAGATGGCTTATCCAGAGAACGTGTGTGTGTGTCTCAGACGTTGCAGGTGCAAGTAGCATATGTAGAGCAGGGCTCAGCAATGTTAGGAAAAAGGGTGCTTGATAGCTGTCTGCTATTGTCCGTGCTTTTCAATATAAACACTTTAGAAATTGTGAAGGTGGAATTGGAAGAGCTGGAGCTGGGAATGAAATATATGGGGAATTCTTAAAATTATATTCACAGATGATCAAGCATTAGCTAATCATTATGGAGCATATTACAGAATCAGAGTATGGAATGAGAAAATAGGTAGTTAAAACAAAAGTTATGAGGTTCTCAAGAAATAGGAAGGCTAAGTTGAACCTTAAACTTGGAAACCATTAGTTGGAGTAGTTAGAACAGTTAAACTAAAGAGGAAGTGTTGTGGATGAAAGTAATAAATGTAGTAGGGCTGTAAGAATAAGACTTTCATTGGTACTGAAGTTTCCGAAAGAAGGAGGGGGTTGATGACAGAGATATTGAGTAAAGATGTTAAGAAAAGTCTCTTTAAAACTTTGATGTGGAGTGTAGTTATGTACGGTGCAGAAGCATGATCATAGAAGCAGAAGGATAGGTGTAGATTGGAGGCTTTTGAAATGTTGGTGTGGAGAAGTGTGGAGAAGGTTAACTGGACAGAAAATAATAAAAATGAATAAGTGTTTGGTATGGTGGGCGAGGAGAGGGGATTGTTGGGAGAAATCCAAAGGAGGTAGAAAAGATGGATGAGAAGGATATTGATCTGCAATGGTATGTTGAAGGCTGTAGTATAGAAGAGGATGTTAGGCAAGCAAAGAAGGGGCAGGAATAGGATAGGGATGTGGAATGGAATGAAGGGAGGAAGGAAGTATACCGATATGAAGATGTACGAGCTGTAGTGTCAGATAGCAGGTTGTGTTTTGTTAGAAGAGTTAAGAAAATGAATTGTTGTACTGTTATTAAGGCTGTTTCCATCCAAAACCTACCCTGACCATAAGAATACCAATGTTAATAATAATTGATTGATTGTTGATTGGATAGTATGTTTATGATTTTAAATTAAAATATTTCTCTTCTTATTACCATCTGTATCCTTTGGTGAAATACAAAAAATGGCAAATCACAAAAGGATTGGCAATCAAGCTGTTGATTGTTTTTGGCTGTGAGTCCAAGCTTAAGATGGTTTTTCCATCATCCTCAGAAGGAAACACCCCTTCACATTGTTGCGACTAAATGAAATGCAGGGTTAGACAAAGGAATGTGCCGAGGGGTATTAATTTTGCTTAAGCTGTTGCCTGTCTAATCTTCCTTGTTTAGCCTTTGTGGGACGCCATGATATTTTCTGTTGCTACGCATAAGGTTATTTGTTTCAAAGGGTCACACCATCAATCAGGGTGTTTTGATTTCACCACAGCTTTAGAATGGCTCGCCAAATTGATATAGGTGTTGTCAGAGCATATTGTATCAACATATGTATGGACGTTGTTGGAGAAGGTTATGAGCAATCGTCCACAATACTGTTTGCCAATTGATGCCTACTACTATTGCGCTCTCCAATCGATGTCATTGATGAGACTTAAATAAGTGAACGCATTTATAAGTACAAAACTATGCTGTTTTGCGGCCATTTTAGACCAGAGCTTTGGTAAAGTGTGATAACCGGGAGCGTCATTTTGTTCTGATGTTTTTACTGAATATAAATCCGTAAGGAATTATAACCGCGGAAATATGCAGTTAGTTATCGGTTCACGAACTCATCAAGGTCGCTAGCAAGGGTGCGATCACACTCATAGAAGAATAAGGCGGCGTTCTTTGATATTTGATATTTCAGTACCCTGCAAGCCACTAGGGTGTCTGGTAGGGGGTGAATACACGCCAGACTAATTTTGACCCGAATATTTTACCCCTACCGCGGTCGGAAAATGTTATCCTGATCCCTTATAGTTCGTAAAAAAATGACAAGCTAAATCTATCTGTCCTACACTCTATCCCTCCCTCTAATTTTAATGTCGCTCCAGCGTTGCATAGCGTTAAGGTCATCTGATAAAGTTGCTGTGTCCTCAGGATTACGGATATCACGGTAAACTTCTGCATCATCGGCAAATAAACGTGTCTTTACAGTGACTACGGAGTCAATTTCGTTAACTTAGGGTAGGAATAAGAGAGGTCCCATGACACTTCCCTGGGGAACACCTGAAGTAACTTCTGCATTTGTCCATCTATGACTACTCTTTGTATCCGACCATTTTAAAAGTCTTTAATCCAACCTAGTACATTTTTATCCATGCCATATGCTACAAGCGTTGTGACAATACCGCGGAAATATTTCCTCGTTTGCGCCACTGCAATATGAATTTCGATGCAATTTCCCATGCTTTTGCGCGATGCAATTAGTTATCGGCTTACTCACTCATCAAGGCCTCGAGCATGGGTGCGATCACGCGCGCAGAAGAAGAAAAAGGCGGCGTTCCCTAAAAGGGAGTGGCGCAGTAATTTCGACTCACCGATTTTGGTAAACATCTGTCGGCCTTCATGCGATCCGCCCTCTTCCCCGAAATCACTCTTTTCCGGTGAAGCACCACAGATGAAGCACGATGCGTCGGCCCGATAGGTAGCAGCCCCTCGCTATCGTGGACCGAATTCGTCATTCGCTGGGGTCTCCCTAAGTGCGCACAGCTTTTGCGCGCAACCCTCCGTCCGGCCCACTCCCACATTTGCTCGACTCACTCACTCGCTCCTCCCTCTGCTAACACGAATGCTACAAAGTCCGAAACGTTCGAATATTTGAGTCACTCCAAGGGATGATAATTGACCTCGTAATGCTGCCGCGGTCGCCATCGAGACGGGAGCCTGCAGTTAAATCTCGGTTAATTATTTGTTTGTGTCGCCACACAACGTTGGTCGGAAGAAAAGAATAAAAAGTCAGCCGACCATCGGGAAGGGGTCGGGCTTGGAAACGATTTGCTCCATTTGCTGCTTTTCGCGTTCGTATTTCGTCACGCGTTCTATATTTTCTTTTCTGGACACGATTGACAGAGAAAAAATGCGGCAAACAAGGAACGTCTGTTTAGTGGACGATTTCCTAACCCTCCTTCCCCGCCGAAACTGGCTGAAATCACCAATTCATAGAGTATGACGTTCAATATCGATGCTGTGAAGGGACGAGAGTAATCGTAACACATCCGCGCGCTTATAACAGCTGCGTGAAGATCCGGAATACCAAGCATTCCCCGTGAGAATATAGTTAAAACGAAAGAGCGAGATGGCGTCAGTCAACAAAAATACAAAATAAGGACACTATTCCGAAAATTTTGGGGGCTAGAACACCCTCCTCTGCGGAAAGAAGGAACTGAGGTTTCAAGAGGAAAGGGCACGCCTCCCAACAGAACACTCCTTTTGATATACTCTTAGTCTCTCTAGTCTAGCATTCCTCCGACCCTCCATTCAAACTCAAGACACAAGAACGGACACACATCTGGCTTCTCGACCCTTGGAATAAGTCAAGGACTAATATCAGACATTAATGGGGGATTCTAGTGATAGACAGCAGTAACGTTAGACGTGCGATGGCCCCATTGCGGGAGAGGGCAGACCTTGAGGGTGTGAGCCAGCGCCTGACGGCATGGTGCAGTCCTAGTGGCGGCGCTCCCCAGGTGACGAAGGCTGTTGGAGCGGCGGCTACGGGCACGAAGTCTTCCAGGCTGACGATCGTGGTTCGTATTGGTTTCGACGATACCGTCGACCGCGGATCTGAAGATATTGTGAATTCTTTCAGGGATCTGAACTCGGAAGTGAAGCGGATGGGTGGTTTCGAGAGATTGATGTGACGCTCTCGATCTGCAGCCTTGTCCCGAGGATTGATCGTGGACCTCTGGTTTGGAGCCGAGTGGAAGGCATCGATCAGAGGTTGAGTGCTCTCTGTGGGGATATCGGGGCGTCCTTCGTCGACCTTTAAAGTGTAGGTCAAGTAGTGGGTCTCTAATGTCTTCTTTACCAAATTATGTAGCTTTAAATGAAGTCAGGCTCAGTCCCAGTAATAATTCATTTAACACCGAACAGAGAGCATCGGACGGAAAATTTTGGAAGAGATTCAATGTTGATAAGAAGACGATCCTTGTTAAAAATTCAAAAAATTGTAATGTCAAGGGAACATTATCTGTATTGGTAGTAAATTGCCGAAGTTTATAAAATAAAGTTGCAAAATATCATAACCTTATTCAAAGTACAGGCGCAGATATTATTATTGGGACAGAGAGCTGGTTATCTACTTATATTGTCGCCGGTGAAATGTTCCCAAAATCCTTTTCCATTTACAGAAATGCTGAGACAAAAAGAATCGGGGGCGGTGTCTTTATTGCAGTCAAAAATTCTTGAGTCAGCAGGATTGAGGTAATTCCGGGTAATGGTTTGGAAAGCGTTTGGTGCTCAATTAAAAGCCCTCGAACCAAAAGAATTTACGTATGCGCATTCTACAGACCGCCAGTCGACAGAGACAATGCAATGCTAGAATTAGATCAGCAAGACAAAGGTTTTTTATCCCAACACAGTGATCACGATGTTATAATCGGTGGAGAATTCAATGTCCCATCCTTTGACTGGAGCACATTTAGTTTTACAACGAGCGGTAAAGACGAAGATATCTGCGACTCGCTATCGAATTCCATTACGCTGAACTCATTGAATCAACTTGTCGCTTGACCAACTAGGGGCGATAATATTCTCGGGAGGGTAGCAACGAATATTCCCGAAAAAGTGTTAACTATAAAAGGAATTAGTGATCACATAAAGGAAATGCTAAATTTTCGTTTCATGGGGTCCGAAATAAGAAGCCTAAAAGGAAAATTTACTTGTTTAAAGAAGTGGACTACAATGGCCTAAAGTGAGTGATACAGAATCAATCGCTAATTTTAAGAAAGATAATAATCACCGAAATACTGAGGATACGTGGAATCACGTTCTTGAGATCACGCGCTCAGCAGCCAGCAAGTTTATTCTGAGTAAATTTATAAAAGATAACACGGAACCTAGATAGTTCAACGCGGATGTTAGAAGGGCTTTACGACGTCAAAGGCTATGTCACGGCAAGATCTCACAGAAAACCCCCGACCAAATCAACCGATGCCCAAATTGAGATCTAATATAATGGAATAGGACGTTGGCTGAAAAATATTAAGCCTATTGAATCCTCCGGGTCCGATGAAATACCCACTCGTATATGTAAGGATCTAGCTTCGGAAATTGCGCCTTATCCAGAAATAATATGTAAGAAGTCGCTGGTCGATCACAAGGTCGCCAGAGATCGGAAAACGGCTAACGTAACACCAATATTGAGAAATGGAGACAAGGAGGAATTGAGTAATTACACACCTATTTTCCCCTCATCTATTTCGGGCAAGGTTAAGGAACGTATAGTTAATAGTTCGATTTCCATATATAGTTAATAGTCCGGTTGTTCAAGATTTCAAGAAAGAACATAATCCTACCGCGGTCGGACAATGGTATTCTGATCCATTATCGTTCGTGGAAAAAATTATTTATCTATCTGGTCTACACTTGATCTCTATAATTCTATCGACATGATCTCTCCTACTGTAGTACGATGGGGTTAATAATAAATGACCAACATCATTGCTAAAGAGACCTCCTTCCAATTTATGCAAGAGATATAATCTTTAATTTGACCTTCGCTCCATTAGTGATTCCCAGCCTAGCTGCCCTAATATTTTGTATACGCTACTCAGTTTATCATTACAACGTTTTACAAATATAACTCCCCTACGCTGCACGCGATCCAATTTGGCACATCAATCCAACTTCGTGAGGATCCCATACACTAGCAGCATGTTCTACATGAGGCCTAACCAACGGCAGATAACATTTCTCTTTGATCTTTTCATCACATTTACGTGGTACCCTTCTGGTCCTGGTATTTTTTATTAGCTTTTCCACATATTCCTCGTATGTGTTTCACCCAGGAGAGGTCGTGAGTGAGGGTAACGCCTAGGTATTTAATCAAGTCTACACATCCAATTTCATTGTTCCCAATGCCGTAGGTGTTCGGGTGGGAATTGCTCTTTTTCCAAAAATTAATGACTATGCACTTTTTTAAGTTTAATTCTAATTGCCAAGTGTCGCACCAGCGTTGTATAGCATTAAGGTCATCTGATAAAGCTGCTCTGTCCTCAGGATCACGGTAAACCACTAAATAGACGGCTAATAAACGGTTCTTACTAGTGACTACGGAGTCCGTGTTGTTAATGTAAAGTAGGAATAAATGAGATCCCATGACACTTCCCTGGGGAACACCTGAAATAACTTCTACTGCATTAGTCCATCTATGACTGCTCTTTGTATTCCACAATTCTAAAAGTCTTTAATCCAACCCCGGATATTTGTATCTATACCAGCTGCTTTCAGCTTTGCAAGTAGTTTGCCATGAGGTACTTTGTCGAGGGCTTTCTTAACATCTTGAAAAACAACGTCCACTGGAACATTGCTCTCTCCCGAAGTAAGAATACCATGAAAAAAAGCACAAGTTGTGTCTCGCAGGATATAACCTTTCGGAAACCATGCTGATTTTTAATTAATAACTTCTAATTTTCGAGGTGTCTCACGATCGAACTAGCAACTATTTGTTCGATAGCCTTGCACGAAGTGGATGCCATTTTGGATGACCAGTTTCCATGTAGCACCTCATGCTCTTTGGAAATCGAACTGCGCGTAATTATTTCAATTTGATAATATTCATTAATAATTTATTAATATTATTGGGAGTATCCTTTTGTCATTTTTCAAACATTTTCATGGATCTTGGAACCGACGAAGGATAATTTGGTGTGTTGGATTCGCGAAAGACTGACTCTGACATAGATGTAATAAATGGGGTCCGGAAATAAAAGGGCTTTGGTTACGTATCTAAGCCAAGAATTGTGTAATTTGCTGCTTGGTAGAGATTGTTCCTTGTGTTAACTATATTCTTTGCTTAAAACAGTAAGTACAGGAATCTCTTATACACGCACAACATTTGAATGCCACTGCAAGTGTCGGTCGGTCTTCCGTCGTAGCATCCGTTAAGTAGTTCAGTCTTATCACACCAGGTGACGTGCACTTCCCGGTTGCCGTGTCTCTGGCGGTTGTCAAAGGTGATATAACATGGGTCTGATTGATGGCGAGACGTTCCCCTTGACTTTTAACATTCGTGTTGATACGGACATTGGGAAGTTAATAGTTTCATCGAGCCTATTTAAGTCTGGGATTCCCAAGAAAAAATTAGGCATTTATATATTTTTCTACATGCCCTTTATGATTTACGCAAGGAACATGTTGGCCTTAAAAAGAAAGGAAATTGATCTCAACTTTTTGAAGAGGATATCCAGGAATTGTTGTAACCGATGATCGGATAAATCGTAACCCCGGAAATATTGTCTTAGAATTAAAATTGAAAGTTCGTTGATTGATACATTTTTTTGAGATTAAGATGTTGTTATAAAAACATTTCAATGATTTTGGCATTCGTCAATGCCTTTTATAGATGAACTGTAATCTTATGATATTTCAGTATATCACTCTTGTAATCTTTCTTCGATAGAATATGCTTGAATATTTTTGGGGCAGTTTACCGACTCCTGATACATGAAAACTAGGATTGATCCAAGGACAGTGCATGCATCTACCTTATTCAAATAAGTTCGGGTGGACCAATTGTGAGTGGATTTTAATTTCCCCATATTCCTTTCACGCCCTAAGATCTCAACCAATCACAGTCATACGAGGGAAAACCGATGACATTAGTGCTAGCGATATCTTAGCAGCAGAGGCAAAGAGGGTTGGCAATAAAGGGATGGATGGCATCTGTACATTTTTAATTGTCAACGTAGAAAGTAAATAGTTGAATTTATTATTTATTTATTACTCATGTGAGTAATTGCCTAAAACGTGTCTGCATGAGAATAAGGTAAGATTATGATTATCGCCATTAAAATGTATATCTTAAAAAATATGCTCTACAACCAATTAGATGAACTATTAACGTCCCTATCCCTGGAAGAAAACATTTGTTAATTATGGAGGATTAGTACGTCATAGTGAGAGAAGGAGAGATAGTATTGAGGTGTGGGGACTGAGGTTTAGGAATAAGAAATTACCGCGGGCAGAAAGCAATGCAGTTCTGCAGGAGACTGGGGTTAATTGTTGCGAACTATTGTTTTTAGAACAACGATAGGCAACAACGCATTCATGGAGAATATCCTGGGGTTCAGAAAAATATCAAGTTAAGTGTATTATGGTTAGGAACAGCTTAAGTCATTCGCACGATTTCCGGTGTGGCAGTTTGGGTCCAGGATGGACAGTTAGAAGAGCAGGAGATAGACAGTGGAAATGTCATTAATTGACAAGTACCTTTCAACGTCTATGCAGAGAAAATGGTAAAAATCGTGTGGGAAGAGCCGTGGACATAGGGTTGACTGTTGGTGGAGAATTTATAAAATCAATTGGGTTTGTGCATAATAAAGCATTAGTTGGCCAGATAAGGTAAAAGGTTAAAATTATGGCTGAACTCGGGATAAAATCAGTGAGATGGGTTTGGGATGAGAATCAAAGTAAATAATCAAGTTCATGAGATTATCGAGCACGAGAAATGCTAATTTGAGCGTTTTAATAACAAGTGGGCATAAACTATATCAGGTGAAACAATTGACCTAAATTAGAAGTATTTTGGACCGAGATAGTGAAAGTAGTGGGGACATATGTGAGAAGAAAATTACGTTAGGCAAAGAAGCTTTTACTTGGAGGGATTTATTGACAAGGGTGTTCAGTGGGGATGTTTAGAAAAGACACCGAAAACCTTGATGTGGTGCGTGGTTTTGCACGGGGCAGGAACATGGTCATTGGAGCAGGATGATAGTCGCAGATTGGAGGCTTTTGGAATGTGGGCGTGGAGAATGTCAATATGAACAATCAGCCCTGCTAGTGTATGAGTTTTTACTGCAATTTAGACCCCAACCACGATTCTATATACTCTGTCATTTCCGTAAACGGAAAAGGATTTTGGGAAAATTGTTATGCTGACGATATCAGTGGATTACCATTTTCAACCTGAGCAATGGCATTTCGTGTTTTAATTTCTCTCAAATGCCATTTAACTTCTTTCAATTGTAATAGACATAATTAATGCTTTTCCTTAATCTCTTACGCGAACTTTTCATTCCTAGTAATATGAGTATAGCTTTGTGGCCGCTAATGCATTCAGTTGTGTCCAGATTTTTAATGATATCTATTCGGGAATTCCAGCCATGCTTTTGCCTCGGGGGAGCCATTTAACTACTTTTTTTATTCATTTATGTACCCTGCAGGCCACCTCTAGGGTGTGGCAGGGAGTGAATAAGCACCAGACCGATTTTTAACCCGAAAATGATCCTACACACCATAATCCTACAACCCCATGAACAAAAAGCACAAGTTGTGTCTCGCAGGATATAACCTTTCGGAAACCATGCTGATTTTTAATTAATAACTTCTAATTTTCGAGGTGTCTCGCGATCGAACTTGCAACTATTCGTTCGACAGCCTTGCACGAAGTGGATGCCATTTTGGATGACCAGTTTCCATGTAGCACCTCATGCTCTTTGGAAATCGAACTGCGCGTAATTATTTCAATTTGATAATATTCATTAAAAATTTATTAATATTATTGGGAGTGTCCCGGAAGCCACAACTACGTGCCATAAATGGTTTCCTTAATATATATTTTCCCAAACGAGACTTCAATTTTGTATGATTCGGGAAGTCTCGGATTAATTTTAGATAGCCTGCGTTGTGAGGCACTGGAAGCAGGTGGATTATTTGGACACGGTAGCGGTAGATTTAGGGTAGGCGACCGGCAGCTAATGCCATTTGCACCCTTGGATGGAAAAGGAGGAAGGGTGGAGAGAAACCTGGCGCCGGCATTAGCCTACTCTGATAACGAAAGGCGCCAAGGGGTCGGCACTTGAACATCCCGTCAATCGAAGACTTACTCACTTAAAAGTACTCTCCACAAAGCATTCGAATCTGGGCCCTCTCAGGTGGGAAGCTAGTTGGTTAGCCACCGCACCATCCCGAACCTCTTGTTTTACTAATATGGCCATTTTCATGTTATTCTACAACCCACTTCTGAGGTGTGCGACAGGGTTGACTGCATGCTAGAACCATTCCTCATTCGCTTAATCGACTTTAAGAAAAAATAAATCATTCGAATGTGACTGCAATAAGGAGAGGAAATACTTTTGTAATAATTATTATAGCAGCGCCAGGCGAGATCACAGAATAAGAAGAGGGAGGTCGACTAGCCAAACGATACGTACATTAGGATTCATATTTCCCTTTGCCAATCCGTAACTGCAACTGGGGTTACTCAGTGAATGTCACTCTACTTCCAGAATGCCTTAACGAACCCCTCCGCACGCCCTCGTGGCGGCTAAACACGTGGGGGATGTCAGCCGGCCAGCGTGCTAACGCCATTGGCACGGTGCGTCTTGCGCTTGCGACGACTCCTACGGGGCGAAGACAATCCGACCGCTGGGAGGCGGTGCCGTTTTCCGGGTGGGCCGGGGTCAGGCGGCGCGGCGCCGCCGTCGAAGGGACGTGAGCGAGGCCCGGGCGGGGTGACCGCACGCGTGCCTCCGTGGAGGGGGGCAGCCAGCAGGTGCCCAAGGTCCATGAGTGGGGTGGGGGGACTATTGTTCTACATCTACATGCACCGAGCCACCGATGATGGGTCGCGTGATTCCACCCCAGGAATCATTCCGGACCACCAAAACAAGTACAGGGTGCGAGGCAGCATGGTTTGCTGATTTGCATAGCAATATAGCCGTTCAAATCATGCTGCCGCTACCCGCAATGTTATGGGCGGGTAAGGTGCGCAGGAATACCGTAAACACACACACACACATGTGACATCGATTTCAAGGTATCGCCATCAGTTGTCGTTGTCGCAACGACACCCTCCTTCTCTTTTGAGTGAATTGGTGTTGTTTGTCGGTAGCCAAATGATTTTGTGCATCAAATGTGTTCTCTATGTACGTACTCTATTTTTCGATGCTAAAATTTTAAAATGTCATCTCGATGGATGCCTAGCTGGCGAATATTTCAGCATTTCAATGATTATGGAAGGTCCGTTTATTGACCATGTCTGTTATGTCGGCTACCAGCCTTTCGTCTCTCTCACGTGTGTTTGGAAAGAAACAAACCCCCTGCCACACACCCTAGCGGTGGCTCTTAGGGTAACTAAAAATACAAACGATCTGTTACTTAAATGTTAATGACTAACGGATAAATGACAGGGTTCATGAAATTGAAAAGTAGTTCCACCAGCAGCTTTTCATGTAGTATGTCACTTTAATAAAAAAATACTATACTCTGTGCTTGAGAAACGAGCAACTAGTAAGGGTTGCAGTAAAGAAGAAGGAATCAGTGGAGGCAATGGTTACAAACTGGACTTAGGCTAAGCAAGCGAAGAGAAATTGAATTCTGATGGCTGGCGGTGTTTGGTGTGCTATAATCCCTCGCGTGTCCTTGAGAGGTAGATGAGTGATGAATAGGAAAGGGCAGGAATAGGATAGGGATGTTGGACGGGATGAAGGAAGCTCACAGAGATGAAGAGGGAATTGTTGTAGAGTAGGACGTTGGGTTTTTGTGTTAAGAGAAACACAATAAGTATTTATTTGGTAGTTGTGTCCATCCAAAACCTACCTTAATAGGTGGATTAACTAATGACAAAAAATAATTACACGTCGCATACATTTTTGACTCGAATCTCATGTATCGCACTGGACATGTGATGGGCCTCTTCCGTCGTAACGTTCACTCCATGTTACTCGTAATCCAATTCTCGGCGCGGCCCCGTGCAGGAGACGTCTCGACCCTCTCGAGGACCACGGAATGAGCAGCGGCGGCACCCGGCAGGTGTGTTTGTGCAGTCACCGGTTGCCCGCGGTCCTCTTGCCACCCGCGCCGGAGTCCCTAATAAGGGGGGGCGCCGCCGGGGGCGAGGGTGGGGGAGGGCCGGCGCGCAAATGGGTTTCTCGTGTCGAGTGAGAATTCCGACCCCGGAGAGGAGATTGGGCCTGCCTGTCCGACGACGACTCACCCCCCCCCCCCCCTTCGCAGTTGGCCCCCACTTAGCCCCACCACTCATTCGAAGCCTTCTCTCATATCTCGCTCGCCCCCTCCACAGGCACTCCTCAGAAATATTTGCCGCATGTTGTGGAAGACACTGCTATATAACTCAAGTTCCCCGCCGCCTCGTCCTTCTGCCCCCTCCCTAACTCTCTCCCTCCCTCCCCTCACTTCCTTCCGTCCCAGACTGGCGTCTCGGCAGTAGCGAGATTCCTGGCACTTATACTATACATAGTTGAGGTTGGAAATACGCGCGCTTCAATACGTGAGATGCGTACGATCCTCCGAAACTCCCCGGAAGACATGGGAGCCAGAAGATGAATAGCTTTCGAGTCTTAGCTCTCACACATGTGAGGATGTCCGCAACCACCGCAGTTTAAAAACATTTTCGAAAACACGAAATATATAGCGTTTAAGTGTAACCCTGGCGAACGACTGCAAAAAGCTAGACGAAATTAAGATATACCAAAAGAGGAGTGGAAGAAATGTGATTATGCTAGCATTGCGACATTCCAACGCCTCCTTTAAAATATGCCGCCATTGTATGGAAACCTTTTGAAGGAGAATTGGTCGCTAAATTAAGTCGCGAATAACATAAAGAATCCAGATTTGTAAAAATATGCTATGGTATTCTGAGGAAACAAACAAATGAAATTGGAAATTAGAAAATCCTTAGCAAAAGCGTTTATAAGGAGTACATTATCACATGGAAGTGAACCTTGGACATTGGGAAAGAGGGGAAAGGCTCGGTTGGAAGCAATAGAAATGCGGATTTGGAGAAGGATAACTATAATATGATGAATGAGATTAAAGGGAAGAAATGAATCTGACAAAATAGATGGAGAAAAGGAAAATTAAATTTGTCGGACATGTTCTGAGACATAACACCTTTCTGGAAAATAATACGGAGTGGAAAATGCACGTACAATGAACTGAAAAGAACGGCAATGGTGACTGGAGACCACTGGCTGCAACGACAAGGCTCCCCCCTTAGAAGATGATGATGTTAAACTAAGTCGCGTATCAAAATTATTCTTTACATTACTAAGATAAGATACATCAGATGCCATTTTTTCCAAGAACGATAAGGGATCAGAATAAAATAACATTTGTCCGACCGTGCTAGGAGCGAAAGGTGTTTTGGGCCTAGGGTAGTCTGGTGTGTAATCACCCCAGCCACATACCCCGGCGGTGGCTCGCAGGCCTCTTAATAAAGCTAAAACAACTTTAAACTACTAGCCTACAAGCCACCGCAGGGTGTGCTTACAGTCCAGACGAGTTTTTCCCAAAATTACTCACCCTCCCCCCCCCCCAGCCCTAGTGCGGTTGGATTACGTTATTTTTTCGACGGATCAAAGACTTCTGGAATGGTCGCCCACAAAGGGTATTCATAGATGGTGTTAGCTCTAATGCAGTACAAGCCAATCCAGGTTTCCTCCGGGGAAAAGTTATTAGGCATCTTTTGTTTCTTCTCTACGTTAAAGCCATTAACTCCGTGGGTAATAGTAAGACACATTAACTTACCGACGAAGCAGTGGGTTACCGTGATATCAGTGATCCTTGGGATAAGTAGCTTTAGCAGATGGACTAAATGCTATGCAACGCTGGTGCGACATTAGGCAATAAGACTTAAACTTAAAAAAAATGCGAAGTGATTAATGTTTGGAAAAAGAGCAATTCCTAGCCAAACGCCTAGTGCATCGGGGACACCGAAATGGAATGTGTAGACTCAATTAAATACCTGGGAGTTTTCCTACTACCGATCTCTCCTGGGTGAAACACATACTCGGGGAATAAGTGGAAAAGCGGGCAAAAAATACCAGAGCCAGAAGAGTACCAGGTAAATGTGATGAAAAGGTCAAAGAGAAATGTTGTCTTTGGTTAGGCCTCATTTATAGACTGTTCTGTAACTATATGGGATCCTCACGAAGTTGGATCGTAGGGGAAGTTGGTTTATGGAAGTTGGAAGCGTAGAGGAGCTAGCTTTGTGAAACGTTGTCATGATAAACTGAGTAGCGTATCCAAAATATTATAGAGCAGCTAGGTTGGACATCACTCACGGAGCGAAAGTTAAATAACAACAGATTGAAGCTCTTGCATAAATTGGGAGTCTCTTCAACTGTGATGTTGAAAATATTTTATTATCCCCATCGTACTAAGTAGGAGAGATCATGTCAATAAAATAATAGAGATTAAGTATAGAACATATAGATTTGAGATGTCATATTTCTATGAACAATGAGCGATCCAAATAACGATGTCCACCCGTGCTAGGGGGGAAAAGCATTGGGTTGAAAAGTAGTATGGTGTATAGTCACCCCCTGCCACAAACCCAGGTGGTGGCTTTCAGTTTCAGAGCAATGGAATTTAAGGATAGTCACGACAGTGGAGAAAATCGAGAATGGTCATATGATTTCAATATCTAAGAAAAATACATACAAATAAGAACAGAAAAATGTGAAAAATAGTGCATGGAGCTCGATGTTTAGCACATTAAAAAAACTTGCTCGGATGATTAGACTGAGAAAATATAGTAGCAAAGCTCACGGAATACCTAAATACTAACTTAATCGGACTATTACGGGGCATACGTGGAATTGCGACTCAATTCGTGTACTTGGAGAGTGCTTTCGACAACGTCGAAAGGAACAAGTTATCAGGAGAGCCAGGAATGGAGTGCAACGACAGAAGAATGATCCATCACCTCTGTGATGAAGAGGGGTGATGGATTATATAACAACCATGCAAATGAAAAAGGGAAGGATAATGGAAACCAAATCAAACACCGAGGAATAGACAAGGATGCAATCACTCGCCAGCACGATTCGACGCAAGTGTCTAGAAGAGGAAATGGAAAGAACGAGAATTCGCCATCATATGTGTGAATGGTGAGGAAATTAACGTGTTTCAGCTCGCAGTTGGCGTCGCAATGTGAATTTTCGGAAAACTCTTCCAAAGAAGCATTTAAACAGAACGGCATTTTGTGAACTACTGGTTACTCTTTCACCTTCCATTGTTTTCTTACTTAGTAGCTACGAGTACCTTTAGATAGCTTGACGTACTATATTTCCCTCGATGACAAGAAAAACTAAGACGCAGAATATCATAACCTTATTCAAAGCACAGGCGCAGATATTATTACTGGGACAGAATTAATTATTGATACAGAAAATCGAGGTTATCTACTTATATTGTCGCCGGTGAAATGTTCCCAAAATCCTTTTCCATTTACAGAAATGCGGAGACAAAAAGAATCGGGGGCGGTGTCTTTATTGCAGTCAAAAATTCTTGAGTCAGCAGGATTGAGGTAATTCCGGGTAATGGTTTGTAAAGCGTTTGGTGCTCAATTAAAAGCCCTCGAACCAAAAGAATTTACGTATGCGCATTCTACAGACCGCCAGTCGACAGAGACAATGCAATGCTAGAATTAGATCAGCAAGACAAAGGTTTTTTATCCCAACACAGTGATCACGATGTTATAATCGGTGGAGAATTCAATGTCCCATCCTTTGACTGGAGCACATTTAGTTTTACAACGAGCGGTAAAGACGAAGATATCTGCGACTCGCTATCGAATTCCATTACGCTGAACTCATTGAATCAACTTGTCGCTTGACCAACTAGGGGCGATAATATTCTGGGGAGGGTAGCAACGAATATTCCCGAAAAAGTGTTAACTATAAAAGGAATTAGTGATCACATAAAGGAAATGCTAAATTTTCGTTTCATGGGGTCCGAAATAAGAAGCCTAAAAGGAAAATTTACTTGTTTAAAGAAGTGGACTACAATGGCCTAAAGTGAGTGATACAGAATCAATCGCTAATTTTAAGAAAGATAATAATCACCGAAATACTGAGGATACGTGGAATCACGTTCTTGAGATCACGCGCTCAGCAGCCAGCAAGTTTATTCTGAGTAAATTTATAAAAGATAACACGGAACCTAGATAGTTCAACGCGGATGTTAGAAGGGCTTTACGACGTCAAAGGCTATGTCACGGCAAGATGGAAAATATTAGGGATGATATCTCTAGCGACAAAAATAATGAAATCACTTACGATTAGAAGATATCTAGGGCGAGTCAAGAATGAATTTCGGAAAGCGAAGAAGGAATTTAAAATGAAAAGGGTTGAAAGGAAAAAGGAAAATTTGAAAGAGAATCCAAAAGCATTTTGGTCGTACATTAGAGAAGTTCAGGGAAATAAGTCAACTGTTAATTCAATCAAAAATGATAAAGGCGAAAGTGCAACCAGCAGTTTAGAAAAGACTAACTAACTTGTTAAATTCCTTCTTTCAAAGCGTCTTCAATAATATCTCACAGAATACCTCCGATAACCAACCAAATCGTGCCGGTCAACATATGCCTAAAATTGAGACCTCATATAAATGGAATAGAGTCAGGAAGATTAAATAAAATTGGCAATTTTCCACAAAAAATTTTTAAAAAATAAAAAATTTTATTAATACGACCGGTTTCGATGAAACTACATCATCATCTGGTAACAGTCATATTCTCGTTGTCTGCTATATATACTGGAACGCAAGAAAGGGGGGGGGTTAGTGGAAAAAAGGGGGGGGAAAGAGAGGGAAGGGAGAAGGAAAGTGGGCAACGTGGGTGTCAATGGGGGTGGAGAAAGGTTTCTGGTGAGGAGAAAGGGTGAAAAATTAACCCCGTCCGGGAGACCTCACAGCTGGCTGGAAGGGTTGTCTCATTGAGGGTGGACACTCAGTGCAGCCCCAAACTCCTAGGACCGTGGAGACTGTCTATATGGTTCCAATGGGGGGGGCGCAGGGAGGCGTGAAGTAGAGCCCTAGCGAAGGATTCAGGGTTGGGGTGGGAGGAAGGAAGGGGGAGAAAAGAGTGGGGACACAAAGCTTCACGCCTTCTTCGGGGTAACATGGTCAGAGGGTGCACCGGGGAGGATGGGGGGGGGGAAATTCCGAGATTTAAGGAGAGGAGATCACTGGTCACACGTGCGTCGAGGGAAGGCGATGGAGAGGAGGGGGGAGGGTGAAGGTGAGAATTGGACTTCGTTGATGAGGTCCAAGTCCTTCCGATGTAAAATTTCCAGCTGTTTCATGGCGTCTAATTTCTTGCCTTTGGTCAGATTGTGAAGCACTTTAAAATTGAAATTACAAAAATGTTTGAAATCGAGAAGGTGTTGGGCAAAAACAGAATTGGTGAGACCTGTGATGAAACCTTTCCTATGTTCGCTCATGCGAGTCGAAAAACTCCTGCTTGTCTGGCCAATGTACGTAGCACCACACTCACACTGAATTTCGTATACACCACTTTGGTTATTGTAATGGATGGGGTCTTTATTGGAGCATAAGGCTTTGAACAGATTATTGGGGGTATAAAATGCAATACGGAATAGATCTTTGGGAAACTTGTTGGCAGTTTGATAGGACACGGAGTTATGGAATGGGAGTTTGCACCACTTACGCTCTGAAGTAGTGGTGACTGAGAAAAAAAATTTTTTTTTAAATTTTTTGTGGAAAATTGCCAATTTTATTTAATCATGTTATTCCACCATATCACGCCTGAAACGTCTCTTTTTATAGAGTCAGGAAGAGATATAAGAACCAAGTTAAGACGTTAAAGAGTTGCCCCGCCGCAGATATAAATGGCGATCACAACCTGGTGATCGTGGACGGCAGACTGCGATACGAGAAGATGAAGAAAGTGACGTAACAACCCAGATGGAACTCAAAGATACTGGAAGAAAAGAGCGCAAGAGAAAAATTTACCGCGGACATCGAAAGTGAACTAGAAGGAAATAATGACAGCACTGAGAGTCGATGGAAAGAAATGAAGTATATAATTACCAAAGCTGCAGATGAGCTCCTTTTGAGTAAGGCGGAAAAATCTAAGAAGCAATGGATAACAGTACAGAAAGAAGTTTCATAAACGAAAGAAGAAAATACAAGAATCCATGAAATAAGAGGGAAAAGAACTCTATAAACACTTGCGGAACCAGGTTATACGAGAGTGCAAAAAGGCAAAGGAAAAATAGATAAAAAACCGCTGCAAGGAAATTAATGAGGAGTCAGTTTGTCAGTTTCGGGGTCTGATTTGAAGGAGACATGAACGCTCGGCTGAAATGAAATGGGCCGTGCCGGATGGAGGAACCACTTGGGCGGGAACGGAGGGGTCGGGGTTGTGACCACAATCGTCTGGACCGATTTCTCCGCGCTGCTGCGATTTAAATGCAAGATGTACGCAAAATGGTGTGACTCCACTCAAGTAGGTCTTGGCGGAGTTTCTTTGAATGATTTTCTTCTTGAGCTCACTGCCCATTCCTTGCCGAGTCCAAAGAGATTCGCCTTTCATCTTCCTCGCTCAACCCCGTCTCCCCTCTGTCGACATTCCTTTCTTCGTATTTCCTCCTGTTACCTTTTCTGCCATCTTCCAATCCCAACTTCCGCTCTCCTCTCGAACATTTAAATTTCATCTCCCTGGCACTCCTCGTCTTTTTCCAATTCCACTCCTCTCCAAACTCGCCTCATCTCAAAAGCAAGATGGGTCAGCAATTTCAACGAGCGGGAGTTGCTTTTCGCTGCTTGAATGGCTCGAAGCACGCGAGAGAGCCGCGCAGCTGGGAGCTCAAGGAAAGATCCCCCTCCCTCCCGTCTCTCTGTCTCCTTTGGTGCGTTCGGTGTGTCCTTCCGCGATGTGGGGAATTGGAAGTCCGCACAGGGGATCGGGATGATGCGGTGGCTAAGGTATTGGCTTCCCAACCAGAGGACATGGGTTCGAATCCCGGCGGCGACAGATATTTCTCAGTAATATTCCGATCCCTAATTGTGGTGCTTTGTGGAGAGCACTTTGAGTGAGTATGCCGTCCATCGAATGGGACGTGAAACTACGGACCCCTTGGCGCTTTTCGTTAAGAGTAATCTAATGCCGACGCCGGGCTTGTCTCCACTTGTCAATATTTTCTGTCTGTCCCTAATGTCGCAAATGACCTCAGCTGTCGGTCGCCTCCCCTGTTAAACTACTACTGCGGAATATGGCCTTGATCGAGCGGCGGTGCTCTCATAACAGGGGCACATTTTGGATGCCTCAATTAATGGATTGCGGGGCACTCAGCTTTGCCTCATCTCCATACCTCGTCGCCTTACAATTTTGTTTGGCCCAGGAGCGATCACATGACGTGCATCTACTCCGAAAGGGTTGCGGGCGTTAATTTCTCATGCGCGTGTCTTATGATTGGCCCGAAAGCCGCCAAACGTGTATGGCAAGGAGAGTGGTCAAACGTCGGGCCTTAGGAAAAATAAACATGGCACGAGAGCTCAAGATGAGTACACAAGCTTTTATTCTTCTTCATTTTGATGATTGAGAGAGGCTCACTTTGGAGCGATGAACGTTTTGAGTCACTCAAAATCCTTTGGAAGTGGATGAGCGCGTTTTTATGAGGCATGTTCGAGGATCTAAAGCCACCACTTCATACATCTACATAGCTCCCCGCAAGCCGCCTCAAGGGCGTGTGGCGGGGGGTGTTAGGTCCAACTTTTTCCCCTTCTTGTGTCTTGTCTATTTCTCCTTTGGTGGTTGAAACAGCTCCCTAACGCCATCTCTTGACCAAAGAATTGGGGCACTTGGTAACATAAAAGACCATCAGATCTCAGTGTAAATTACGTTTCCTCGTTAGCTCAAGTGGTTAAAGCATCGGCCCGGCAAGTCGAAAGACCCGGTGTTCAAGTCCCGGTCGAGGAAAATATTTTTACATTAGTGGTCTGCCTGAATCCGCCTTCCCCACCTCTACTGTGTTCGTCCTTTATGTGTGTTCCTTTCCCCTTTCCTAATCTCTATTTCTATGTGAATATATAAAAATATACATGGAATTAGATATAAGGAAAAGGGATAGTAACACATGTAATGAACGAACAGCGGGGAATTGGGGAAGGCGTGATTGAGCAGATCACTTGCGCAAAAATATTTCCTTGACCGAGACTTGAACACCGAATCTTTCGACTTGCCGGGCCGATGCTTTAACCACTTGAGCTAACGAGGAAACGTAATTTACACTGAGATCTGCTGCTCTTTTATGTTACCAAGTGCCCCAATTCTTTGGTCAAGAGATGGCGTTAGGGAGCTGTTTCACGCATTCGTGCCACAAAACGCACTGTTTTTATTCTTTATGATATTGTATGTTTGCTAACCTACTGTCCTTTTCTCTTGTGTGTTGTCTATTTCTCCTTTGGTGGTAGGGTATTAAGGGAAGTGAAATTAAATAAGGCCGTGGGGGTAGAACACTTTCCTGCCGAACTACTAAAAGTTTAGCAAAATGCGGGAGTAAGAGTATTTATGGACTGATTCGTGGCATTTATGGTGCTAGGTCTACAGAAGTGTCGCTTACAAAGCGAGTCGTTCATGGTCAATTGAAGTCGGGAGAGTGCACATGGCCCCCGTTCAAAGTACGGTCCCTGCTCCCTCCCTCCCGCGCTCGGTGAATGGAAGGGGGTGCCGGTGGAATGCGTGGCCGGAGTGGCCTCACTTGGCCGTCTCAACTCGAGAGTGATAAGGAGAGTGCGTGGCTGGTGGACATCTCCCCAGACAGCCGCGGCGGCGCCGATTCGAGTGGCTGGTTGATGCAACCGAAAACTCGGAAGAGGGAGCGACAAAAGAGAGGCTCCCCGATCCCGACGATAATGAGCGACTAGAGGGAGGACGGCCATCTTACCATTCCAAGGGTCCTCCTCCCACCCAAAGAAACTGCGGGAGATGCCGCGTCAGTAACTTTTACGCAGACATCCGGTAATGTTCATTACCATTCAACAATTTTAGGGTGTAAAAACCATTCGTCTTGACCGGGATCCCGGTCAAGGCGAATAATGTTTACATCCTTAATGACTCTAACTTTCAAATTGTCGCCCACATCCCTCGCAAAGGAATAGGGATACGGTAGAATCTTTAATAAGAAAAGGACAAGGAAATGATGGATTACGGATGAGATGCCTAGAAAGATTGACGACAAAAGAAAACGGAAGACTACGAATCAATAGTCAGTTAGAATGAAGCAGAAGATACATAATAATAATCGGAGGTGGGAATAACAAAAATAGAGCAAAAGAAGCGTGGTGGAGGACGAAAGGCGAGGATGTGGAGAGTGTGCAGAGGAAATTGGTGCGCTCTATAGTCAGGTTAAAAACAATGTCGGGTAGCAAGAAGGGAAAATCTGTGGCAACAATCAGAGATAAATGGTCCATTATGAAAGTAATGCGCACAATTTTATTGTGCCGCGACTATCCATGGCAGTGCGGTAAAACCGGTCAGGTAATGTGATACGGGATCTATCCTTTCAATGAAACCGGTCGTCAGTTTGCTCTGAGCGGTCTGGGTGGAAAGATGTGCCTCCGCGTTATGTGTTTTTTTCGAATTTGTAACAGGGTAAGCAATTGAGTATTATGGATGGCTAGACCCTTGGTAACCTAACGTGAGACAGACAACATTGTTATGGGGGAACATTACCTAAGACGTGGTGAAGGCAGGATAGACGCAGTCACGCAACTCGTAACCCAGGCAGAGCCCTCGTCCGAAGGTAAAGTCTGATAAGGAGTGCGGGAGCGGCGGACGCTGTCACAGACACTGTAACAAGGGAAAGGCCCTCGTCCATCGGGAAGTCATCAAAAGGACACGCTGTCGCGACAAGCGCAACACAGCTGAAGCCTCGCGTCTTACCGGTCACCGCCAGATAACCAACTGACCACTTTTCTTCGCTTCTTGATGCCAAAACGTTTCCTCGTTGCGCTTGGCTTGCAGCTGCCCGATGATGAAATTTTGTTGCAAACTTGGCTAAAGTGCTACGTAGACATTTGGAATGATTTAGTAAGCCCTTGTTAATGAAGCTATAAGTCGCAGCCAGTGTTCTGAGTGGTACAGTCGTTTTAAATCGGGCGGAAACTCGATAGATGAAGGTTCGCGAACTCGCGTCCACTTCGACAGACCCCAACCATGTCTAATTGGTGAACGATTTGGCGCGGGCAAATCGCCGATTAACTGTTAGGGAGATAGCCCAAGAAGTGAACATTAGTTTTGGATCCTGTCAGACGATTTTGACGGACATTTTGGACATGACGCACGTAGCATCAAAATTCGTCCCGCGGGTGCTGACTGATGAACAGAGACAAAAACGTGTGGGCATTTGTCAGGAACTCCCGAATCGAGCCAATGTTGACCCAAAGTTTCTTCAAACCACCGTAACCGGTGACGAAACCTGGGTTTACGGTTATGATGTTGAGACAAAGGCCCAGTGTTCTCAGTGGAAAGATCTTCATTCTCTGCGACCAAAGAAAGCTCGCATGTCGCGGTCCAATGTGAAAGTCATGCTGGTGTGTTTCTTCGATTTGCAAGGGCTGATTCATTATGAATGCGTCCCTCAAGGTCAAACCGTCAACGAAGAATTCTACTTCAAGATCATGAAGAGGATGAGGGTCGCAGTGAGCCGAAAGAGGCCGGACATGTGGAGAAACAATGCATAGCGTTTCCACCACGATAACGTTCCGGCTCACACAGCGCTGATCGTAACAGAGTTTTTCGCCAGAACCGGAACTTCCGTGGTCCCACAGCCACCCTACTCTCCAGACGTGACTCCGTCAGAATTTTTTTTGTTGCCCAGTTTAAAATAAACCTAGATTCTACTCTATTGCGGACATTAAGACAAATTGTACGGCGGACCTGAGGAGGATCCCTAAGACAGGGCTCGAGAGCTGGAAGAAACGTTGGCAAAGGTGTGTCGTCAGCCAAGGCATGCACATGGAGGGCGACAAGTTCGATTAAGCTGTATCCGTCGAAATAAACAAGTTATAAAATCAATCATGTATTGCTTTGATCACACCTTGTACGTTGAATATTGCTGGCGAGAGGTTACATCCATGTCTTACTACTTTGTTTTTTTTGGTTTCTATTTTCCTTCCATTTTTCATTTGCAGTGTTGTAACCTGATTATTGTAGAGGTTATAGATAATTCTTCTGTCGTTGTAGTCCAGTCCAAGCGCCGCTAGTATCTTGAACATCTTGTTCCATTCGACATTGTCGAAGGCCTTCTCCAAGTCCAGGAATGCCTCGTATAAAGGCTTATTTACTTGTCTCATTTTTTCCTGCAGAACTCTCGAGCTGAGAATTGCCTCTCTTGCTCCTCGGTTTTTCCTGAAACCGAATTGGTTTTCTGAGAGGTTTCCTTCTATCCTTCCTTCTAAATATTCTTCGGCTAATTATCCGAGTATGGATTTTTGAAGCATGAGTCACCATGCTCAATGTTCTGTGTTCTTCGCATTTATCTGCTTTCGGTTGCAGTCATTAACCTTTTCTGGATGTGTTCTGGCACCTTTCCGCTGTCATAGCTATCCTTGATTATTCCATAGAGGGCACCCATTGCTTTGACTCCCGAGTTCCTTGATTATTTCTCCGTTTATTAGGTCAACTCCTGGTGCCTTGTTGTTTCCCAGGTCTGCCACGGCTCTTTCGAATTCGCTTCTTAATATCTTCGGACCCCGATCGTCTTTAGCTATCATGCCTTCATCTTTAAGTAAGCCATTTTCTAGCGGATTGGGAGCTAGATAGAGTTGCTACTACTTCTACCATATAAAAACTATTACTACTGTGATAACGCTGGGGCGACACTTGGCATTAGATTTAAACTTAAAAAAGTGCGTAGTTATACATTTTTGGAAAAAGAGCAATTCCACCCCGAACGCCTACTGTACTGGGAACACCGAAATAGAATGTGTAGACTCGATTAAATATACTTCAAGACGTTATCCTCACTCACCGTCTCTCCTGGGTGAAACACATACTAAGGGGAATATGTGGACAAGCTAACAAAATTTAGGATTAATTAGAAGAGTACTTGGTAAATGTGGTGAAAAGATCCAAGACAAATGCTATCTGTCGTTAGTTAGGCCTCATTTAGGATGTGCTGCTGAGGTGTGGATTGCTCGTAAAGTGGGATTGAATTGCCGAATTGGATCGCGTGCAGCGTAGAGGAGCTAGATTTGTAAAATGCTGTTATGAAAAACTTAATGGCGTATCCAAAATATTAGAGCAGCTAGGCTGGGAATCACTCAATGGAGCGAAGGTTAAATCACAGATGGAAGCTCTTGCATAAATTGGAAGGATATCTCTTTATCTGTGAGGTTGATAATGCATTATTACCCCCATCGTACTATGGCAGGAGAGATCATGCTAATAAAATTAGAGAGATTAAGTGTAGATATATTTAGAATGTCATTTTTTCCGCGAACGATAATGGATCAGAATAACATTGTTCGACCGCGGTAGAGTCATGTTCGGGTTAAATTATTCTGGTGTGTATTCTCCTCCTGCCACACACCCTAGCGGTGGCTTGCAGGGTAGTAAAAATACATAAGAATAAATGCCTTTCTTACATCCGCACGGTACCATCTAGGTTCCATGTTATCTTTAATAAATTTACTGGGAATGAACTTATTGACTGCTGAGCGCGCGATCTCAAGAAAGTGATTCCACGTATCCTCAGTATTTCGGTGATTACTATCTTTCTTAAAACTAGCGAATTGATTCTGTATCACTTACTTCAGGCCACTGTAGTCAACTTCTTTAAACAAATAAATTTTCCTTCTAGAATTCTTATTTCTGACCCCATGTTGCGAAAACCCAGCGTTTACTGATCTATGGTCACTAAGTCCTTTTATAGTTTCTCTATTTCACACCTGAACTAAACGAACTGTTTAGCAACTAAGACTAAGTCTTCAGTAAAGCCTAGGTAAAAGAACTGCTTAATTATCAACAAACCATTTGCAATGGAGTAAATGGAGTCAGCAAAGTATTTGAGACAACAGACCTGACCCCGAATCAACCCCCCTGAAGAAACATTAATAACGCTATCTCTTGACTGCTTATTTCCGGGATGTCATCGCTGCAACACCGTGAGCAAGCGACGCAGTACAAACACACGCGGGGAGAGGTGATCATGTGGTGCGGGCCATGAATCATTGGGGGGGGGGGATTGGAGGCGGGGGGGCGGCGGCGGTGCTCACTCCCAGACGCCCCCGCAGATACGGCGCGCGACGCTTATAACGACGGCTCCGAGACGCCTCGACGCCATTCTCCTCCCATCCCTGGCCCCACCCCACCCCGTGCCACCGGCTGCTACTGCCAAACTCCCGCCCCTTCCACCCTCCTTGGCAGCAGCCGACGCACCCCTCCCGTCTCTTGATCGAGGGAGGGTGGTGGTGGTGGGGATTTACATTCGCCAGTTGACGCGGGGCGTTTGACTTTGGGGCTTTCCCGAATGAATGGCGATAGCACAACCGGAGGAGACCCGGCAGCCGGAGCAGGAGGGAACCGTCCGAGCCAAAACGGTGGCCCAAGTACTCGTCTCATATTCTGTCGAATGAAACAACGGAAAGTAGAATGAGCGATCGGGATCATTGGAAACGTGGACCCTTACAGTTACCCTGCAACCAACTGTTAGGGTGTGTGGCAGGGGATAAGTCTATCCTACTTTTGACCCAAAATACTTTTCCACCCTATCGCCCTTGAATAACGATTTCCTGATGACGGTCGTGCCGTCGAAACGTCAACTCTGTATGTGAGTGTCCTTTCTTTGTGTTTCTATGTTTTAAAGATTCTATATCTGTGTGTTTATGTGTGTGTATGTCGCATAAAATCGCATAAACTTTGTTTTATTAATATTGTTTCTCATCCCATATCTATCGCACTGAACCTCCAATTCACTCAGCAATGCTTGCTACCCCTTGGCTGACTGAGTAACTAATGCTTGGTCATCAGCAAACCTACTCATTTCAAAAGCCTCCAGTCTACGTCTATCCTCCTGCTTCAGCGACCACGTTTCAGCACCGCACATAGCTACGATTCATATCAGAGTTTTTACGAGTCTTGTCTTAACCTCCCTACTCAACGTCCCCGTCACCAACTCCCTCCTTGAGAAAGCCTTCTTGCTTAGCGCAATTCTTCTCCTTACGTCCCTACTACTTTGACCGTATTGGTCCAAAACATTTCCGAGATATGTAAACTGTTCTACCTGCTCTATTTATTCCCCTCCTATTTTTATGTATACCTTGGCCTTTTTCCTTCTGGAAAATCGCATAACCTTTGTTTTATTAATATTGATTCTCATCCCATATTTTTCGCACTGAGCCTCCAATTCACCCAGCAATGCTTGCAACCCCTTGGCTGCCAGAGCAACTAATGCTTGGTCATCAGCTAACCTAACCGATTTTACGAATTCATCTCCGACTTTCATTCCTACCTCCAGTTCTTCCCATACCTCTTTAATCATTTCCTCCACATATACGTTGAACAGCACCGGTGACAATAGACAACCCTGCCTTACACCTCTTCCTAACACTTCCCATCCGGACTCTCCGTTCCCCACTCGCACCTGAGCAGTCTGAGACATGTACAGGTTGCGGATCAGTCTCCCGTCCCTCCAATTCATTCCTATTTTCTGCAATACGCGCATTAATTTTTCCCAATTCACTCTATCAAACCCTTTTTCGAAATCTACGAAACAGGGAAATACGTCCTGATTGTATTTTATATTCCTCTCGATTAGTGATCTCATTACTGCAATGGCATCACGCGTACCTCTCCCCTTTCTAAACCCAAACTGATTATCCCCTAAGTAATCATTCGCCTTACTCTCTATCCTTTTGTTGATGATCCTGAGAATAACTTTAGCTGCGTGGGATATCAAACTTATTTTTCTGTAGTCCTCACATGATGTAGGCTTTACCTTTTTTGTGAGAGGAACTAACACTGATCTCACAAAATCTTCCGGCCAGATTCCTTCCTCATAGATACTACGAATCAGTCCATAGAGAGTCCCCTTCCGACATTTTCCTAAGCATTTCAACAGTTCCACAGGAATGTTGTCTACCCCCACGGCCTTATTTGCTTTCATCTCCCTTAATGCCCTTTCTATCTCATCGTCGAGTATGCCTGGACCTACCAGACTACTATTAATACAAAATACTCCTCCTCCCTATAGCGTTCGGACGTAATGTGCTATTTAAGTTGATACGAACAAGCCCACATAAATCAATGCTTAAGGTTTTGATTTGGCACTCCTCGATGCGGCTCTCCAAACTTTTGTAGCAGTTTCTTGTGTCAGCGTTTATTTTCTTTTGGGTGTTACGTTGAAGCAAAGGCGATATCACATATTCAACAGAAATAAGATGCTCTCGTCTGATGGTATGACAGCACCAGTGGGATGGATGAGATTGTTCGCTTCTTCAGGAATAGGAGCGCGTTCCTTGCGCAACATGACGCATCACCTCGTGTCCCAGCGGTCACACGGTGTTCCTAAGCTGGTCAGTTTCACTCAGGTTCCTCCTGATGGACGCATCTCCAATCCATTCGCACACTCCCTCCGAGAAAATCTGGTCCTCATCTTATTGGATTTCCTCAAAATAACCGAATCAAATCTTATGGTTAACGATTTAGCAAATTCCAAGGATAGCCAACTATCGAACAGTCGAATACTATACAAGGAATCTATGCAAGGTATCGGGGTAAAAATTTTTTCCTGACGTGTGTGCTAGAAGAGCCGAATTCAAGACCGTCGGTTAGGTGTGCGCATGATCCCAAATTGTATATTGGCATTGATATAAGACAGTGGCAGTACATACACCATTATCACTGAAAACTTGTCGATGGGAAAGATCTGCGCCAAACTCGTCGTCCCGAAGGTCTTTGGACGGACGACCAAAAGAGCAGAGTGAAGTGTCTGCTTGCGAAGTATCGCGTGCGAGGTCCTTTTGAAGGCAGTGAGGATCCATTTGGTGGTGGTGTTCTTTGAGGGAGGGAGGATTTCACTTTTATAGGAATAGGAATAATAGTCTGCTGGTGCCAAGACGGGACTGTAAGGGGTTTGGGAAATCGTCACGATGCCGTTTTTCTTTTATTTATTGCCGCTTTTGGTCGTCCATCAACACCGTTTATTTACCTTTAGATTTATCTCAGAATTTGCTCGTTCAATGCCTCAAAATTCTTTAAAGTAAATCCCATAAGAGCGTCGACACACTTTTCACATCAGTGGCTTTTCCACGACTCGAACGCTCCCTGGTGGGCGGAAGGTACACGTGCAAGCTTCTTTGACGACACTTAGGGTCCCACTATGGTGGTGTCCTTCAAAGGAGGGAGTTTTTCCCTTTTGGGGAATAGGAATTGGTCTGCTGGTGCTCAGTCGGGATTGTAAGGTGGTTGGCGAATCGTCGCGATGCCCCTGCAGAATTTCTTGTCAAGCGTACTCACTCGACTCTGCTCTTGGTACTCACGACGAACTAAAATAAATGGCAATGGCCTTAATGGCAATTGAAATACCTTTGAAACGACCTGCTCTGAGAATGTGTAGACGACGGGCATACATGTCTACAGGTATTCTAAATTGCCGAAGCGTGGACGGCGTCCAGCGCGGTCGGCCCTTATCCGACACCACCGCTCTAACGCTTCGCGCCTTCATTTGCGGTGCCCTCCTACCATGACACCGCAAATGGCAGAGAATGACCAGTATTCTCACTGGCCGAAAGTGAGCAATTGGATGCTCCAAGGCGAGATAAGAATAAACGCGATCGTCCCACTAACCCGTCGTCGGCATTTTCGCGCGGGCGAAGAGACGGCTGGAGCCAGGGCCGGCTGCTCATCTTTCGCCTCACGGCCATCGACAGCGCCCTCCGCCTCTCGGTTGTCACTGGTAACCCGAAGAGCGGGCCCTCCTTCGAAATCCCTCCCTCATTCCCAGCATTCCATTCCACCTCCCTCCCCCTCTTCATTTAATACGCACCCTTTGCTCTCCGACCACACCCCTCCCCCCCCTTGGATATCCAGTCCGCTCCGAACCGCTTTTAGGGGGCCGGATTCCTGCGAGCGGCGAGGCGGGCACCACCCCACGCGTGCACGGAGTGGTGCACCCCCTCGAATCCGCAGACGCTCGCTTGCAGCGGCGAGGGAACGGCCCTCGCGTCTATGCGCGGACCACGACGCCATGGTGCCTTGCACGAACGCCTATCGCCCACATGTTTGCGGAGGGGGTCGAGGTTCTTCGTTTCTCACGCTCCCTTGATTTCCAAGTCCAAGCGAAGTCAGTGTACCTTTTACTGCTCCCTCGGAACCAGGTTCCACTGGAGGCAAGTGCATTTAGAAGTGTTAAGGGATGGGTTTGATGGTCTTGGTTTTTAGGCATTTTTTTAAATGTAGTGTTTTTTTAAATTTATCTTCATTTAATAATTTATTTATTTGTTTTATTTTTTGACGAATGTTATTAATATTGTTTATTTATTATTATTATTATTATTTGATTTTTTGCTGTTGTTATTCAGTAGTTTTAATTCACTTCCTAAATTTTTAGAGAGAGCTATGTTCATCTCTATTTGTATGGATTCTCGACTTGTGATGACGGTCCATTCTTCACGATTTTTTTGAAGTTCCTCATAGTACCCCCGGTGTGGATGCCACCACCACCTGCCACACATCCTGCCAATATTCGCAGATTGAAATTAACCCTTGATATGAAATTGGTTTTCCGCTAGCGTGCATATGGATTTCGCATTTTTTGTATTTTCAATTGATGTTTTTTCCCCTCTTCTTAATCCTTAAACCACCTTTCCTTTCCTTAATGCCTTATCCATCCCACTTGGTGCTTGCACTCCCTGCTACGCATCTTTTCGGCGTGTGAAATGCACACACCAATAGAGAAATAAAGGGGACCTGCCGAGAGAGCCCAGAGGCGTCGAGCCCTCCGGTCAATAGTTCATCGCTCTGCCCCCTGGACCTATATTGTAGAGCCCGAACATCGCATCAGACCCTATCGATGGCGAATGTTTTTGTTTCCGCATGACGCGCACACAGCAAGAATACGAAACGACGATAAATTTGCGACTGTTTTGCCATGCCAATCCAATCCTCGACAGGATGGATTTCCGACTGATTGTTTCGCCGAGGATTTAAAATGCGAATGGTGGAATGAGAGATGAGGCGTTCTATTACTGACACTCGAGAGCTGCTGTCTCCGGTGATGCGCGTGCTTTTGCCCCGAGCACGGGTGCAGAAATCCGTCATTTACACATGATGCTACGAGTGTTGTCCAGAAAGTAACTTACTTTTCGGCGTATCGTGCCGCTGGTGGGTAGGACTGGGACCCTACCCACCATCTTGGTGTCCAGACACGTCCCTGCACTCAGTACTACGCATTCTGCTGTGGTATGGTGTGCTATTATTCTGTTATACCTTGCTCACATTGCGAACTGTTACAATGTGCGCTAAAATAGAATATCCCGCGAGTTTCGAAGTGTGATCTGTGATTAGGTTTATACTGGCGCAAAAGAAACACAAGTCAATTGACATTCATCGACAACTTTGTGTGAAGTGTGTACGAAGACGGAATAGTAATGAGTGAAGGCGGAGTGTGGCAGTGGTGCATTCAGTTTTAAAAATGGCCACAGCACCACTGTTCACGACGAAGACCAGTGCGGTCCTCGTCGTGACTAGTGCCCACTCCCGTTCTTTAATGTAAGTGTACATATATTTACACACACACACATATACATAATGTGAATGGACTAGTCGACACAAGCACAGAAACACATAAAAGAGAGACAGGAACAGAACTGGAACAGTTCTGTTCCTAACTCCTCTTGAGAAAGGTGGTTGCACCACCGAAAATTCGAGACCCAGTGAGTCCCTCTTTTATGTGTTTCTGTGTTTGTGTTGTGTAGTCCATTTACATTATTGTGTACGTCCGTGGGAGTCTCACTAAAGTGACAATAGTGTATGTGTGTGTGTGTGTGTGTGTGTATATATATATATATATATATATATATATATATATATATATATATATATATATATATATATAACTTTTGGACGGCACAATAGAACACAGAATAAAACAGATAACACGTAAAAGGACACTCACACTGTAGATGATTTAAGCTTTCGGCCTACTCCGAGGCCTTCTTCAGGTCAGACCTGTGTTCGTCTTTTATGTGTTTTCCTATTCCCTTTCCCAATACCTATTTCTGTGTGTGAAGATATATATATATATATCTTCACACACAGAAATAGGTATTGGGAAAGGGAATAGGAAAACACATAAAAGACGAACACAGGAAATGTGGGGAAGGCGGATTTGAGCAGATCATAGATGTAAAAATATTTCCTTATCCGGGATTTGAACACCGGACCGGTGAAACAGCTCTATGACGCCATCACTGGGCCAAGTATCGGATCAACTAGGCGCTTTATTGCATCGCAGACCTCAGGGTAAATTTGGTTTCCTTATTAGCTTATGTGGTAGAGCATCCGCCCGCCAGGTGGAAGGTCCGGTGTTCATCGTTCCTTCACTTTTTCGTCGCATTTACCTTGCAAACTTTTCACAAATCCCATTTTTTTATCAGCATGACCGCATATTTCTCGTATGTGTTTTCCCCAGGACAGATCGTGAGTAATTGTTACACCCAAGTATTTAAAGGAATCTACCCTCGCGATTTTGGTTTGTTTCACTTTGTAACTATTGGGGAGGGAATTACTCTTTTCCCAAAAAGGTATTACCATGCATTTTTAAAAATTAAATTCCAATTGCCATGTGACGCACCAATTTTGAATTGCATCTAGGTCGTTGGCTAACATGACTCTGTCTTCGTGACTTCGAATGTCTCCATAAATTACTCCATCATCGGCGAAAAGATGAAGCTTGCTATTAACTACGGTACCGAGGTCATTTATCTAAATAAGGAATAGGAGGGGGCCTATGACACTTCCTTGTGGTACACCCGACGTGACCTTGACAGTATCGGATGATACGCTGTCCAGGACGACTGTTTGGGCACGATCACTTAAGAATTGTTTAATCCAGTTAATAATACTCTCGTGTATTCCATAAGTTTCCAATTTCGCGAGTAATTTGCAATGAGGGGCTTGACTGCAAGCTTTCTTAAAATCTAGGAATATCGCATCAACTGGAATATCACTTTCACCGGAGTTCAATATATCAATTACAAAAAGTGCGAGTTGAGTTTCGCAGGATCTACCCTTACGGAAGCCGTGTTGGTTATTAATCAATAAATCTTGGTTATCGAAGTGCCTCATTATGGAGCTAACAATGATGTGTTCAAGAATCTTACAGGAAATGGGAGTGAGCGATATTGACCTATAATTACTGGGATCCTCCCTGTCTCCATTTTTAAATATGGGTGTTACCGAAGCTACCTTCCAGTCGTTTGGCACGCTTTCTTCTGCTAATGATTTCTTAAATGTTGTATCAAGATAAGGGGCAATTTCAGCCGACAGTTGTTTATACACGCGCGCCGGTATCTCATCAGGTCCCGAAGATTTGTTGGGGTCTATGTTTTTAAGGAGTAATTCTATTCCACGGGTGGAAATATTGATTGCTTCCATTGACTGCTGAAATGTTTTCGGAAGGTTCTCGGGTGTATTTTGTGAGGATATGTTGAAAACACTCTGGAAGAATGAGTTTAGTATGTTGGCTTTATCTAAACTACTCGGTACTTTATCCCCCTTTTCGGCATTCAATGAGTTTACGGTGGACTTTTTTCCCTGCACTTCCCTGATGTAGGACCAAAACATCTTTGGGTTATCGTTCAAATGTTCGCCCAATTTTTTCTTTTTGAATTCCGCTAGCGCTTTCCGGAAGGCCTTCTTGGCAGTGGACCTAGATGCTTTGTAGTTCTGTATGGTTTCGTTGTTTTTACCAGGGGAGGAATCTTTAACTGCGTTTTCATTCTGGCTTGGCACACCCTTTGCCGCCTAAGAGATTTCCGTACTTCTGAGTTGTACCATCGGGGTTCCTTATTCTCTGTTATATATTTACTAGATATAAATCTCTGTATTGCTGAACGTGTTATCATAAGGAAATTATTCCAACACTACTAGTTTTGCTTAATTCGCCAAATATAAAAAAAGAACTTTTTAATTCACATTTTAAGCCATCATGGTCCGCTTTATTGAACAAATACACCTTTCTCTCAGGTTTGGTAACTTTATCTACACTTAGAGAAAATTTAGCGTTTACAGCCCTGTGATCACTGATTCCGTCAACAACTTCTATATTTAAGACCTTTTCGGGTATATTTGTGGCTAACAGATCAAGAATGTTCTTTCCCCCTGTTGGTGAAGTGACTAATTGATGTAGGGAATTCGAGGTGAACGCAAATAAGAGGGACTCGCATAGATCCTTGTCTTTACCTCCATTTATAAAACTGTGCGAATCCCAATCTATTGTGGGAATATTAAAATCACCTCCGATAATTAGGCTATGCTCACTGTTGTGGAATGTAAAGCTTTTTATCTGTCTTTCTAGGTCTGGTATTAAGTTAATGCTGACGTGGGTTGGTCTATAATACGCACAGATATATATTCTTTTCGATCTGGGTGTTTTCACTGAGCACCTAACACTTTCTATACAGCTATCAGGAAATAACTCGGCTCTAATGACGTTAGAGTTCTTAACCGCAAAAACACTCCTCCTCCGGCTCTATTCTTTCTGTCGTTTCTATAAACTACGAAGGACATGGGAAATATTTTGCTGTCTGCGATGTCATCTGTTAACCAACTTTCAGTTCCTATAATGATATCCGACTCTGTGCTATGAATGAGGTTGTAAAATTCCGGTATTGTATTTTTTAAACTTCGGCAGTTAACTACTACTACGGAAATTATATCCTCGTCTAAAACCTTCTTTGCGTGCGTGGCGGTCTGCTTTCTGGGGATGTTATTTAGTTTTTTGGGTGTCTTAATATTCGATCGGTCTATACTCTGATTAGTAATTCTTTCTTTTGTCTCATTAGCAGTGTAAGTACTTGGAAAAATCTCTTCTGGCAACCTAGTATTGTTAGACCCACTAATTGACCTACGCCTTATAATATCGTTTTTAGGGTAATCTACTCCACTACCTAACCTACGCATTTACCTAAAAAATATCTACAGTGCTCGTAGATCCTATAAAAATGCAAAACTAGCAAATTAACAAATTCATGCTTATTAAAGGTTCTTGATTACCTTTGCGTTTTGGCCAATTTCGGCCATTCAACTCTCGAAAATGGTGCGATGACTTTGCCGTAATTCGTCATCGGCATGAACAATTGCGGTTCCGGCTTTGACGTCTTAATCTTGAGAAATTAATGACATCAATTTACATTGCGATCTTTGCATTTTTTACTCGAATCTTCAACTTAAATGCGACTTTTAACGCCCCTCACCCCGTTCGACACGTTAATTTTACTCTCAGCGACGTAAGTAATGACCCGGCCCGTCGAGATAGGGGTGGAGGGTGGGGGTGTGTCCTGGGTGCATGGGAACGCGGGCGGGTGCCCGGGAGGCGGGCGGAGGAGGAGGCAGGGCTCCCCGGAGAGCAGCATTGCCCCGCAGAAAGATCCTCGTTTATGTTTTCCTCCTCTCCCTGGTTCTCCCGGCCCGGACCCACTTTTGCCCCGGGATCGTGGGCACCAGGAGGAGGCGGTGACCTTGGGCCTTTGGGTGGCGGCCCACCACCTCGCATGCCCCCGCCGACGTAACAATGTTTCGTGTGGAGGGGTGGTAAGAAGGGGCGACAATGGGTGGGCGGCGAGGGCCGCATTGTTTCGACGCAACAAGCTTCAACTGCTGCCTTCATGGCGGCGATCGGTACATCTGGGACCCATGCTGCCAAGGTCCTTTCAGCGACACTCTTTGAGGAAGATTACCTATGATTTTTATTTACTTCTATGCCTAGTTCCTTAGAAATATTGATAGGCACATATTCACGTTAGTTAGGCCCCATCTTGAGTATGCTGCAAGTGTATGGGACCCTCACGAGGTAGGCTTAGTTTTGGAACTAGATCGAGTGCAACGAAGAGAAGCTTGGTTTGTTAAAAGTGGTTATGAACAAGGTAGCAGTGTCAAGAACCTATTGGAAGGATTAGGATGGGAGCCACTAGTTGCCGGTACGCTTAAATACAGGTAAAATTGGCTGCGTAAATTAGAGGCAGGTTACTTATCTGAGGATGTTAAATGTGTTACAGGCTTACCCACTTACTATGAGATCGCCAGCATAAAATCAGGGAGATTTATTGTAGAACGGACAGAATTACGAGGGTCATCCGGAAAGTAGTACCCGTTCGTGCCGCATGAAGTGCTGACGACGCGAGTAGCCGCTGGACGAGGTCAGATAGCTTCAGTGGCTTGTCTGCCTTCTCTGAGCCAAGTTGCGTGACGCTAGCATTGCCTGTGTTGTTTCTGTGATTGTTCACAATGTTTAAAAAAATTGAGAACGCCGCCAGTTGTGAAGTGAGGGCAGTGATTAAATTCCTCAATGCAAGAAACGTTCGCCCATGTGATATTCATCGCCAATTAAAGGAGGTGTATGGAGACAATGTAATGGACGAGTCGTCTGTTCGGCGGTGGTGTCGCAACTTCAACATGGGGAGGGGGAACACACACGACGATGAGCGTTCGGGGAGACCGTCTGTCATTACAGACCAACTGGTGAGCTCAGTTGACGAATTCGTGAGGAACGATCGGCGCGTCACAATTGATGACATCTGTGAGGATTTTCCCAATGTTTCTCGAACAATTGTTCATGAAATTGTTAAACACCATCTGCATTATGCAAAAATTTGTGCAAGATGGGTCCCTCGCATGCTTACAGATGAGCACAAAACCAAGCGTATGGCTGCAGCACTGACGTTTTTGGGACGTTATTCTGATGAAGGAGACTCTTTCTTGACTCGCATAATTACTGGTGACGAAACATGGGTTTGTTATGCATCACCTGAGAGTAAACGACAGACTTTTTGGCAGGAAAAAGATTTGACAGCGATGAAGAACTTAAAGAAGGAGTGACCCTGTATCTCAATGAGCTGGCGGCGAAGGACTATGCAGCAGGAATACAGAAACTTGTCGCACGTTATGACAAATGCCTTAATTTGCTTGGAGATTATGTTGAGAAGTAGTTTAAAGTATCCTCTTTCAAATAAAATTTTTTATGTTTGTTAATATTTACTTTTGTGTCTTTATTTCACGAACGGGTACTACTTTCCGGATGACCCTCGTAAAATGCCGTTTATTCCTCGTCCCATAAGAAATCATAGTAGACATGACCGCAGGCGCGTAAGATATAATTAGAATTGGTAGTGTACTCGTATATTTTGTCGGTATCCTGCACGTTTCTTCTTGCATGGTATTCTTTTTATTTAATAGACCCATCTTTTTAATAGCTCTACGGCTTGATTTGAACATACGCATCCTGTTATGATTATTGTTTCATTTAAGTACTTTCTTTCGTGTGATTAATATTTATCGAGTGAAATATCATTTTTTTGAGGTCCAACTAAATTCCATGAGGCGGAATAAACGGATTTGTGAGTTACTGAAATATGAGATATATGTGTCACCAGTCATGCATGCACATCCCCAATGATGACACCTCTAGACAAATCAATATTGGTTTCAATATGTATTAATATCAGCATGCAAAGGGCTCATGGGTCCTCACATTAGGCTCGTCCTCCTATTTCCGGTAGGTTTTTCTCCATCTACACAATACCCCGTAAGCTGCCGCAAGGGCGTCAATCACGATCTTCTACAACGTTCCACTACAAACCTATTGTGTACGTATGTGTTTGATTTTTTTGTTAGGAGAGGAACTTGTCGCTTTACCGATATATAGCTTTCCTCCATCGAAAACCGACCTTAAATGGTAGATTACCGATAGTAATAAGAATCTTACTAAGTTAACAATTGAACTCTACAACACGCCATTATAGTCCATCTTTTGAAGCAATGTAGGAAATTTAAGGATTGTTTAAAATGTATCGGGAATAAGTTTCGGACAAATAGATTTATTTCAGATATTGCTGCAATCCCTCGAAATCCTTCATTCTGTACATCCCTTCGAGCGTCGACACACTTTTGCCCCTACGGCTGTTCCATGACTCGAAGGCTCCATGGTAGGCCGACGGTCCTTATAGGTACGCGTGCAAGCTTCTTTGACGGCACTTATGGTCCCATGGTGGTGGTGTCCTTCAGAGGAAGGGAGGATTTCACTTTTATAGGAATAGAAAATAGTCTGCTGGTGCCAAGTCGGGACTGTAAGGGGATTGGGGAATCGTCGCGATGTCGTTGCATGAGATCTTCGAAAGGAGACACTCGACTCAGCTCATCATCTGCATCTACTCAATACCCCGCAAGCCGCCGCAAGGGCGTATGGCGGGGGGTTTTAGGGCACCACCCGTAAATTAGGGGAAAAAAACCGCATGCAGAAGCCACAAATCTACAGCCCACAAACCAAACATGGTAAACATTCATGCACGAACCCTTTCGCCCCAACCCTTTCACACGCATGCAAACACACAAACTACCAACAAACATACACAGTCATAATCTTTGAATTTTTAATTTTGTTCCGACTAGTAACTTAAATGTTTTCAATATTTCTAAATGGACTTCGGATTCTTACTATTGTGATTTCTGATTGTTCTGGGGAAGAATGGGTATTTGAATCTATCTGTATTGGAATCTATCTCCCTTATTTTATTTTTGTGGTCTGATCTACCTAAGTAGTGTGGGGCCTTTATAATTCCTTTAGTGTCATCATTAAACTCGCTGGTTCTGAATCTCTCCAAAAGTCTAAGTCTCGCTTGTACTCTTCGTATTTCAAGGGGCTCCCAGCCTAAATCCCATACAGGGACAAGAGACCTGTTACACTTGTGTTCATGTCATATATATTTTTCACGAATCTGGCTGATTTTTTCTGGACTTTATCTAGTTCTTTTCGCCACATTTTCTCCCAAGGATCCCAAATACCTGCGGCATATTCCAAATGTGATCCAACTAGAGCGAAATAACACCTCTCTTTAACTTTCTCATGACATTTCCCCACCATCCGTTTAATGAAGCCCAGTTTCTTTAAAGCGGATCCGCATGTTGTCCTGATATGTGCTCCCCATGAAATGTGTGGAGTTAGAACTACCCCCAAATATTTTACTTGTTTGGCCGTAGTTAGTACTGAACCCTCTATTTCGTAGTTTATGTTCGGTTCGTCACTTCCTTTGTTCCAAAATTTCAAAACTGCGCATTTGCCTGTAATATTTCTGAGGATTGATTGATGATGATCCGAGATTTTGCCTAAGTCTCTAGAGAGTAGCTCGTTCTAGTTGGCTCCTTATTTCCTTGTATACCACCGTGTCATCAGCAAATAACCTGAGATTACTACTAACGTGTGCGCATAAGTCATTAATGTATATTAAGAACAGAAGAGGCCCTATTTCACTTCCCTGGGGGACGCCTGATGTTACATCTCTTTCCTTTTGGCACAACCCATCGATGACTACTATTTGTTTGCGGTTTGACAAGAAGTCTCTAATCCAATTAATAATTTTCTCATTGATTACATAGCATCTAAGTTTGTGTAACAATTTATTGTGTGGGACTTTATCGAAGGCTTTTTTGAAATCTAGGAATACTGCGTCGACCTGTGTGTTGTTTTCTCCCGATCTACGTACATCGTGAATGAAAAGACCTAATTGTGTTTCGCAAGATCTGTTCTTCCTAAATTCGTGCTGGTTGTGGCTTAGTATTTTCCTACTATCAAGAAACATCATTGTATTACTGACAATAATGTGTACTAATATTTTACAAGAGATTGATGTCAAAGAAATGGGTTGGTAATTGGTTGGTTTATCCCTATCCCCGCCTTTATAAATGGTAGTTATATGGGCTACCTTCCAGTCACGAGGAACTGAGCCATCTTCTATCGATTTTAGAAAAACAATTTCTAAAAACAGGGCAATGTCTTCGGCCAATTCCTTTAATATTCTAGCAGGTATTTCTTCCGGACCAGGTGATTTGTTCGTTTGATGCTACGTAGTAGATGTTCTATTCCATTCTTAGTCAGTGTTATGGAACAAACGAGTAGTAGAGCTCTTCTTGGTCGTCCGTCAAGATCTTCGGGGTGAGTTAGGCGCATATATTTCGCATTGCCAAATTTTCAGTGATAATGGTGTGTGCACTGTCATCTTATCAATGCCAATACGATCTGTGATCATACGCACACTTAACCGACTCGGTCTGAATTCAGCACTTCACGCACTCGTAGCCGTCAAGCGCGGGACCATCTTTGAAGAGATTGTGCCAATGTTAAAAACTGTTCAGTTTATGACATGCTTTCATTCTTGAACACTTGTTGACAAATGATGTCTAACGTCTCCGTACCCGATGTCCCCAGTCCAAAACAAAATGTGAAGGCGTAGCGTGTAAACGTTCGCTTTCGTGCAAACAACTTTTGCCCTTGCACCGAGTCAGAGTTTTGATTTTACGTGTAGTTCTGTTCTCTTTTCGGGTGGTGACCTAACACCCCCCGCCAAACGGCCTTGCGGCGGCTTGCGGGGTATTATGTAGATGTCACTCGGCAAGGGTCCACTAAAAACACGATCTAGCCTCAATGAACGATCGCAGGCGATTGGAACTTGGCGCGTGTTAAAGGTCAGACCCCAGCATCACCGTGCCTGCGCGGTGCGAGCGCGCCACGACGTACAGTCAAGTCAGGGAAAAGTTGTCCCCGATACTTTTTATGCAAACCTTGTGAATGCCCCAGGAGAAGGGGATGGCACTATGAATGCCTTCCTAAAGCGCTCAATTTGGACGAATGTTCCTCGAGAGAAGCGCCGTCGCCTTCCGCTTGCGACTCTCTCCCTCTATCCAAGACTGCATGTACCACGCGCGGGGTGGATGGCAGGGAGTGCCGCAATTCCTGCGTTTCTTTCTCCCCCTCATCAGCGTCCTCTCCTCATAGCCCTCTTTCCGTTTTCCCGAGAACGCCCATTCACCTCGTGATGCGCCTGCACGCCTTCCACTCATCTCCTCGAGTTTCCCCCGCTCCCTCCGGCACCATCCCGCCACCATCCATCTCCTCCTTTTCTTTTTGGCACCCGTCCTCCCCTGGCGATCGCCGGGGCGAGATTGCGACGGAAAAATCGTAGTCGAAGGGTGCGGTGGGGGTGGAAGAAAGAGCAAGCGAGAGAGGGTCTTCTTTTTCGTGTCCCGTTTGTTCGTTGTCCTCCGACCCCGTTCCCCCCCACCTTCCAAAGGACTCGTGTCCACTCCGGGTTGCTGCTGAGACGGTGAGAAGGGCTACTCTTGCGATTTCCTTCGCTTCATTTTGTTTATTTCTAAATGGGTTTCCGAGCGACACGCAGGGTGGAAGCGTGACCACCCACGGCCGAGGCGAAGGTCGGCGGGAGGAGACGATGTTTGCCAAAGGGAGACCTACCTCGGAGTCCTCAACAACACTGGGGATGACACCTGCCCATTGCGAACTACTCTCTGGCGATTGAGAACAGATCTAGGAGTGGTGTGAGCGATGGGATTTGGAATTCGGCAATATCAACTAATATAACAGCGTATTTCCTGGATGAATGGGAACGGGAATGGGAAACTTGAGAAAAGGGGAAAACAACCAGACAATTCCTACCTAGCGTGAAGGAAAGGATGACGATCAACTTTGAAACTTACAAAGGAATTAGGCAAATTTTGAGAGGACACGGGGAGTTTAGATCATACCTCAAGGAAACAGGGGAATAAAAGGAGGGGACGTGTGGATGCAAGATGGAGGAGGACACGGCGATACACAGACAGAGTCCTTTAATTGCCCAATTAATGCCGAGGAAAGACGCGAACTGGAAGCTATCCTTGGATATATTTGCATAACGTCCAACAAATTGGGAAATATCTACACGAGGGACCGATGAGGAAATTATATTGGATGGATTTATCAACAAAAGATATATAATATAGTAGGGAGGGGGAGAACGACGGAATGGAAGGGCGTGTGACTCGATAGATTGATGGGTGGTTCTCACAACGATATAACTCGTTTTATGGATCGAAAACATCTTAGAAATAATTAGGGCGAGCCTTTAAGAGGTTAGGTTTCTTTCGGCGGTAGTAGGAAAATTTAATGAAAAAGTAAGGGAGAAGTCCTGCATGCAAAAATAAATTGGCCTTTTCCAAACTGCTGGTTAATATTTCGTCTTTATCGTTTTTGAGCGAATTAATGGTAGATTTGAACCTTTCTGACATGCGACCAAAATGCTTTTGGATCCTCGTTCTAATTTTCTGCTAATATTTTCCTTTTGAATTTGTTTAACGCTTTTTGATTTATTTCTACGACCTCACCCTAAATATCTTATAATCAATCATAAATTATCTCATTCTTTTTTCACCAGAGCTCCATGCATTCTTCATCTTAGCTTGACGTTGTAAGGATTTTCTAATGTAAGTTCCGAACGAAGGTCTAGGTTCCGTGCTTTCTCTCATAAATGTACTTGGAGTTAACTGGTTGACTGCTGAGCGCATGATGTAAGGGAAGTGATTCTACGCATTCTCAGTATTTCGGTTGTTCCCTTCCTTAAGATTAAAAATAAAATATGTTTCGAGTATTTTAAGAGAATATACATGGTCTGTCCAATAAATACGCGAACTGAGGTCATAAAACCTTTATTTTGCAAAATTTAGTCTTCATCAATTGTTCCCCTTCAAATTACTCTCCATTCGTTGCAATGCACATATTCCATCTTCTCTTCCACTGTTTCAAGCACCCTTATGGGAAGTCCTCGGCAGTTAGGCTTTTTAGTTGTCTCGTCATTTCTTACTTTATTGTGTCCACATCTTCCTGGTGATCTCCCCTCATGACATTTTTGCATTTTGGGAATAGGAAAAAGTCGCAGGGGGCGAGATCTGGCGAATAAGGAGGATGATCAAGTATGGTGATTGAATTTGCCGTCAGAAACTGGCGAGCAATCAATGCTGAACGTGCATGTCATGGTGAAGGATCCATCCATCATGCTCGGTTAAAATAGGGTGCACTGTTGATTTTCCAAAATTCAGTTCATCAGCAATCATTCGGACAGTTTTTCGACGACCGGTAAGGACAAGGGACCGCACACGATCAATTTTGTCGTCAAGGCAGGTGGTTGAAGATCGTCCCGACCTTGATTCATCCATGGAATCTTGTTGGCAATCTTTAAAACGTTTAATCCACTTGAAAACAGATGTTTTCTTCAGAGCATTATCACCATAAACAGCCGTGAACATTTAAGTCATATCTTGATGACTTTTACCACTCTTCACCAAAAAACTTGATGTTGATTCGTTGTTTCGTGAATTTCCATTTTCAACCAACAGTAAAAGCAAGGGCAACAGAAACTAATATAAATGGCACCATACTCACAGCCCGAAGATCCGCCAAGCAGAGAGGGCTCATTGGGTCTCAGGCAACTAGCGCCGCTAGTGGGTGGGGCTATAGTCCGCTTCATGGCCACCAGATTGCACCAGTTCGCGTACTTATTGGCCAGACCTCGTAGATATATTTTTTAGACAAAGAAGTATGTATTTATTATTAGTTTCTGAAATTTGACCAAACTATGCCTGGGAAATTTACTGCTCTGTTGCCACTCGGAAATTGCACCGTATCTAGGAATCATATTCATGAGAATACTAGTTGATGACGAGGTTCCCAGATGTTGGAAAACGACTAAGGCAGACTAACGACCAATATTTAAAAACAGAGACAAGGAGGAACCGAGCATTTACGGACCAATTTCCCTCACGTCCATTACATGCAAGGACATGCAACATATTATTGGTAGTTCGATCGTTAGACACGTCCATAGTCAGAATTTGATGAAAATACAGTTCGGTTTTCAAAGAGGGAGACACAACTTGCGCTTTTTGTTCATGATATTCTTACTTTGGGAGAGAGCAATGTTCCAGTGGAGGCGATTTTTCTAGATTTTAAGAAAGCCTTCGACGAAGTACCTCACAGTTAACTACTCACAAAGCCAGAAACATAGGGCGTAAATAAAAATATACTGGGCTGAATTAAAGGCCTTTTGCATTGTCGGTTGAAAAAAGTAGTCATAGATGGAGTTAGCTCAAATGTAGTAGAAGTCACTTCAGGTGTTCCCCAGGGAAGTGTTATCGGACCTCTTCACGTTAACGAAATTGAATCCGTGTCACTAGTAAGATGCGTTTATTTGGCGACGATTAACTGGTTTACAAAGATAACCGTATTCCAGAGGACACAGGTTGTCAGCTGACCTTTATGTTATGTAACGCAGGTAGAAGTCACTTCAGGTGTTCCCCAGGGAAGTGTTATCGGACCTCTTCACGTTAACGAAATTGAATCCGTGTCACTAGTAAGATGCGTTTATTTGGCGACGATGCACTGGTTTACAAAGATAACCGTATTCTAGAGGACACAGGTTGTCAGATGACCTTTATGTTATGTAACGCAGGTGCGACACTTGGAAATTTAGAATTAAAAAGTGCTTAGTCATAAATTTTTGGAAAATGAGCAATTCCCTCCCGAACGCCTACTGCATCGGGAGCAGCGAAATGAAATGTGTAGACTCAGTTTAAGACCTAGGCGTCACCCTCACCCACGACCTCTCCTGGGTGAAACACATTCGGGGAATATTTTGGACAAGGTAACAAAAAATTAGGATTAATTAGAAGAATACTAGGTAAATGTGATGAGAAGTTCAAAAAGAAATGTTATCTTTCGCTGGTTAGGAGTGATTTAGAATATGCTACGAATGTATTGGATTCTCATGAATTTGGGTTAATTTATGATTTGGATGGCGTGCAGCGTAGAGGATTTAGATTTCTATTCAACGTTCTTTCTTTCCCTGAATTGTAAATCGAATGCCTTTAACATTTTTATAGTGACTTCATCTACATAATACCTCGCAAGCCGCCGCGGGGGCATGTGGCGGGGGTTGTTAGTTCACCACCTAATAATAATAAGGAAAAGTGGTGAAGGAGTTTCCCCAATCACACCTTTCCTTTTTTTTGTTGCGGGAGCAAATACAAAAGAAATAACATACAAACAAATAGCATGATATGTTGAGGAGGTTCCTGCTCGCCCTTAATCCCTCTTTAGTATTCTGATATGATTAACATCAATTACACAACAGGAGAAATATCAAATCATCATCATCATCATCTGCAGCTCTACAGCCCGGTGTGGGCCTTGGCTTCCTCTATGATATGCCTCCATTCAGTTCTTATTCTTGCTTTTTCCTTCCATCTTGTAACTCCGATTGCCTTCAAGTCATCCTCCACATCCTGTAGCCATCTCTTCCTTGGTCTACCTCTTCTTCTGACTCCTTCCATCTTGCTATTAAGTATCAGTTTGGGCATTCTGTCATTTTCCATCCTTTCTACATGCCCCAACCACGTCAGCCGCAGTGACTTAGCAAATCTAACTATGTCCTTCCCTTCTAGTAATTCATTTATCTCCATGTTCATTCTAATTCTCCATCTCTCTCCTTCCCTAATTGGGCCATAGATTCTCCTTAACATTTTTCTTTCGAATTTTCTAAGTGTTTCCTCATCCTGACAATGTCCATGTTTCAGCTCCATAAGTTACCACGGGTCTAATAAGCGTTTTATAGATCTTCATTTTTGTGTTCCTTCATAGTAAGTAACATTGATTTGAAGATTGTTACATTTGCAAAGTATGCCCTGTTACCTTCCATTGCCTTTTGGTTGATCTCCGTGGATATCTTATTTTCATTGTTAAGTTTTACTCCTAGATAGGTAAATTCCTTGACACCCTCAAACTCATAATTCCCAATTATTATGTTTTGTAGGTGCCGCTTGTTCTGATGAGCTGACATTTTCAAGTATTTGGTCTTCTCTTCCCTAACCTTCAGCCCCACTTCTTTACCAGTGTTTTCTAAAATGTTAAACATTTCTTTTAGGTCATTCACATTTCGTGCAATTAGTGCTATATCATCTGCATATGCGAATCCTTGCTGGGATATATGCACAATGGCCCCTCTTAGTTTCAATTCTTTCATTGCATTATGTAGGGCCAGGTTGAATAACGTGGCTGAGAGAGCATCTCCTTGTCTTACCCCCGAGGTCATCTTAAATGCTCTACTTGCACTACCCCTAATAAAGGCTTTACATTGTGGTTCATGCAATGTCGATTGAACCAGTTTAATCAGTTTCCTTGGAATATCATAACCTGTCAACACGCGTATCATCTCTTTCCTGTTCCCACTATCGAAGGCTTGTTTTCAGTCAATGAAGAGTATATGCAAGTCAACATTATATTCGTAGCATTTCTCGATTGTTTGTCCTACCGAGAATATCTGATCAATGGTACATCTACCAGCTAGCTCTAAAGCCACACTGTTAATCTTCCAGTATGTCTTCAGCATAGGTGCTTATGCCTTTCAGGAGAAGACTGGTGAAAATTTTATATGCTACATTCAGTAATGTAATGCCCCTATAGTTTTTGCAATCATATTTATCACCTTTTTTATATATTGTACAAATCAAACTTGTCTTCCAGTCTTCTGGGAACTCTTCCAACTTCCAAATACTACAAATTAGCTGATGTAATGCTCTTTTTAAATCTTGACCTCCATTTTTAATCAATTCAGATATTATACCATCGTCTCCTGGTGCTGCATCATTTCTCTGAGAAATACCACATAAGATGACATTATTATTAGGTAATCTACCGGTTAAGGTAGGTTTTTGGATGGACACAACAATCAAATAAACATTTTGTAACTCCAAACAAAACCCAATCCAGCAACCTACTCTAAATCAGGTCTCTCTTCATCTCTGTGTACTTCTTTCCTCCCTTCATCCCGTCCAACATCCCTATCCTGTTCCTGCCCTTTCCTCGCTAGCCCATTCTCCCCTCTATTACCTTCTTCAACATTCCACTACCGCTCAATACGCCTTTCATCCATTTTTCCTGCCTCCATAGGATTTCTTTCAACAAACCACTCTCCTCACCTACCATCTCCAGTACTTCCTCATTTGTTTTCCTTTCGGTCCATTTCACCTTCTCCATTCTTCTCCACACCCACATTTCAAAAGCCTCCAATCTACGTCTAGCCTCCTGCTTCAGTGACCACGTTTCCGGGCCGTACATAGATAGCTACGCTCCATATCAGAGTTTTTACGAGTCTTGTCATAACATCCCTACTCAACGTCCCCGTCATCAACTCCCTACTCCTCGAGAACGCCTCCTTGCCTAGCGCAATTCTTCTCCTTACGTCCCTACCACTTTGACCGTATTGGTCCAAAACACTTCCGAGATACGTAAACTGTTCTACCTGCTCTATTTACTCCTCCTATTTTAATGCTTAGCTTAGCCATTTTCTTCCGGGAAAATCGCATAACCTTTGTTTTATTAATATTGATTCTCATCCCATATTTATCGCACTGAACCTCCAATTCACTCAACAATGCTTGCAACCCCTTGGCTGACTGAGCAACTAATGCTTCTTCATCAGCAAACCTAACCAATTTTACGAATTCCCCTCCGACTTTCATTCCTACCTCCAGTTCTTCCCATGCCTCTTTAATCATTTCCTCCAAATATACGTTGAACAGCACCGGTGACAATGAACAACCCTGCCTTTCACCTCTTCCTAACACTTCCCATCCGGACTCTCCGTTCCCTACTCGCACCTGAGCAGTCTGAGACATGTACAGGTTGCAGATCAGTCTCCTGTCCCTCCAATCCATTTCTATTTTCTGCAATACGTGCATTAATTTTTCCCAATTCACTCTATCAAACGCTTTTTCGAAATCTACGAAACAGGCAAATACGTCCTGATTGTATTCTACGAGGGTCATCCGGAAAGTAGTACCCGTTCGTGAAATAAAGACAAAAAAGTAAATATTAACAAACATAAAAAATGTTATTTGAAAGAGGATACTTTAAACTACTTCTCAACATAATCTCCAAGCAAATTAAGGCATTTGTCATAACGTGTGACAAGTTTCTGTATTCCTGCTGCATAGTCCTTCGCCGCCAGCTCATTGAGATACAGGGTCACTCCTTCTTTAAGTTCTTCATCGCTGTCAAATCTTTTTCCTGCCAAAAAGTCTTTAAGCTTTGTAAAGAGATGAAAATCTGAAGGGGCCAAGTCCGGGCTATACGGTGGATGGTCGAAAGTTTCCCATTTGAATTGCTGCAAAAGTTTTTGTGTTATCCCAGCTGCATGAGGCCTGGCATTGTCATGAACGAGAATGACACCAGTAGACAATAGACCTCGCCGCCGATTTTGTATTGCCCGCCGTAATTTCTTTAATGTTTCACAATACGCATTGGCATTAATAGTGTCTCCACGGGCCATAAAATCAATAAGCAATACACCTCGTCGATCCCAGAAAATGGTTGCCATGAGTTTCCTGGTGGACAGAACTGTCTTGAATTTTTTTGGTTTGTTTGGCGAATGAGCATGATGCCACTCCATTGACTGTCGTTTACTCTCAGGTGATGCATAACAAACCCATGTTTCGTCACCAGTAATTATGCGAGTCAAGAAAGAGTCTCCTTCATCAGAATAACGTCCCAAAAACGTCAGTGCTGCAGCCATACGCTTGGTTTTGTGCTCATCTGTAAGCATGCGAGGGACCCATCTTGCACAAATTTTTGCATAATGCAGATGGTGTTTAACAATTTCATGAACAATTGTTCGAGAAACATTGGGAAAATGCTCACAGATGTCATCAATTGTGACGCGCCGATCGTTCCTCACGAATTCGTCAACTGAGCTCACCAGTTGGTCTGTAATGACAGACGGTCTCCCCGAACGCTCATCGTCGTGTGTGTTCCCCCTCCCCATGTTGAAGTTGCGACACCACCGCCGAACAGACGACTCGTCCATTACATTGTCTCCATACACCTCCTTTAATTGGCGATGAATATCACATGGGCGAACGTTTCTTGCATTGAGGAATTTAATCACTGCCCTCACTTCACAACTGGCGGCGTTCTCAATTTTTTTAAACATTGTAAACAATCACAGAAACAACACAGGCAATGCTAGCGTCACGCAACTTGGCTCAGAGAAGGCAGACAAGCCACTGAAGCTATCTGACCTCGTCCAGCGGCTACTCGCGTCGTCAGCACTTCATGCGGCACGAACGGGTACTACTTTCCCGATGACCCTCGTATATTCCTCTCGACTAGTGATCTCATTACTGCAATGGTATCACGCGTACCTCTTCCTTTCCTAAACCCAAACTGATCATCCCCTAAGTAATCATTTGCGTGGGATATCAAACTTATTGTTCTGTAATCCTCACATGATGCAGCCTTTACCTTTTTCGGAATAGGAACTAACACCGATCTCACAAAATCTTCCGGCCAGATTCCTTCCTCATAGATACTACGAATCAGTACATATAGAGTCTCCTTGCCACATTTTCCTAAACATTTCAACAGTTCTACAGGGATGTTGTCCACCCCTACGGCCTTATTTGCTTTCATCTCCTTTAATGCCCTTTCTATTTCATCGTCGAGTCTGCCTGGACCTAAGCTATCTTCTTCTACGTTATGTTCCTTTTCCGTCTAACCTTGTCGGCCTAAGCTCTTTACCATACAGTGTTTCTATATATTCCATCCATCTCTCTTGGATTTTTCCTGGTGCAACTATTATCTTACCCCATTTATCTTTAACTGTTAGCACAGATCCTGCCTTCTTACTTCCCGATAATAACTTAACCTTGCTGTATAGAGCACCAATTTCACCCTTCTTCTGTAAACTTTCCATATCCTCGCATTGCGTTTTCCACCATTCTTCTTTTGCTTTATTTGTGGCCCTTCTCAATTTATTGTTTAACTCTTTGTACTTCATTTTGGTTAAGTCTGTGTTTACATTTTTCCATCTTCTTCTCTCATCCATCTTTGCAATCATCTCATCCGTTACCCATGGTTTCCTTATCCTTTTCCCGTTAACGGCCCCTATAGTGTCTTTTTCGGCTTCCGATATCCCTTGCTTGATACAGTCCCATTTTTCTTCGATAGTACTCAGTTCTTTACCGTCATCCATCATTTTCTCTACAGCTTGCTGATACTCCTTCCTTGTTAATCCATCTAATGCTTCTAAATTCCATTTCCTAACCCGCCGCCCTTGCCTTATCTTCTTGAAACGGGCGTTACATTTCATAACAACTAAATTGTGGTCAGAGTCCGCATCCGCTCCCGGGAAGCTGTTCGAATTTATCACACTGTTCCTAAACCTGTACCTAACTATAATATAATTTAAGTGATACCTTTCTGAGTCCCCTGGCATTTTCCATGTATACCTACACCTTTTGTGGTGTTTAAACCATCTGTTGGTGATGACTACTGCAGAATTCAATGCATACCTACTGCAGAATTCCATTGCTTTCTCCCCGCGTTCATTCCTCGTGCCCAACCCATAGTCCCCCACCTCACCACCTTCTCTTCCTTCGCCTACCGTCGCATTCCAATCCTCCATTACTATCAAATGTTTCCCTGCAGGAACACACGCGATGATATCCTATAACTCATCGTACATCCTATCGACGTCTTCCTCCTTGTGGTTGCTCGGTGGCATGTATACCTGAACAATGATCAAGTTCGTCGGCTCTGCTTTAATCTCTACGAGTAAAATTCTATCAGTTGCTTGTTCTATGTTGACTACGCATCTTCCTACCCCTTTATTTAAAATTACGGCAACCCCTCGTTGTCTTTCGTCCCCGCCGCTGTATATCACTCTATAATTGTCACTCCAGTAATCCCCGCTATCCTTCCATCTCACCTCGCAGGCCTAAAACATCTATATTACCTCTTTCCGTCTCTCGCTTAATATTCTCCAATTTGCCTGGCCTCAACATTGTCCTGGCGTTCCAGGTTCCTATTCTAACTACTTTCGTCTTCTTCTGCGTCTTCTGTCCTGCTGCTGTTATTTCTCCCCCGCAAGGATTTCGTTGGATGACGGCCGCGGAAGCCTTGCCTCCCCCGCAGCCGGGCACGACACACGGCCCCTTTGGCCGAATCCCGCAGGTGCCAGGACTCATATTCTCTATAGTGCCCATCATTACATTCTTGGGAATGATAATTGAGGTGGTTTCCCGTTGCCTTCCTCAATAGTGTTTTTAAGGTGACTCCATCACTTAATGGCCGCCCCACTGGGGTCAGACGCTTCGTGGACTCCCTTTCGTCTGGCTCCTAACCTTCGACCAATCTGGCATGGGTGACCCTACCAGGAGCAATTTTTATTACTCCCGTCAGCACAGCTCTAGGGGTCATCGGAACACACAAGCCCTTCCACCACGACAAGGTTGTAGTCCATGGGAGGGATAAGATGACATCCTAGTATTAAATTACAAAAGTAATGCTGTACCCAAATTTAATACAATTAGAGATAATAATTTGTGCAAGAAATAAATATTGTATTTTATGATAACACTTCAGTTTACCAAGTCGTACAAGAGTTTTTGATCGTACACTAGTAAAAATATCACACGTTAAGTTAAAATAGCAATTACATACAATTTTACTTATACGATAAAACAAACAATACAATTACTAATTCTATCAAAACTTACTCGTACCATTATCAAATTTTATTGTACCATTTTAAATAATTGGTCGCAGTTATGCTTAAGGCAAAATCTCACGCATCTCGCTTTTCTTTTAAGTCATGCTATGCCAAATTTCATGTCTGGGTTTTTCATACTGTAGGCACTCTATTCTATGCTTGGCTGTCTTTTCTATTAGGCAGGTACTACGTAGATTAGTCCTTGATTTTCCTAATTTATTGAGGTAGTGTTCAAAATTTTTTAGTGCTTAAATTTTATCTTTAGCCTTTCAATGGCGTCTGGGAAAATGTCTCTAGCGTGAATACCTTTATCGGAATTCGGCCAGTCTTCAGTCCACTGATGAATTGTTTGTTCCCTGAGTACTTCTTTTAATTTTTTTTTTGCTTAGGGCGTGATTCTGTTCGATCTCGGAGTTGAAGTATTTTGTGCCTTGGCCCGATTTGACTTCGATTATACTACTTCTCTCCATGACCTCGCATTTTTGAGGTGTTTTTCTGGTAATTGAACATGGTGCGTCTGTGTTGATTGTCGAGTAACCTTTGCTAATTACTAAGAGGCAGGGTCTTTGTGCTTCTCTAAGTTTTCTTTTTCGATTCTGTTGTAGTTAACCTTATGACCCCGAATGGAACAACCGTAGGTAACAGTGGGCATTGCTACAGCTTTTTCAATTGAAGGGAGTCCGTTCCAAAATTAGTACTGCAATATCTGTGGGCAGCTTGAAAATATTTTTGGTTTCGTTCACAATGAAATAAATGTGTGCTTGATAAGTTAATTTTTCGTCTAACACGACTCCCAAATACTTAAAAGATGAAGTGCGTCGGATATTGCTGTTGTGGATTTTAACAGTGGGATTCCTAGACATTTTATTTCCAAAGACCATGTATTCTGTCTTGGTTGTTGAAATTTCCAGTTTATTAACTATTGCTCATTGTTCTATTTGTTCAATACAATTTTTTGTCAGCTGCTCCATTTTAGCTCTTGAGTTAGCTTCAATAGACAAAGCCATATCATCGGAAAAAGCTATTAAGCTACATCCCATGGGGAATTCTTTCCTTAAGACTTGGTTAGCATTAAGGTTCCACATTAACGGGCCCAAAACAGAATCTTGTGGGCAGCCCCTGGTGAGGATTTTCCTAAAAAGAATGGTTTGAGGCGTCACTTTGTGGAAGCGATTCATAACGGAAAAAGAAAATACTTATTTCTTGCACACAAATTTATTTACACACGACCTAGGTTTCGACTTACAAAGTCTTAGTTGAAATGTTTTGCATTTTGTATTCGACCAGTATATTTGAAAAGTAATTTGAAAAGAGTCTAATTAGGTTCGACGGAATTTTAAGTGTTTTAAGTTCCTAAAGGACAGAAGGCCACCAAACAGAGTCAAATGCACCAGTGCAATGTTGTTTAACACCTGTAAAACTGAATAAAACCACCTGCAAAACTGCATTAACCATTAGGTCGATGGAAAATATACATCTACTCAATACCCCGCAAGCCGCCGCAAGGGCGTGTGGCAGGGGGTATTAGGGCACCACCCGTAATTAAGAAAAAACCGCATGCAAAAGCCACAAATTTACACGAAGCACAAACATCTCACTTATTTTATCTTTGTGGCTTGATCTACCTAAGTAGTGGGGCCATTATAATTCCTTTAGTGTCATCGTTAAACTCGTTAGTTCTGAATCTTTCTAAAAGTCAAAGTCTCGCTTGTTCTCTCCGTATTTTAAGGGGCTCCCAGCCTAAATCCCCTAAGAGACCTGTTACCGCTGTGTTCTTATTATAACAATTTTTCACGAATCTGGCGGATTTTCTCTGAACTTTATCTTTTTCTTTTTGCCAAATTTTCTCCCAAATACTTGCGGCATATTCCAAATGTGGTCTAACTAGAACAAAATAACACCTCTCTTCGGTAGAAGAAATGAAATAGAAAAGAATCGGGGAGAAATTTGACCAAAGAGTGACAATTGGGTCTCGTAAGATCGACCAATACGGAATCCATGTTGGTTTATAGCAATTAAATTATGAGAATCGAGATATTTCCTGATTGAACTTAAATTATGTGTTCTAAAATTTTGCATGAGGTGGATGTTAGAGAGGTGGGTCGGTGATTACTCGTATCTTCTCAGTTGCCTTTTTTAAGTAAGGTTGATTTCCAGTCCCTGGATACAGCGTGATCGTTTAATAAATATTATTTCCAAGAAAGGAGCTTTTTCCGAGGCCATCGTTTTGAATACGCGAGCAAGGATCTGATCAGAGCCCTGCGATTTGTTTGGGCTGATGTTCTTTAAGCTGGCATTCGATTCCAAGAGAAGATATGCCCTCTTTAAATGTTTCCACCCGTCCTTCCTGTGTAAGCGCAGGAAAAACCGCCAACCATGACTTGTGTTTCTTACTATCATGATTACTGACTGTTCGGGGAAAGAATGAGTATTTGAATCTATCTGTACTGGAACCTTTCTCCCTTATCTTATTATCTTTGTGGTCTGTTCTATTCTAATGGTGTAGTCATAATAATTCCTTTAGTTTAATTCCTTCAAAATTTCAATTGGTTCCCAGCCTAAATCCCCTAAGAGACCTGTCACACTTGTGTTCTTATAATAATAATTTTTAACGAATCTGGCGGATTTTGCTGAACAGATTGGTATTGGATGTCTATTTTTCCACGAACGATAGGGGATCAGAATAACGTTGTCCGACCGCGGAATGGGTATAAATATTCAGGGCAAAATTAGTCTGGTGTGTATTCACCTCGTCACACACGCTGACTTGGAGGGTACTAACTTATTCCTTTAATTGTTTCTATATATTAGATTTTTTCACGTATGTTCGCTTTTAACAAATCGGGAATATTATTGCCCCCTAGTAGGTGAAGTGACAAGTTGTGGAGATCCCCTCAATAGCTCGGGGCTTCATAATATGCAGTGGAGGCATCGCAGTTATTAGCGCGAAGTATGCACGGATGTGTTCGAGCTCTTAGCATAGATGAGTTCGAGTTCTTAGCATACGTAGATGGTAGGCTAGAGAGAGCGTCGGTTGTGGCATATGGAATGTAAAGTAAATTGTCGAGATTCCAGTTTTAAACCTCTCCGTCGGTCCAGATTTTAATAACAAATACACACATTCCGAAGCCATCCACTATTAGGGCAGTTAAAGTTAGTACAAATCAGAAGATGGAAACTGGCAACAGTATCATTGTTCCCGATGTAACTTTATGGAATTTGCGAAACATATTGAAGTGAAGTTATTGACTTTGTAATTCCACATGCTTTATTTAAAAACACGACTCAGGTTTCTTATCAAAGTATAGCCACTCGATCCAATTAAGTTCATGAGACAATTCCCAGTATAACAGTAGTAAATAATGGAATATAGCATCTCATTTAACATACCGTTCGTGTAACTTCCTTTTTAGCCAGGATTTCTTGGCTACTCCTATAACGATTTTACCAGCCGAGGGTAGGGTTTTCTTACACTGGAGATTGATGAACTTCGGGAAACCTCCAAGGGAGATGCAGCGAGTGTTAAAGAATAAAAAGAGACGTTTCAGGCGTGATATGGTGGAATATCATGATTAATTAAAATTGGCAATTTTCCACAAAATAAAATCTTTTATTAATGCGTAGTTGCATCGAAACCGGTCGTATTAATAAAATATTTTATGATGAGGAAAATTGTCAATTTTAATTAATGATAAAACTGTTAAAGAAAAATTCAATGACGCATTCCGGTATTTGATGGAAAGTCTTCTGTAGAGGCTTGCCTTAACTGATTAAGAACAGCAGGAACTTCATCATCAGACATGATGATGACGTTCAACGTCGAAACCTGGGTCATATTTTTAAATAAAGTTTGTGGAATTACAAAGTCAATAATTTCATTTCATTTCAAAGTATCATTGAAAGAGTGTAAGTATTTGAAAAATTATTGTCCAAACACACATGTTAAATAAGGAGTATCATTTTAATTTTGAGTCCGTAAGGGAAGTGTAATAGGGCCGCTGCTATTTTTAATATACATTCATGACTTAGGCCCATACGTTAGTATCAGCCTCAGATTATTAGGACGACACAGTGGCCTAAAGGTAAATAAGGAGTCCATCAGATTACGTGCAACTCTCCAGACAGTGAGACTTATTCCTCACAAATACAGTAGGAAGTGTAGTGAAGTGAGTGAATGAGCAACCATCGATCCGTGCATTACATCAGCTTTGACTTAGGAGCATAAAACCAAAACGATAAATGTATGTCTACCAGAAAGCTGACTTCGAAAATTTGCTGATAAATTGCAATTCTTGAATACCAAAATAGTTCGAAACGCCCGTAGGTAATTTAAAAGTTGAAAAGCTTGGACCCAATTCGTCAGTATCAAGCAAGGGAACATTGTATCTAAGCATCTACATAGTAGCCCGCAAGTCGCCGCAAGGGCGTGGGGGGGGGGTGTTAGGTCACCACCCATGAAAGAGAACAAAAAAACATGCAAACCTTATATCAAAGTGATGTATACACTCATGCAAAAATCCTTTCATTCTACGCGCATGCAAATACAAATTCTATCAACTAAAAAACAATTGCACCTTAGGATGCAGTGTGAAATCCATCCGACAACGTACAAGCCAGAATACTATACTACCTTGATCAAAAAGTTCCCGGAATTTATTCAGAAAATTAAAAATACAAGTTTATTCATCTAAATCTATATTGTCCCCTTCAAAGTAATCCCCATCGACTGCAACACACTTATGCAAGCGCTTGATCCAATCCTCGAAACATTTTTTACATTCGGTTTTCGGTATGTCCATCAGTGCTACCTGCGATTTCTCCATTACTTCCTCTCGGCTGCTAAAACGCGTTCCCCGTAATGGTTTTTTAACTCGATTGAACAGAAAGAAGTCACAGGGAGCCAAATCAGGTGAATTCGGTGGCTGTTGGATGGTATTTGTTGCATTTTTCGTCAAAAAATTACGAATAGTGATAGCACTGTGCGACGGTCTCGACGCACTGTGCGACGATTTCTGGTCTCTTTCGGCGAATTGCTTCACGCAAACGTCTCATAACGCCCAAATAATACTCTTTGTTTACTGCCTGGCCTTCTGGCAAAAATTCATGATGCACTACACCGTTGTAATCCATGAAAACCGTCAGCATTGCCTTCTTTTTTGACTGAAAACGACGTGGTTTTTTTGGTCTCGACTCATTTGGTGAACGCCATTCACTTGCCTGATGTCTGGATTGCGTGTCGTACTCATAAACCCACGTCTCGTCTCCAGTAATGATCCTTTTGATGAATGTGGGATCGGATTCAGCCTCGCAAATCATGTCTTTTGCGACGTCAACACGGTCTCTTTTTTGCATGAAATTGAGGTCTTTTGGCACCAACTTTGCTGCTACACGACGGAAACCCAAATCATTAACCACAATGTCTTGGGCGGATCCATAGGCAATGTTCAAGTCCCCCGCTATTTCTCTGATGGTTAATTTGCGGTTATTGACCAACATTTCTTTTACTTTATCAATTTTTTCACCGACTTTCGATGTCGATGGTCTGCCACTGCGTTCATCATCTTCGATTGACTCACGACCACTTCTGAACCGCTCGTGCCACTGGTAAACGACAGTTTTTTTTTAGAGAATCGTTGACGAAACACTTTTCCAACATTTCCAGCGTCCGTGCGCCACTAAATCCGTTTTTTACGCAAAATTTAATACAAGTTCGTTGTTGCAACTTTAAATCCATTTCTGCAATTGTAAAAAATCGCCAACACACACAGAGATAGATGTACTCTTGGCTACGTAACTTTTGCAAATGCCAAGTTATGACACTAAGATTTAAAGGGAATATCAGCAACAGATGTACCAATTTAACAAAAAAAACAGAACTCAAATCGGAACGATGGGAGCGCCACACCGTGGTTATTCCGGGAACTTTTTGTTCAAGGTATGAAAAGTATGTAGGCGAAATTCCACACTACATGGACATGCAACATACAGAGAATTGATCTCCACAAAATACGCAAAAAAACTGCGAGCCAAGGTGTCTCAGAAATGACTCCAGGGAAAACACTTCGAAACCAGAGAAATTGAGGAAGGAGAGTGAGGAGGGAGGGGCAGAATAGGGGAGTAAATCGGGAAAGGTTCGGCGGTTGATGATGACGTCAGTTTTATTTCTCGTAATTCGCATAGTGTTGCCACGTGCACCTCTTCATTTCTCATCTCACTCATTCACACGACTTTTAGCAGCCTTTTGTAACGTAATATTTCAAAAATTACCGGTTCACCTGAGTCTACAATTTCAGATTGATCTCGTTTTTTTATCCACTCCGAAAGTATAACGCACATGATACTCGCACCACGCGCGTAGTGTTATCTTTCTGGCAGTTGACATTTGTAATTCATTAGTTGGGTCTTCGTTCACCAAAACTTTATTTGGTACGGATATCCCAAATTATGTGTTCAACCCTCTTCTGAACTTCATTTTGCTCCGTTCTTCCACCCTCCGATCTCCCATTTTCACGAGAGCTAAGAGATTACGCTTGTTCCAGTTTCTCTTCTTTTATTTTATCTTCTCTGTGTACTTCTTTCCTCCCTTCATCCCGTCCAACATCCTTATCCTGTTCCTGCCCTTTCCTCGCTTGCCCAACATTCTCCCCTCTATTACCTTCTTCAACATTCCACTACCGCTCAATACACCTTTCATCCATTTTTCCTGCCTCCACAGGATTTCTTTCAACAAACCCCTCTCCTCACCCACCATCTCCAGTACTTCCTCATTTGTTTTCCTTTCGGTCCATTTCACCTTCTCCATTCTTCTCCACATCCACATTTCAAAAGCAATCTACATCTATCATCCTGCTTCAGCGACCACGTTTTCCGCACTGCGCATAGCTACGATCCATATCAGAGTTTTTACGATTCTTTTCTTAACCTACCTACTCAACGTCCCCCTCATCAGCTCCCTCCTCCTTGTGAAAGCCTCCTTGCCTACCGCAATTCTTCTCCGTATGTCCCTACTACTTTGATCGCATTGGTCCAAAACACTTCCAAGATATGTAAACTGTTCTACCTGGTCTATTTTTTCCCCTCCTATTTTTATGTATACCTTAGCCTTTTTCCTTCTGGAAAACCGCATAACCTTTGTTTTATAAATATTGATTCTCATCCCATATCTATCGCACTGAACCTCCAATTCACCCAGCAATGCTTGCAACCCCTTGGCTGCCAGAGCAACTAATGCTTGGTCATCAGCAAACCTAACCGATTTTACGAATTCCCCTCCGACTTTCATTCCTACCCCCAGTTCTTCCCATCCCTCTTTAATCATTTCCTCCAAATACACGTTGAACAGCACCGGTGACAATGGGCAACCCTGCCTTACCCCTCTTCCTAACACTGCCCATCCGGACTCTCCGTTCCCCACTCGCACCTGAGCAGTCTGAGACGTACAGGTTGCGGATCAGTCTCCCGTCCCTCCAATCCATTCCTATTTTCTGCAATACACGCATTAATTCTTCTATTATCTCTTAGGTAAATAAAGAAGTTGTGCTTTTCTTTCTGCTAATGTTCTTAATAAAGCCCAACAATAATTATGGCCAGGGAGTTCGAAGATGTCTGCAAGCCTTTCGCGTTTAAGCTCAGATAAGACAATCTAACACACGGCGTCACGGGTTTTTTGTCCATTCATACAGTTTCTTTATTCAGATATTATCGCACGCAGTCGCTAATCGTGCTCCTCATCGGAGAACTAAATTAACTGCTATGGTTCCGCCGATGCGAAGGAGAAGCCCGAGGTGAGCAAGAAGAAACGAAGCTGGTCATCCAGTTCGAGTAATTAGTATCTAAGAAATGACGGGCAGAGATACGGGTGGCGGTGAAAGACGACCCCCTGCAGGTGAAAAAGCAACCTTTAAAATTGCTTCACTTGGGCAAAAATCTGTCTACTGACTTTCCTCCTTTTAGAAATCACGTACAGGAACAGGAAATATTAAAAATGAAATATATCCACGATAGAATAATTTCAAGAGCCATTCGTGACAGATGCTATCCAATCGCCTGGTTCCGCTTTGAATCTAATAGCATACTTGTGACTTTAAGGACAGAGACTATGAGCTGCATGTCCATGTGATAGTATAGTACTCTTAATTTTCAATTCTGCATTTTCGTTCGGCTTGTCTTGTTATGGTGGAGATCGGTCGTATAAATGGTTGTGGTTCGTTTTTATTCCCTTCTTTCGCATTACAAGTAACTGGTTTGTTAGGTGCATTGGCCCATGTTTTGAAATGAGCCTTCCTGAGATATGTATAGAATGTAAACTAAAAATACCGGGACCGTAAACTTGAATGGCACTAAATAATAATAATATAATAACAACAAATAAATAATATAATAATAAATAATAATAATAATAATAAATTTTAAAAAAACACCACACACACAAAAAATCGAAACAAATAATTAAAGAAATAAAATAATAATAATAAAATAAATAAAAAACAAAATTACAACCACTCGATCACTCGGGTGAGTTACGAAATAACTTTCACTCTCGTGAATCACATTCACACACACACACACACTCAGGGTTTGCGAGGATCCCTCCTATGTCAGTGACCCGTCAATCACACAAATAAATGAAAATTATTAAAGAATGTAAAGAAACAAATCAACTTACGTGAACACGCAGTCACTCAATCACTCAGGTATGCTCGAAAACATTGACCTCTGTGATTCACAAATACTCACACGTTCAGGGTTTACCAGGATTCCTCCTAGGCCAGGGACCCACCCGCCAATCACACGAAAATAACTAAACGGAAAATAAGGGACTTCGGTAAAAAAACGCAATCACTCAGGTGTATCCGACCTTTGTGAAACGCACGCACTCGCCCATTCAGGGTTTACCAGGATTCCTCCTAGGCCAGGGACCCGCCAGTCACACAAACAAATTAAAGAACTTAATTTGTGGGTAGGTAAGTGCCTAAGAAAATCGGACACCAGGTGTTTCGCCTACAGAGCAGGCCTCTTCAGAGAAGAATGAGTGTGTGTGTGTGGTGTTTTTTTATTTTATTATTTATTTAAATTTATTATTATTATTTATTATTTTTATATTTTTTATTGTAATATTTTTATTAAAATTTAGTGCCATTCAAGTTAACGGTCCCGGTATTTTTTGTTTACATTGATTCACGACCGTAGCTACGTTCCTTGTATATTTAAATATTTATAGAAATTTGGGCGTTATTTGGTTGTATTTTGAAAAACCAATTTCTCCCTTTTTCCTTCCTCTCCCATATCCTCCCTTATCACTTACCCTTCCCAAATGGTGTTTGCATCCCATGCCACACACACGTTTTGTGGACCGCGGAGTATTTATGTCTACGTCGAACCCTATATACAGCTGCGAACTGGAGATACGCCTGACAGTAGAGTCCTCATAAAATTACTCCTTATTTCCTTATTTGGAAATAATGATTAATAATTCTAGAGCTAAAATTAAATATTAAGAAATGTATTTCGATACATTTTTGCAGGAAGATTATTTCACCGGAAAAACACTAAACACGTGGAATCGGCAAAATGCTGGAGTGTAACGATAACTACGGATATGTCCTGGGGTATACGCATTCGTGAAATTTGTGGAATAGCTCCCAAAAAGTTAGAATTCTGAAAAGAATACTTGGGAATTGTAACGAGAGGATCAAGGAGTTAGCTGTGTTATTCCACGTTAGTTAGGTCCCACCTTGAGTAAGCTGCTAGTGTATGGGATCCTCATGACGTAGACAATTTTGGAGGTAAATGAAGTACAGCGTAGAGCAGCTAGGTTTGTGAAAAGTTTTTATGAACAAGGTAGCATGTCGCGACACTATTGGAAGAATTACGATGGGAGCCACTAGTTGACCGTAGGCTTAAATACAAGATATATTTACTGCGTACATTTGAGGCAGGTTACTTATTTGAAGATCTAAACACATGTTATAGGACCCAACTTATTATGGTAGATAAGATCTCCAACCTAGATTCAGGGAGATTTATTGTAGAACGGACAGATTTAAAATGTCGTTTTTTCTTCGTACAAATAGAGATCAAAATAGACATGACAACAATCTCGTAGGAGATAATTAGAATTAGTAGTTTTTATTCTTTGTCGATATCTTGCATTTTATTTTTTCACTTCACAGACCCATCTTTGTAACAGTTCTACCGCATTATTTCAACATACCTATCCTGTTATTGAACTTTGTTATTTCGTATGAAAATCTAAATCTAGTGCATCATCAAACTAATATTTGTGTAATGTATGGGATTGTGCATGCATGACACCTAACACCCCCCGCCACACACCCTTGCAGCGGCTCGCGGGGTATTATGTAAATGTAGATGAAGATGAGAAGTCACTTCGGGTGTTCCCCATGTAAGTGTTATCGGACCTCTTTTATTCCCTCTTGAAGTGAACGACATTCACATCATGGCTACGGCGCCTCGCGGAGTATTGCGTAGATGTAGACGTTCCTTCAGGAGACAAGCAGCATTCTATTTTCAAAATTGAGCCCTCTTTTAACGGGGTCATGAGCACATGACGCGCAATCAAGGTGAGGTCTAACAATAACGAAATCGCAGCCCTTCTCCTTAACTTGCTTATTCAAATAGCCCCGTTATGCCATTCTTTATTTGAATCCTAGTTTCCTCGATGCATGCACTTTCTCAGCGTCACGTGGAGTGATTAATGTTGACACTCGCGGGTAGTTGACTTGACCCGCCAATCTCATTTCCACACCTGCGGGAGTACTCCAGAGCCCCACGCCCCCCTCGGAGGGCACGATGACCAAGAAGAGACGATGTTCTCTGGGGAACGGGCGTGTTCGAGGGGTGGGCGGGGCGCGGGGGAGGGTGGGGTGTAGTGGTCGGCGAGTGAGTGATAAGCTGGTCCTCAGAAAGTTGAAGGGGGAAGGGGGCTGTTGCTGCCTTTGGGACCGGTTGTCCCCCCTCCCCTCCACCCACTTCCTCCACTCCATTCAGTGCTTCATTTTCTCGCTCGCTCAATCCCACACCCTCTTTGTTTCCTCTATTATCGCTCTCCCAACCCCTTACATTGTATTTATATTATTATAGGTAATCTACAGGTTAAAGTAGATTTTATTTCAACACAAACCTAAATAATTCTCTCATGTCTTCCAATAAAACCCATTCAAGCAGCCTACTCTACAACAAAGTCCCTCTACATTCCTTTGTGCTTCCCGTCCAACATCCCTATCCTTTTCCTGCCCTTTCCTCGTTTGCCTAACATTGTCCCCTCTATTACAGTCTTCAACATCCCACTGCCGATCAATACGCCCTTCATCCATTTTTCATGCCTCCTTAGGATTCCTCCCAACATACCCCTCTCCTCGCCCACCATCCTTAGTACTTTCTCATTTGTTTTCCTTTCGGTCCATATTACCTTCTCCATTCTTCTCCACACACTACATTTCAAAAGCCTCCTATCTACTTCTATCATCCTGCTTCAGTGACCATGTTCCCATGATGCGCACAACTACGCTCTATATCAAGGTTTTAATGAGCTTTTTCTCAATGTCTCTCTTTCTGTGCCGTACATACCGACGATCCATCAAAGTTTTAACGAAACTTTTCTTGACATCCTACTCAATATCCCAGTCATCAAAGTAACTCCTTTTCTTTATGTTGATTCTCATCCCATATGTATCGCACTGAACCTCCAATTCACTCAGCAATTCTTGCAACCCCTTGGCTGACTGAACAACTAATGCTTGGTCATCAGCAAACCTAACCGATTTTACGAATTTCCCTCGGACTTTCATTCCTACCTCCAGTTCTCCCCATGCCTCTTTAATCATTTCCTCCACATATACGTTGAACAACACCGGTGACAATGGGCAACCCTGCCTTACACCTCTTCCTAACACTGCCCATCCGGACTCTCCGTTCCCCACTCGCACCTGAGCAGTCTGAGACATGTACAGGTTGCGGATCAGTCTCCTGTCCCTCCAATCCATTCCTATTTTCTGCAATACACGCATTAATTTTTCCCAATCCACTCTATCAAACGCTTTTTCGAAATCTACGAAACAGGCACATACGTCCTGATTGTATTCTATATTCCTCTCGATTAGTGATCTCATTGCCCCTTCCATCATCCCTCGTCTCTCTCCGTGGGGTCACCCTCCCCCTATTTGCTGCGTTTGGTCACATTCCCTATCGGTGTTTTTGGTTTAGGAGACCGTTGTATATTGGATGTCCATGCGGTAGTGGAATATCGCCTTCTTACTTTTCATGTTCTAGCTTTCACGTTATTGGATGCATTTTTACTGCATCCTAAGGTGCATTTGTTTTTATTGATAGCGTATGTATTTGCATGCGTTTAAGTTGAAAAGGTGTTTGCCTGAATATATGCGCCACTGTGAGTATAAATTTGCACGGATGTGTTGATTTTACATGTGCGGGTGCTTTTTTCCGGGTGGTCACCTAAAGCCTACGCCACACGCCCTTGAGGCAGCTTGGGGGGTATTATTTAGATGTACATGTAAGTTACTGCAATGGCATCGCGCGCTAATCTCAGCTTCCTAAACCCAATTCGATCATCCCCTAGGTAATCATTTTCCCTGCCATCAATCCTTTGTTGATGACCTTGAGAACAACTTTACCTGAGTGCGAAATCAAACTTCTTCTGTTTGTCTTCAATTCTTCTGTTATCCTCACTTGATGTAGCCTTTATCATTTGATGTCATCTCCCTTAATTGTCTTTATACGAGGGTAATCCAGAAAGTAACCGCCGTTCGTGTGTGGCGCGAGAAGTAGTGGGGGTAGTGCCACCATATGGCCATCGGCGTGTGCAGTAGATCACTATGCTTCTAACTGTGCTAGGCGGGGCATGGTACGTTCACGCGTTGTCCAGTTATAGCCTAAAAACATGAGTGCCATAATAGAAACTCCCGCCAAGTGTGAAGTGCGCGGTGTAATACGATTTCTTTGGGCAAAAAAACACTCAGCAGTCGAAATTCATCGTGAAATGTGTGCGCTTTATGGCCCAAACATTATGAGATAAGATGTAGTTTGTCAGAGTGCACGGTTTTTTTTAAATGGAAGAACAAACATTCAGGACGAAGAGAGGAGTGGTAGGCCTTCTCTTGTCAGTGATGACCTACTGAACGAAGTGAACGAAAAGGTTCGCGAGAATCGTCGATTCACGATCTCGGATCTTTCTGACCACTTCCATGAAGTTTCTCAAAGACTCGTACACGAGGTAGTGACAGACAAACTAGGCGCCGGTTCCGGTTGTCTCCATTCACAGGCGGCAGATTTTTATGAAGAGGGGATTGCAAAGACTGTTAAAACAAACAAGTGCTTGAACCGATTTGGCGACTATGTGGAAAAATAAAGTTTTGTTTGTTAGATGTATGTACTAAATTGTTCTATCTTCATTGGTTTAATTTTCATTTCAAAACGGCGCTTACTTTCTGGATTACCCTCGTATATCATCGTCGAGTATGCCTGAATCTAAGCTATCTTCCTCTACGCCATGTTCCTTTTCTATGCCTATCCTTGTAATTCTAATATAATAAAATTGTAGTGCAAAGTTCTTTACCATACAGTGTTTTTATATATTCCTTCCATCTCTCTTGGATCTCTTCTGTGTCAACTATTCTCTTTTCCAACTTATCTTTAACTGTTAGCACAGATCTTCCCTTCTTACTTCCCGATAATAACTTAACCTTGCTGTATGGAGTACCAATTTCACCCTTCCTCTGTAAACTTTCCATATCCTCGCATTGCGTTTTCCACCATTCTTCTTTTGCTTTATTTGTGGCCCGTCTCAATTTATTTTTTAATTCTTTGTACTTCATTTTGCCTGACTATGTGTTTAAATTCTTCCATTTTCTTCTCTCGTCCATTTTTTTAATCGTCTCATCCATGAACCATGGTTTCCTCATCCTTTTCCCGTTAACGGTTCCTATGGTGCCTTTTGCGGCTTTCGATATCACCTTCTTGATACATTCCCATTTTTCTTCGATAGTACTCAGCTCTTCACGGTCATCCATGATTTTCTCTACAGCCATACTCTTTCCTTGTTAATCCATTCAATGTCTCTGCAGTCCATTTCCTAACCCGCCGCCCTGCCATATCTTTTGAAACGGAGGTTACATTTCATAACAACTAAATTGTGGTCAGAGTCCGCATCCGCTCCCGGGAAGCTGTTCGAATTTATCACACTGTTCCTAAACCTGTGCATAACCATAATATAATCTAACTGCTACCTTTCTGAGTTTTGGTGGAGGTGTGTCGTATCATTTATGCGACAGGCCTCCACCTGTGGCTATGGTTCATTTTTATTACCTTTTTTCGTATAGCAAATGACTAATTTATCTACATCTACATAATACCCCGCAAGCCGCCGCAAGGGCGTGTGGCGGGGGCTGTTAGGTCACCACCCAAAAAAGGAAAAAAGAAATACCGCATTCAAAACCAACACACACATGCAAACCCCAATCCACAGCAGTGCACACATTCATAGAAACATCCCATCATTCCACGCGCATGCAAACACACATCCACCTACCTTCACTCCACAAGCATGCAAGTATATACGCTTAACTACAACAAATAATTGTACCCCAGGATGCAGCAAGAAATCCATCAGGAACGTGCAAGCTAGTCTTCAGTAAGTAGCTAGGCGAAATACCACCAACACAAGAACGCTCTACATAAAACTCTGTCCTACCCAAGGTGAGGAATTTGGCCCAACGCTGCAGGTAGGAGGAGGGCTCCCCCGCGGAGAGGGACAAGCGATGGAAGGGGAAATTTACGGTACCAAAAGCGGAGCAAACAATACTGTAAAAAGCACTACATTACTTAATGGTATTCCAATGCGGTCATGCGGGAAGGGTTTTGACACAACACACACGAGGTTAGCGAAAGTTCATGCAGTTGAGTAGACCTAATTATTCCATAGAAGCTGAGGGTGGCAAGTGGAATTTTTGCTACCTGTAACCGTACTGCAGTTGCTATCCCGTATTGTCCGTGGGAAGAAGGAGTCCTCGAGCCTGCTAGTCCTGGCATCTATTTCCCGAATTTTCTATACATGATCCAAGCGACCTATGTATGTTGGAGTGCGAATAATTTTCGAGACCTCGGTGCTGAAACATGCGGATCCGAATTTATTTAGTAAGTTTAACCTAGCATTGAGTCGTCTTTCTTCCAATGATTCCCATCCCAACTCCATAAGCATTTCAGTGACGCTTTTCGTTTTATCGTAACAGTTTTCCACGAAACGAGCTGCCCGGCGTTGGACCTTCTCAATTTCCCGAATGAGGCATTTTTCACATGAATCCCTTACGCTACATGCATATTCTAAATGTGGCCTTACAAGAGCGTAATAACAACGTTCCTTGACCTTGGAGTCACTTCTGCCGAATTTCCACCCATTTATTAGGTGAATCAACCCTTCTTTTGAATTATTTTTTCCTCCAGCATGTTTTCAAATTTTCACGATATTTGATAGCTCTTTACTAGAAATTTCCGTTCTTCACTTCCTCTCCCTAATCACTCACCCTTCTCATCTGGTCCTTGCACCCCTAGTGCAACACCCACCTTGTTGATGGATTGCGAGGTATTTATTTCGATGTCTATAGGACTTCTATTACCATATAATAAGAATTACCCATTTGGAACTAGAGCGAAATAACACCTCTCTTTAACTTTCTCATTACATTTCCCCGCCACCCATTTAATGAAATCGAGTTTCTTTAGTACGGATCCGCATATTGTTCTGATATGTGCTCCCCATGAAAGGCGTGGTATTAGGACTACCCCCAAATATTTATCTTGGCCGGCTGTATTTAGCACTGAACCCTCTATTTCATATTTTATATCCTGCTCGCCACTTCCTTTGTTCCAAAATTTTGCATGATCTTTGCACCAATCCGATATTGTGCCTAAGTCTCTAGGGACTACATCGCAATCTGATGGGCCTATAATTTCCCTATGTACCACTGTGCCGTCCACAAATAATCTGAGATTGCTACTAACGTGTGTACTTAAGTCATTCATGCATATCAAGAATAGAAGCGGCCCCATTACACTTCCCTGGGAGACCCCCGAAGTTATATATCTATCCGTTGAGCACAAGCCATCGATGACTACTATTTGTTTGCGATTTGACAAGAAGTCTCTAATCCAATTAATAATTTTCTCATTGATTCCATATCATTTAAGTTTGTATGTCAAATTATTTTGTGGGACTTTATTGAAGAACTTTTTGAAATCCAGGAATACTGCGTCGACTTGAGTGTTGTTTCTTCCCGATCTAAGTATGTCGTGAATGAAAAGACCTAATTGTGTTTCGCAAGATCTGCTCTTCCTAAATCCGTGCTGGTTGTGGCTTAGTGTCTTCCTACTATCAAGAAATCTCTTAATATTATTAACAAAAATATGTCCTAATATTTTACAAGAGATCGATGATAAGTAAATGGGTCGGTAATTTGTTGTTTTATCCCTAACGCCACCTTTATAGATGTGGGTTATGTGGGCTAGCTTCCATTCGCGAGGTACTGAGCCATCTTCTATCGATTTTAGGAAAACAACTTCTAAAAACGGGGAAATGTCTTCGGCTAATTCCTTTGACATTCTAGCAGGTATTTCTTCCGGACCAGGGGATTTGTTCGTTTGGTGCTACGTAGTAGATGTTCTATTCCATTCTTGGTCAGCGTTATGTCGCTCGTGTGTTCCCCGGGTGGGTGTGGAGGATCGTTTGGTGGGTTTGTGTCTTTATTGTAGACGCTCTGGAAAAACTGGTTTAAAATGTTTGCTTTTTTCACGCTGTCTGTAATAATTTCTACGTTTTCCGTCTTCAAAGAATGTACAGTTGGACGTTTACCCTGTATTTCCCTAACATAGTACCAGAATAACTTTGGATTTTCCTCCAGATATTCGCTTAGCTTTTTTTATTTAAAAGAGTTTAGAGCTGTGCGTATGGTACTTTTCGTTTTACTACGACATTCTTTTAGTTTCTGTCAAAATGTATTCACAAAAACTATGTCGTCAATTTTTGTAATCTACTCAAGCCTTCTTTGCCTTTTAAATTTCGATCTGACTTCTCCAATGTACTATCTAGGTTCCTTACTATCACATTTCAGTTTGGATGAATATACGTCTTCATTCCTTCGCCTATAATTTTAAGAAATATTTCCAAATGCTCGTTGTATCGGTTGTCAGCGTTTTTGTTTTGCATTCTGGCAATTCTTTTTTTTAATATTCTCGTAGTCCGTTAAAATTTGCTGTTGTTGAATAAGTGTATGTTACACTTTTCTTTGTTTATTTTTCCAAACTTAGTTTTTAATTATATGACAATAGCTTTATGGTCACTGATTCCGTCCATTATGGATGCGTAGATTTTCGCAGCGGAGGTTTGAAGGATTCTGCATTTTCGAGTTTTCACCGCGTCGTTGTTTAAAGCCGACAACAGTTTAATGAACTAATAAACTCTAAAAATAAAATAATAATAAACTGTTGTCTGATTTAAACAACAAAGCAGTGAAAACCCGAAAATGCAGAATCCTTCGATTCCGTCCATTATTTCAACTTTTGTAATGATTTCGGGCGTCGCGAAGATATATAAGGTATACTATAGGGTGCAGAGGGCATAAACGAGAGATTTATGGGATTCTGTCGGGAAATCGGAGCGGACTTCGTTGATCAGAGGCTTGTCCTCTCATCGTGTCGGGTACCCCTAAATCGCTCCGGGGTCTATTATACTGCCGTGGCATCACAGTGTCTAGCGAGTAGGTTACACGAACACGTTTCTAGGGTTTAGCATAGTTGGAAGTCAAGAGCGCAGGCCATATATTGGGATAAATAAAGTGGAATCCAGCGCTTTTTGTCACTTCAGGTCAGGTTACGCCTCACAGATCCCAAAAATAACAGAACAAACACAAACTTGCTTTAATACAACATACAACCGACATGTGAAAGTAACCGACAACCCTGGCAATGACGTAGGAAGACATTTGACATGCACTTCTCCACAAACGTGTCGTAAATTACGGTCAGACACAAACAAGGGCGTTACTCAAGAGAAAAACAATCTAAATATAGTTGTATTAAATTGCAGAAGCCTCAAAAATAAAATAGCGGATCTCGAGCACATAATCCAATGTCATTCGGCTGATATAATATTAAGCACAGAGAGTTGGCTGTGTAATAACATCAATGACCAAGAAATTTTCCCAATAAACTTTACAGTTTACCGACATGACAGAGGTACAAGACCCGGAGGAGGAGTTTTCGTGGCTGTGAAAAGTAATCTTGAAAGCAGACAACTTGCATTTGAAAATAATAACATAGAAAGTGTTTGGTGCACCATACTGCGATCCAATCACCCCAACATTAATTTATGCTCTTTCTATAGACCCCCAGACTCAGATTTTCAAACACTTAATACCCTCAATGAACAAAAAAATAAATTTACACGCAAAAATAATAAATGCATCAATATAATTGGTGGTGACTTTAACCTCCCTGGTATCGACTGGGACAGCAATAGCGTTAAATATCGGACCCGTGATCGCGAATCTTGCAATTTCTTATTAAAATTGGTTCAATGAAACTCGCTCCATCAAGCAGTACGCACTCCCACCCGTGGAAAGAACATATTGGACTTATTTCTTACGAACACACCGGAACGCATTAATAGTGTATCAACTGACGAGGGTATGAGTGACCATGAATCAGTTATTATCAACTTGAACGTAGAAATAAAAAAGAATGTTAAGCCAAAAACAAAAATTTATGATTATCACAAAGCAGATTTTGAAACTTTTGCCAGCCATTTAAACTCTTCACTACACGATTTCAAAACGCGCTTAAGTCTTGCCACCGTGGAAGAAACTTGGACACAGTTTGTAAAAATTATGTAAAAAGGAATCACAGCTTTCATCACTGTAAAATACGTTAAAGTAAATCGCGACCCCAGGTGGTACAACAAAGGCGTTAAAAAAGCCCTTTGAAGGCAGAGAATGTTACACTCTAGGGTAAAGAAAGCAGGTCTGAACTCATCGCCCTTGGACAATAAACAGCTTTTGGACAAGTATAGATTCTCTAAAATTGAAACCAAAACACAACTACGTAGCGCTTTACAAGACTTTAAACGTAAAGTACTCTGCGAGTATTTGGACACTGACCCCAAAGCTTTCTGATCATATGTTAGGGAAGTTAATGGGGGTCAACAAACCGTGGCTTGCTTAAGGGACTGCAACAATATCATTCATACTGACAGTGAGGGTAAAGCCAACATTCTAAACGAACTCTTCCAGAGCGTCTTCACGAACGATGTAGCCACCACGTATCTCCAAAAAACAATACATACTGAACCCATGGCAAAAATAACAGCGGACGAGCAAGGAATTACCAAATTGCTCAAAGACATTAAACCAGACATATCCCCGGGTCCCGAAAATATACCAGCTGGGGTGATAAAATACTTAGCTCCTAACATCGCCTCGTACCTCGAATTTATATTTAACAAATCCCTCACTGAGTGCAAAGTCCCTAAGAATTGGAAAACCGCGCAAATAACGCCTATTTTTAAAAGTGGTGACAGGGAGGACCCCAGCAATTACAGTCCCATTTCTCTCACTTCTATATGTTGCAAAATTTTAGGGGCACGAATAGGCTTCTGTCGTTGTAGTCCTTTATGTTACACCAAACGTTTTCTATGTTATTTTCGTCGCATTCATATCATTGATTACTGAGATGTGAAATTACAGAGATGAATACTCCCCTACCCAATCTATTAGGTCAGTCCCTTCTATATATTGGGAAACTGTTCGGTAGAACTTCATTGTTTGCTATATTTCCCGTGAGCCAACTCTCCGTGTCATCTACTACGTCTGCCTTTGCACTAACAAAATATGTTCGATATCCGATATTTAGTTTCTATTGCTTCGGTATTTAAATTGTATAATTTTTGTTTGGTCAATCACTTTTTGTTTTAGGGTTTTTTGTGTGCTCACAACACTTTCGCGAGGATTCATCGTTAACAGAGGCCCTAGTATTACATTCACTCACGTGACGATCTTTAATGTTTTTTTAAGGATATTAAAGACATGGGTCGCGGTGGTCTAGTGGGTAGAGCGTTGGACTACTGACCAGAGGGTCCCGGGTTTGATTCCCGGGCAAGGCACCTGCAGCTCCACCCAACCTAGTTGATTTTTAAGGTACCAGGTCTTCCTGGGAAACCATAACCGGCACAGGGAAAGGAACTGGCCCCCCTACCCTGTGTGAATGTTCACACGCCGTCGGGCTTGGTACATGGGTGAGCTCTACCATCATCTACTAAACCAACCTTCGGGTTGATTGCTGTGTTTTTTATTAAAGACATGTTATAGGTCCTGACTTACTATGGTACATGGGATTACCAATGTAAAGTACAATCAAGCGAGATTATTAAGAGAACGGATAGATTAAAAAAGTCATTTTTCCCTCGTATCATTCGAGAGTCAAATGAATATTATAGCAATCGCGTAGGAGATAGACTGGAATAGGTGGAGTATATATTTCGTCGATACTCTGCACGTACGTTCATAGAAAATATTTTTTCTATTAAATGGAGATATTTAATGATTTAATTTCACCCATCTTTTTATCAGTTATACGGTGATTGGCATGTTCGTATCCCGATATTGAATATTGTTGCATGTCAGTACTTTCTGTAGTGTGGTTATTACATTTCGAGTGAATGATCAAACTAATATTTGTGTAGAGGTGACATGATTGGCATTGAGCATGCATGGTTAGTGATCTTTCACCCTCCGCCACACGCCCTTGCGGCGGCTTGCGGGCTATTGTTTGGATGTACTTAGAAACAGGCAAAGTTGAATTTGACAGGAAATTCTGATAGCTGAAGCTACTCATTGGCTACCAAGCCGTTTAAAGGGGTACGTAGATGGAGACGCGTCGTAGCGATTCGAAGACTGGAATGATCCCAATTTCGCCCGTATGGCGGCGCCGTGTGCTGTACTTTGCCCTCGTGATCTCCTCCCGGGGGCATGGGGGTGGTGCTTTGGGTGGAGCGAGAGAGTCCCCGGCAGCCCGTTCCCGCAGAGGGCTCTCTCTTTGCCCGGGCTCCGGTGTGGTGCTCGTCCTTTCTGGCAAGAGGGGTCGATGCGGTGGGAGGGGGCGTGGAGGGCGAGTCGTGGCGCGGTGCTTCAGAGGGTGCGGGGGGGGGGGGGGGCGAGATGTCGTCGGGTAGGAGAGGAGGGGCTGGGAGGGAGCAAGGGTTCAAGGTTCTGACCTTGGACGGGGATCGTGCGAAGGGAGGAGGATTTGGGTCTTGTTCGATGTCTGCCCTTGTTTATGTCCCTTCCCTTACCTCTCCCTCCTCCGTCCTTTCGCCATAATCACTTATCCCCTCTTCCTCCTCTGTCTCTCCGGGGTGGGTTGCCGCGGATACACGAGCGGTCGGGTGCCGGCTGAATGCGCTGCGCTCGACTGCTGTTTCCTATCCTCTCAGCCAAAGCGTTTGAGTGTGCTCGCGACGGCCAGAAAATTGTTTTATGATTTACTCTGAGTCAGATGTCATAACGGATATTTAGATATGTTTCCCTACCATTTCATTCGACATGCCGAATAAAGAATGGTGGAATGACTTCCCCTAGGTCGTCACCAGCATGAACAGTTGCCGTTCCGCCTTCGACACCGTCCTGGGAAATTAATACGAACTATATAAATTGCGCGTTTTACAATTTTGGCACGAATTTTCAACTTTAATGCAACTTTCACACTTTCTTTCGGGACTTCTTGGCAAAATCGTGTATTTGCTGTGCAGCCACCTAACCAACGCGGTATTTTCTTTCAACATTTAACCTTGCTGGGATAAGTTCTTCACTATAAGCTCTTCTCTATATGCTTTCCATCTCTCTTGGATCCCCTGTGTCAACTATTTTCTTACCCGACTAATCGCGAACTGTTACCACAGATCTTCCCTTCAAACCTCCCGATTGTTATATAACCTTGCTGTGTAGCGCATCAATTTCACCATTCCTCTGTAAACTTTCCATATCCTCGAGCTGCGTCTTCCACCATTCTTCTTTTGCTTTATTTATCTCATCAATCATATCAATCTCATTTAACTATTTGTACTTAATTTCGCCTAACTCTGTGTTTACATTCTTTCATTTTCTTCTGTCATCCAACTTTGTAATCATCTCATCCGTGACCCATGGTTTCCCTATCCTTTTCCCGTTAACAGTTCCTATAGTGTCTTATGCGGCTTTCGATATTGCTTTCTTGATACATTCCCATTTTTCTTCAAGTGTACTAAGCTCTTTACCAGCACCCATAGTTTTTTCTACAGCCTGCTGATACTCCCATATATATATATACCATAAACACAGTAATCAACCCGAAGGTCGGTTTAGTAGGTGATGGTAGAGCTCACCCATGTACCAAGCCCGACGGCGTGTGAATATTCACACATCAGGGTAGGGGGGCCAGTTCCTTTCCCTGTGCCGGTTATGGTTTCCCAGAAAGATTTGGTACCAAAATCAACTAAAATCAACTAGCTTCGGTGGAGCTGCAAGTGCCCACAGTGCCTTGCCCGGGAATCGAACCCGGGACCCTCCGGTCAGCAGTCCAACGCTCTACCCGCTAGACCACCGCGACCCAAATATATATATATATATATATATATATATATATATATATATATATATATATATATATATATATATATATATATATATATATATAAACCATAAACACAGTAATCAACACGAAGGTCGGTTTAGTAGGTGATGGCAATTCATCCCATACTAAGCCCGACGGCGTGTGAAATTCACACATCAAGGTAGAGGAGTCAGTTCCTTTCACTCTGCCGAATATGGTTTCCCAGGCAGATCTGAAGACCCTTACCCGGGAATCGAACCCGGGACCCTCCGGTCAGTAGTCCAACGCTCTACCCCCTGTTAAAACCACAGGTATTGCAATTTTCCACTAGATACTTTATTTCGACACTACCGGTTTCGATGTTTTCACATCATCATCAGGTGTGTGTGTGTGAAAACATCGAAACCGGTAGTGTCGAAATAAAATATCTAGTGGAAAATTGCAATACCTGTGGTTTTAATATGTTACGCTTCCACCACATCACGCCTGAGACCTCATCATTCGCTCTACCCCCTGGTCTACCGCTACTCACACACACACACACATATATACATGTATATATGTGTGTATATATATGTATATATATATATAGAAAAATGTAAACATAAACGTAGTAATAAATGCCAAAGAAAAACTTTGTTTCAATCCACCACTTTATTTCAGGTACGACTAGTTTCGACGCTACGGCGTCATCCTCAGGTACCTTTTTTTCTTTGGCATTTATTAAAATGGACTTCCACAAAGTTGAGGCTGAAACTATGGATTTAATAAACGCAGTAATCAACCCGAAGGTCGGTTTAGCAGGTGATGGTAGAGTTCACCCATGTATCAAGCCCAACGGCGTGTGAATATTCACACATCAGGGTAGGGGGGCCAGTTCCTTTCCCTAGGCCGGTTATGGTTTCCCAGAAAGATTTGGTACCAAAATCAACTAAAATCAACTAGCTTCGGTGGAGCTGCAAGTGCCCAAAGTGCCTTGCCCTGGATCCTCCGATCTTAAGTCCAGTGCTCTACCCACTAGACCACCCCGACCCATTATTAGTTAAATAGTTATATATATATATATATATATATATATATATATATATATATTCAACTTGAAAATCCCGCCATACGGCGCACAAATATTCATTCAAACAGAATTAGGTATAGGAAAGGGGATAGGAAAACACATAAAAGGCGAACACAGGACATGTGGGGAAGGCGGTTTTTGAGCAGATCACGAAAGTAAAAATATTTCCTTATCCTATATATATATATATATATATATATATATATATATATATATATATATATATATATATATATATATATATGTATGTATGTATTTAAATATTTAACTAATAATGAAAAACAATGGAATTGGCATTTATATGGATGTGTGAAGCCTATCAACATCCGGGTCTCAATGCCGTTCACTAAATGGGTGGGGGGGACTGGGGTGGATGGAAGTGGATTTGTTTCTTGCGAGGTGGTGGGACAATTTATTCATCCGCATAAATTTTGTCATCCTTGTCCTGGGTTTTGACTTGTCGAGCCCTTATGATGACTTTGTGAGTTGATGCCTTGGTCATGGGTGTTGTGGTATCTGTGGATTAATTGTTAGTTTTCTGTGTCGCTTGTTACTATTTCCGCATCCTCCTTATTCCATCTCCGCTCCCCTCTGGCCTCCCTTTCCCCCTCTATAACCTCCTCCTTCACCCCTCCCGCACCACCTGTTCTCCGCTTCGCTTTCTCCCCCTCCACATACCCCTCCTTCACCGCACCCCACTACCTGTTTTTTCCCCTCTCCCTCGTCCCCTTCTCTCTCTGCACCACGTACCCTTTTCCTCAGTCATATCTTATCTTCCGAAGAAGACGGAGTTCGAGTCGGTCGAAATTATCAAGATATTATTGTGAGTGTCCTTTTTACGTGTTCTCGTGCTGTGTGTTACTGTCTAAACTTTTTATTCAACACTTCCGTGTTACTTCTGAATCTGATGACGACGGCCGTGCCGTCGAAACGTAAATATCTACTGTAAGTGTCCTTCTTTTATGTTTCTGTGTGTTTATATTTATTAACCTAGTGTTTGTGTGTTTATATATATATATATATATATATATATATATATATAACTTAGACGGTAACACACAGCACAAGAACAAGAGAAGACGGAGCTCGAGTCCGTCGAAATTATCAAGATATTATTGTGAGTGTTCTTTTTACGTTTTCTCGTGCTGTGTGTTACTGTCTAAGTTTTTTATTCAACACTTCCGTGTTACTTCGAAGAAATCATATATATATATATATATATATATATATATATATATATATATATATATATATATATATATATACACACACACCTATCTATTTGACTTGAGCGCTCTATATTTATTTCCCTCTCAAATGATACATGAATACATATCGAGGGAAGAAGGGAGGTAAATGGAAAAGGGAAACATCAAATCTTCCAATATATATACAAAGGCTATATCATGTGAGGATTACAGAACAATAAGTTTGATATCCCACGCAGCTAAGGTTATTTTCAGGCCAATCAACAAAAGGATATAGAGTAAGGCAAATGATTACTTATGATAAGCAAAGGAGGATAGACATCGATTGGAGGCTTTTGAAATGTGTGTGTGGAGAAGGTGAAATGGACCGAAAGGAAAACAAATGAGGAAGTACTGGAGATGGTAGGTGAGGAGAGTGGTTTGTTGAAAGAAATCCTATGGAGGCAGGAAAAATGGATGAAAGGCGTATTGAGCGGTAGTGGAATGTTGAAGAAGGTAATAGAGGGGAGAATGTTGGGCTAGCGAGGAAAGGGCAGGAACAGGATAGGGATGTTGGACGGGATGAAGGGAGGAAAGAAGTACGCGGAGAAGAAGAGGGATCTGATTTAGAGTAGGTTGCTGGATTGGGTTTTGTTTGGAGTTACAAAATGCTTATTTGATTGTTGTGTCCATCCAAAAACCTACCTTAACCGGTAGATTACCTAAAAATAATGTCATCTTATGTGGTATTTCTCAGAGAAATGATGCAGCACCAGGAGACGATGGTATAATATCTGAATTGATTAAAAATGGAGGTCAAGATTTAAAAAGAGCATTACATCAGCTAATTTGTAGTATTTGGAAGTTGGAAGAGTTCCCAGAAGACTGGAAGACAAGTTTGATTTGTACAATATATAAAAAAGGTGACAAATATGATTGCGTGTGTTCCTCATTGAGTTGGCTACAAAGGCGTCTGACCCCAGTGGAGCGGCCATTATATGATGGTGTCGCGTTAAAAACACAATTGAGGAAGTAAACGTGAAACCACCTCAATTATTATTCCCAAGATATTTATGATGGACAGTATAGAGAAATTGAGTCCTTGCAAGTGCGGGACTCGGCCCAAGCGGCCGTTTGTCGTGCCCGGCAGCGGGGGAGACAAGGCTTCCGCGGTCGTCATCCTACGAAACCTTTGGGACAAATAACAGCAGCAGGAGAGACGGCGCAGAGGAAGACATAAGTAGTTGGAATAGGAACATGGAACGTCAGGTCAAGGCTGAGGGTAGGAAAATTAGAGAATATTAAGCGAGAAATGGAGAGAGGTAAGAAAGATTAAGGTATGATAAGAAGTTATAGGTATGAGAGGTGAGATGGAAGGACAGCGGGGATTACTGGAGTGATAATTATAGGATAATATACAGCAGCGGGAACGAGTGTCAATTAGGGAATGTTGTAATATTAAATAAAGGGGTAGGAAGAAGAGTAGTCAACATAGAACAAGCGACTGATAGGATTTTACTCGTAGAGATTAAAGCAGAGCCGACGAACTTGGTCATTGTTCAGAAAAACATCCCACCGAGCAACCACTCGAAGGAAGAAGTCCATAGGATGTACGATGAGTTAGAGGATATCATCGCGTGTGTTCCAGGGAAACATTTGATAGTGATGGGGGATTGGAATGCGACGGTAGGCGAAGGAAGAGAGGGTGGTGAGGCGGGGGACTATGGGTTAGGCACGAGGAATGAACGCGGGGAGAAAGCAATTGAATTCTGCGGGAGACAGGGGTTAGTCATCAACAACACATGGTTTAGACACCACAAAAGGCGTCGGTGTACATGGAAAATGTTAGGTGACTCAGAAAGGTATCACTTAGATTATATTATAGTTAGGTACAGGTTAAGCAACAGTGTGATAAATTCGCACAGTTTCCCAGGAGTGGATGCGGACTCTCCACAATTTAGTTGTTATGAAATGTAACGTCCGTTTCAAGAAGATAAGGCAGAGGCGGCGGGTTAGGAAATGGTATGTAGAAGCATTAAATGAAACGAGGAAGGAGTGTCAGCCGGCCGTTGAGAAATTGATGGATGACGGTAAAGAACTGAGTACTATCGAAGAAAAATGGGAATGTATCAAGCAAGGGATATCGGAAGCCGAAAAAGACACTATAGGGACCGTTAACGGGAAAAGGATAAGGAAAACATGGGTAACGGATGAGATGATTGCAAAGATGGATGAGAGAAGAAGATGGAAAAATGTAAACACAGAGTTAAGCAAAATGAAGTACAAAGAGTTAAACAATAAATTGAGAAGGGCCACAAATAAAGCGAAAGAAGAATGGTGGAAAACGCAATGCGAGGATATGGAAAGTTTACAGAAGAAGGGTGAAATTGGTGCTCTATACAGTAAGGTTAAGTTATTATCAGGAAGTAAGAAGGGAAGATCTGTGCTAACAGGCAAAGATAAGTGGGGTAAGATAATAGTTGAACCAGGAAAAATCCAAGAGAGATGGAAGGAATACTACCTTGATCAAAAAGTTCCCGGAATTTATTCAGAAAATTAAAAATACAAGTTTATTCATCTAAATCTATATTGTCCCCTTCAAAGTAATCCCCATCGACTGCAACACACTTATGCCAGCGCTTGATCCAATCCTCGAAACATTTTTTATATTCGGTTTTCGGTATGTCCATCAGTGCTTCCTGCGATTTTTCCATTACTTCCTCTCGGCTGCTAAAACGCGTTCCCCGTAATGGTTTTTTAACTCGATTGAACAGAAAGAAGTCACAGGGAGCCAAATCAGGTGAATTCGGTGGCTGTTGGATGGTATTTGTTGCATTTTTCGTCAAAAAATTACGAATAATGATAGCACTGTGCGACGATTTCTGGTCTCTTTCGGCGAATTGCTTCACGCAAACGTCTCATAACGCCCAAATAATACTCTTTGTTTACTGCCTGGCCTTCTGGCAAAAATTCATGATGCACTACACCGTTGTAATCCATGAAAACCGTCAGCATTGCCTTCTTTTTTGACTGAAAACGACGTGGTTTTTTTGGTCTCGGCTCATTTGGTGAACGCCATTCACTTGCCTGATGTCTGGATTGCGGGTCGTACTCATAAACCCACGTCTCGTCTCCAGTAATGATCCTTTTGATGAATGTGGGATCGGATTCAGCCTCGCAAATCATGTCTTTTGCGACGTCAACACGGTCTCTTTTTTGCATGAAATTGAGGTCTTTTGGCACCAACTTTGCTGCTACACGACGGAAACCCAAATCATTAACCACAATGTCTTGGGCGGATCCATAGGCAATGTTCAAGTCCCCCGCTATTTCTCTGATGGTTAATTTGCGGTTATTGACCAACATTTCTTTTACTTTATCAATTTTTTCACCGACTTTCGATGTCAATGGTCTGCCACTGCGTTCATCATCTTCGATTGACTCACGACCACTTCTGAACCGCTCGTGCCACTGGTAAACGACCGTTTTTTTTAGAGAATCGTTGCCGAAACACTTTTCCAACATTTCCAACGTCCGTGCGCCACTAAATCCTTTTTTTACGCAAAATTTAATACAAGTTCGTTGTTGCAAATTTAAATCCATTTCTGCAATTGTAAAAAATCGCCAACACACACAGAGATAGATGTACTCTTGGCTACGTAACTTTTGCAAATGTCAAGTTATGACACTAAGATTTAAAGGGAATATCAACAACAGATGTACCAATTTAACAAAAAAAACAGAACTCAAATCGGAACGATGGGAGCGCCACACGGTAGTTATTCCGGGAACTCTTTGTTCAAGGTAGTATGTATATAAAGACACTCTATGGTAAAGAACATAGGCCAACAAGGTTAAACATAGAAAAGGAACATGACGTAGAAGAAGATAGCTTAGGTCCAGGCAGACTCGACGATGAAGCAGAAAGGACATTAAAGGAGATGAAAGCAAATAAGGCCGTGGGGGTGGACTACCTTCCTATGGAACTCTTGAAATGTTTAGGGAAATGTGGGAAGATGGCCCTATATGGACTGATTCGTAGTATCTATGAGGAAGGAATCTGGCCGGAAGATTTTGTGAGATCACTGTTAGTTCCTATTGCAAAATAGGTAAAGGCTACGTCATATGAGGATTACAGAACAATAAGTTTGATATCCCACGCAGCTAAAGTTAGTCTCAGGTTCGTCAACAAAAGGATAGAGAGTAAGTCAAATGATTATATCTACACCTACATAAATACCCTGCGAGCCACCAAAAAGGTGTGTGGCAGGGGGTGTAGCACCATGAGGGAAGGGTAAGGGTTGAGGGGGTTTGAGGTTAGGTGAGGAAAGGTGGGGGAACCTGTAAGAAAAAAAAATATATATAATATATATATATAATATATATATATATACACATACATACATACATACATTCACACATGTATACATATCCTCGCGCAGCCCCTAACCTGTACGTTAATACTTATTAGTAGTAGTAGTTTTGTTGGGGAGGCGACCGACAGCTCAGATCATTTGTGCCATTAGGGATGGATGGGAAAGGATGAAGGGTGGAGAGAAACCCGGCGTCGGCATCCTTTGGTGAGAGATAAATGCATATTCTCTGGGTCAATGTTGACAACAAGATATTTAAGTCTACGGGTCGGGATTAGATGACTTTTCCCTAGATTTTCCCTAAATTAAAGTCATCTGAGGAAAGTCAAGTCATCTGAGGAAGGTCAGTATTTATTAAAAAGGATTTCAATTAGTATCGACGAGCTCCTTCGCCTTCCGATTCTTACTTAAAGAATTAGGTAGTAGTATTGTTGGGGAGGCGACCGACAGCTCAGGTCATTTGCGCCATTAGGGATGGATGGGAAAGGATGAAGGGTGGAGAGAAACCCGGCGTCGGCATTAGCCTGCTCTTAACGAAAGGCGCCAAGGGGTCCGCAGCTTAACGTCCCATCCGACGGACGGCGTGCTCACTGAAAGTGCCCTGCACAAAGCACCTCAAGTAGGGATCGGGATACCACTGAAAAATATCTGTCGCCGCCGGGATTCGAACCCGGGCCCTCTCGGTGGGAAGCCCGTACGTTAGCCACCGCACCATCCCGATCCCCCTTAATACTTTTTGTAATGAACTAAGTCCTGGGGAATTTCGGCTACAAGCATTCTGGTCCCTTATCGTTCTTGGAAAAAAATGACATTTTAAAGCTCTCAGTCTTGCAGTCTATCTCTCTAGTCCTATATTCGTGATCCCTTCGACCGTAATACGTTGGGGTTCGTATTATATCCTTGATGTCATCGGAAAAGGGCCCATCTTTAAATGCTTTTAATAAGTTTAATCTATATTGGAAACGACGCTGTGTAAGAGAATCCCAACCTAAATTGTCTAGCAAATTGGATACGCTGCTGAGTTGGTCATAACAATGTTTGACAAATCTAGCCCCCCTCCGCTGAACTCGATCTAATTCCGAAACCAAATTTATATTATGAGGATCCCATATACTGGCAGCATATGGGATCACCGGAATTAGGGGATGATCAGTTTGGGATTAGGAAGGGGAGAGGTACGCGTGATGCCATTGCAGTAATGAGATCACTAATCGAGAGGAATATAGAATACAATCAGGACGTATTTGCCTGCTTCATAGATTTCGAAAAAGCGTTTGATAGAGTGAATTGGGAAAAGTCAATGCATGTATTGCAGAGAATAGGAATGGATTTGAGGGACGGGAGACTGATCCTCAGCCTGTATATGTCTCGGACTGCTCAGGTTCGAGAGGGGATTCTCCGTTCCCCACTCGTACCTGAGATGAGAGAGATGAAGGGCACCTGATATAGATTAGGTTGCTGGATTGGGTTTTGTTTGGAGTTACAAAGTGTTTATTTGATAGTTGTGTCCATCCAAAAACTTCCTTAACCGGTAGATTACCTAATAATAACAATAATTTATATAAACATATATATGTTAAATGAAACCACCTCAATTACGATTCCCAAGAATATAATGATGGGCACTATAGACTACTGCTACAGGATAGCAGCAGGTAAGTCTCCTGGCCTTGATGGAGTCCCGGGACTGGCCATAAAAGTAGCTGCGTTGGAAGACTTAGGCCTACTCAGAGAGACGCTCAATGAGTGCCTACAGGAAGGACACTTCCCGAAAGCGTGGAAAAGACAGAGGCTGGTAGGCTGCTACCGAAACAGAACAAGCCTCCCGGAGAGCCATCGTCTTACCGACCGCTCTGTATGTTCGATATAGTTAGTAAACTATTCGAGCGGATGATCTATAATAGGCTTGAGGTGGCTGTGGAACAGGCTGGGGACCTTTCTGATAATCAATTTGGTTTCAGAAGAGGTCGATCGACCATTGATGCCATAGGCCGCGTAATGAATTTAGCAAAGGACGTTATTGAGGGCAGTCGATGCACAAGAAAAATGTGTGCCATCATCGCACTGGACATACGGAATGCCTTCAACACGGCAAGATGGAAAGATGTATTGGAGACATTAGAGCGCTTGAAGGTGCCGCTCTACCTGCTCAAAACCGTTTCAAGCTACCTTAGTGACCGCATACTAGTCTATGAAACCGACGACGGAGCACACTCTTACAACATCACAGGAGGAGTACCACAGGAGTCGGTCTTAGGACCGCTGCTCTGGAACATCATATATGACGGTCTGCTCAGACTGCAGTTCAGAGAAGGCGTTTCAATCGTGGCCTTTGCTGACGATGCGGCACTGATCGTGACGGCCAAAAGTGTCGAGGAAATTGAGTATCTGGCAGACTCGTCCATCGAACAAGTCTCGGGCTGGCTAAAGGACCATGGTTTGAGTCTTGCAGCCGAAAAGACGGAAGCGATTCTTAGAGCACGCACTAAAGCCAGGCGTAGTGCCACCTTCCTTGTAGAAGGACAGTCAGTAAAAACGGCAAATGAGATGAGGTATCTAGGAGTGATCCTTGTTAGAAGACTGCAATTCAAGGAACACTTCCAGAAGGTTGGCGTCAAGGCATCGAAAATGGCAGGAGCACTAGCAGGAATCATGCCTAATATTGGAGGGCCCAAAGAACCTCGGCGGCGACTACTCGCTTCTGTGGTCAGCTCCGTAATCTTGCACAGGGCACCGGTCTGGTCAGTTGCACTGTTAAAAAATGAGAGTTATGGGGCAAGCTGTCAAAGAGGCTATAGAGCAGTGGCTCTCAGGGTTACACGAGCCTACCGCTCGGTATCCGATATTGCTCTTTCCGTGATCGGGGGTCTTCCTCCCATAGATCTCCTAGCAAAAGAACGAGCAAGGAACTACCAAGAATTGCGGCTACATGCAAGACCGGAGGAAGTTCGAAAAAGTAGTCGACATCGATGGTCATTAGAAATGATCAAGGAGTGGCAGTTGAGGTGGGAAGAGGCCAAAGAGGGTCGATGGGCCCATAGAATAGTACCCGACATCCTAGCATGGACACATAGAGGACATGGCCAAGTAACATTCCAACTTACCCAGGTACTTACCGGCCATGGCAACTTCCGCACGTTTTTACACCGCATTGGGGTGTACGTAAGTGCGGAGTGCCCGGTTAGCCCTGGCGAGGATGAGGGTATGGAACACGTCCTGTTTAATTGTCCAAGATTTACCAAGGCAAGAGATTTATTTAGAGGCATTTGGCAAGGGCCTATGACACCGGAGGGGCTTGGGTCCTGCCTGCTTAGTTCTGAGACGGATTGGAACGCTGGCGTTGCCTTCGTGACAACAGTAGTAGATGAACTGAGTCGAATCAGACGGCGGTCAAGAAGGAAGAACCGAACTAACACCGATAGGTGGCTGAATTAACACCAGAAGTGGCCTGAGAGGCGTGACTGCCCCGCCAAAGTAATGCGTAGTGGCGGTTTCCGGGGGGCAGACAAAAAGAGTTGGGAGTTTAGTGGGTAGGCGAAGGGGTGAATACTAGTGGCAGTGGTGTTCATCCTGGGAGAGTCCCACACACCGCAAGTCCCGGCGACCTGCGATGGTGCGTAAAGCATTCTCCAACTCTTCGGAAAAAAAACACAAACACACACACACACACATATATATATATATATATATATATATATATATATATATATATATATATTATTAGGTAATCTATCGGTTAAGGTAGGTTTTTGGATGGACACAACTATCAAGTAAACATTTTGTGACTCCCCACCTAGCAAACTAATCTATATCAGGTCCCTCTTCATCTCGGTGTACTTCTTTCCTCCCTTCATCCCGTCCAACATCCCTATCCTGTTCCTACCCTTTCCTCGCTTGCCCAACATTCTCCCTTCTATTACCTTCTTCAGCATTCCACTACCGCTCAATACGCCTTTCATCCATTTTTCCTGCCTCCATAGGATTTCTCTCAACAAACCCCTCTCCTCCCCCACCATTTCTAGTACTTCCTCATTTGTTTTCCTTTCGGTCCATTTCACCTTCTCCATTCTTCTCCACACCCACATTTCAAAAGCCTCCAATCTACGTCTATCCTCCTGCTTCAGCGACCACGTTTCCGCGCCGTACATAGCTACGCTCCATATCAGAGTTTTTACGAGTCTTGTCTTAACATCCCTACTCAACGTCCCCGTCATCAACTCCCTCCTCCTTGAGAAAGCCTCCTTGCCTAGCGCAATTCTTCTCCTTACGTCCCTACCACTTTGACCGTATTGGTCCAAAACACTTCCGAGATATGTGAACTGTTCTACCTGCTTTATTTTTTCCCCGCCTATTTTAATATTTAGCTTAGCTTTTTTCTTTCTGGAAAATCGCATAACCTTTGTTTTATTAATATTGATTCTCATCCCATATTTATCGCACTGAACCTCCAATTCACTCAACAATGCTTGCATTGTTAAATGTATGTATGTATGTATGTATTTTATTTGAGCGCTCTATATTTATTTATTTCACTCTAAAATGATACATGAATGCACATTGAGGGAAGAAGGTAGGTAAATGGAGAAGGTAAACATCCAATTTTCTTCCCTCTCGTTCCCTTTTTTCCTCCAGATTCTTGGTAGTAATTTCCAAGTCCGGCAAAGAGGGGGGAGAGGGAAAAGGGAGGAGATAAGTACATATAGGAGCGAGTGGGTCGCGGACGACGAAATGGCGTATCGCGTGTGTGTGTGTGAGTGGGGATTTTTCCCATTTGCAGGCAACCCGTCGTTGTCCTGAGATTGCCTCGGCCGTTTTCCCTTACGCAGGCCGGTAAAACAATCGAGTCGCATTCTCCAGCGCCCGCCCACCCCACTTGTGCCATCGAGCCCCTTCATGGCAACTGGCCGAAAAGCCTTTGGCGCGGAGAGCCGAGTGGGATCGCAGAAACATTGCCCACCTGTGCCTCCTGCCTCGGGAGGGAAGTCTTAACACGACGACTCGCACGAGTCGAAACCTGACGCTTGATGCTGATTACTGCATCTATATAATACCGCGGAAGTCGGCACAGGGGCGTGCTGCGGGGGGTGTTATGGCACCACCCGTAAATTATGGGAAAAAACCGAATGTAGAAGCCACAAATTTTTAGCCCACAAACCAAACATGGTAAACATTCATGCACGAACCCTTTCGCCCCAACCCTTTCACACGCATGCAAACACACAAACTACCAACAAACATACACAGTCATAATCTTTGAATTTTTAATTTTGTTCCGACTTGTAACTTAAATGTTTTCAATATTTCTAAATGGACTTCGGATTCTTACTATTGTGATTTCTGATTGTTCTGGGGAAGAATGGGTATTTGAATCTATCTGTATTGGAATCTATCTCCCTTATTTTATCTTTGTGGTCTAATCTACCTAAGTAGTGTGGGGCCATTATAATTCCTTTTGTGTCATCGTTAAACTCGCTGGTTCTGAATCTCTCCAAAAGTCTAAGTCTCGCTTGTACTCTTCGTATTTCAAGGGGCTCCCAGCCTAAATCCCATACAGGGACAAGAGACCTGTTACACTTGTGTTCATGTCATATATATTTTTCACGAATCTGGCTGATTTTTTCTGGACTTTATCTAGTTCTTTTCGCCACATTTTCTCCCAAGGATCCCAAATACCTGCGGCATATTCCAAATGTGATCCAACTAGAGCGAAATAACACCTCTCTTTAACTTTCTCATGACATTTCCCCACCATCCGTTTAATGAAGCCCAGTTTCTTTAAAGCGGATCCGCATGTTGTCCTGATATGTGCTCCCCATGAAATGTGTGGAGTTAGAACTACCCCCAGATATTTAACTTGTTTGGCCGTAGTTAGTACTGAACCCTCTATTTCGTAGTTTATGTTCGGTTCGTCACTTCCTTTGTTCCAAAATTTCAAAACTGCGCATTTTTCTATATTAAGTATTAATTCCCATTTCATACACCAATGCGAGTGTGTGTTTAACTCTCTAGAGAGTAGCTTTATTCAAAATCAACACATCCCTCCAAACCAATATCCACAGTTGCATATACGTTCATGAAAAAATCCTTTAATTCCACACGCGTGCAAATATATATATATATATATATATATATATATATATATATATATATATATATATATATATATATATATATATATACTATGATCTAACAAATAATTGCACCTTAGGATGCAGTAAAAAATGTATCCAAAAACGTGCAAGCTAAAATTTGAAATGAACGAATGCGAATTTCCATTCATCTGCAGCTACATAATTACCCGCAAGCTGCCGCAAGGGAGTATGGCGGGGGGTGTTATGTCACCACCCGTAAAAGGGGAAAAAAGCGCATTCAAAACCAACACATACATGCAAACTCTTACCCATATTGGTGCATACATTCATGCGAAAATCCTATCATTTTACACGCATGCAAATACATATCTACCTCCTTTCATTCTACACGCATGCAATTACATATACTATCATCAAACAAATAATTGCACCTAAGAATGCAGTAAGAAATTGATCCAATATCATTCAAGTTAAAATTAAAAAGAAAATAATGCGCAATTCCATTATCACATAGACATCCAATATACAAAGGTCTCCTCCTCCAAGGACACAGTTAGGGAATATGATCCAACGCTGCAGGTAGAAGGAGGGTGCTCCCATGGAGAGGGACGAGGGATGGAAGGCGAATCAAACAAGGCATAGAAAGTAATACTCTTAAGTGCACTACATTATTTAATGACATTCTAATGTGGTCATGCGGGAAGGTTTTTGACAACGAAATATTATCTTCAACAAATCAAATACAATTAAATATTACCATCATTCTACTCTGGCCACATAACGTAGACTTCCTCAATTTCTTCATCTCCAAATTCAATGATTCCTCATCTCTTTCTTTCACCTCCAACATCTCATCCTCGCAGATCACCTTCCTTCATGAAAATATTTCCCTAACCAAAAACAAATTTCTGACCTCGATACATACTAAACCTACTAATAAACAACAATACCTTCATTTCAACAGCTGCCACCCCTACAATACCAAACACTCCCTCCCTTACTCCCTCTCTATCCCCGGGCACCGCATTTGCAACCATCCCGAATCCCTCAACAAATACCTCAACAACCTTCATTACTCCCTCCTCCCACGGAGTTACCCAGATTCTCTCCTTCACAAAAAAATCCTAAATCATTCCTACACCCCCAAGCCTCCCTCAACTACAGACTCCCACCCTCTCTCAGTGTGTACCACCTACTTCCCTGGCATTCAGTCCTTCAAATTCATCCTCAAAGACTTGTACCCCATCCTTCAAAAACACAACGTTTCGTCCAACCTTCTTTCCAAATGCCCCTCTGTTACCTTGAAACGGCCCGGCAAGTTATCAGAACTCTTTAAATCCACCAAGTCTCTTTCCAAATCCCCTCCCTCCCCCAGAGTCATACCCATTCCTTCCTCTCGAGTGAGAAGTAAAACTTGTCCCATTTTCACCACTCCACCTGTCTCCATCCCACCTTTTAACTCTCTCCCGCCGTCCCTCCACTCCTCATGCACCTCTCAGAATGTAGTCTATCTTCTGACATGCAAACTCTGCCCGGCATTTTACATAGGCCAGTGCTCCACACCCCAGAACCCCACAATCATCGCGCCTCATGTAATCCCTCTTCCCCGTCCGCGGGTCTTCCCATCCCCAAACATGCTTCCCACCACAAAATCCCGTCAACCAGTGTTACAATGCTTCCATTCTAGCAACCCTTCCCCAATCCGACAACCCTATAAAATTGAAAACGATGGAAATGGCATTTATATGGCTGTGCAAAACCTATCTACATCCGGGTCTCAATGTCGTTCAATAATTACATAGGGTTGAAGTGGACAGGTGCAGATTTGTTTCATGCGGGATAGTAAGATATTTTGTTCGTCCGCATACATTGTGTTATTCCTGCCTTGGGTTTTGATTTGTTGGGTCCTGATGATGACTTTGTAAGTTGAAACCTGGGTCGTAGATGTTGTAATGTCTGTTGACTGACTTAGTTTTCTGTGCCGCTTGGGATTATTTCCACATCCTCCCTCTTATTCCTATCCCATCACCGTTCCCCTAAGGCCTCCCTTCTCCCTTTCCCCTTTCACAACACTTTCTTTCACCCCTCCCCCACCACCCGTTCTCCCCTATCACATACCTTTCACCAGTCAGTCCTAAAGAATCTTCCGAGGAAGACGGAGCTTAATTCGGCCGAAATTTTCAAGAAATAACGTGTGAGTGTTTTTTTATGTGTTCTCATATTGTGTGTTGCTGTCTAGTTACATATATGTTTGTACATATATATATATATATATATATTTATTTATTTATTTATTTATTTATATTTATAGATAAAGTCGGAGGGGAATTCGTAAAATTGGTTAGGGTCTCTGATGACCAAGTATTAGTTGCTCAGTCAGCTAAGGGGTTGCCAGCATTGCTGAGTGAATTGGAGGTTCAGTGCAATAGATATGGGATGGGAATCAATAATTATAAAACAAAGGTTCTGCGATTTTCCATAAAGAAAAGTCTAAGCTAAACATTAAAATAGGAGGGGAAAAAATGGAGCAAGGAGAACAGTGTACGTATCTCGGAAGTGTTTTGGACCAACACGGTCAAAGTAGTAGGGACGTAAGGAGAAGAATTGCGCTAGGCAAGGAGGCTTTCTCTAGGAGGAGGGGGGATGACGGGGACGTTGAGTAGGGATGTTAAGACAAGACTCGTAAAAACTCTGATATGGAGCGTAGCTATGTACGGCGCGGAAACGTGGTCGCTGAAGCAGGAGGATAGACGTAGATTGCTTTTGAAATGTGGATGTGGAGAAGAATGGAGAAGGTGAAATGGGCCGAAAGGAAAACAAATGAGGAAGTACTAGAGATGGTGGTTGAGGAGAGGGGTTTGTTGAGAGAAATCCAATGGAGGCAGGAAAAATGGATGAAAGGCGTATTGAGTTGTAGTGGGACGTTAAAGAAGGTAATAGAGGGGAGAATGTTATGCAAACGAGGAAAGGACAGGAACAGGATAGGGATATTGGACGGGATGAAGGGAGGAAAGAAGTACACAGAGATGAAGAGGGACCTGATTTAGAGTAGGTTGCTGGATTGGGTTTTTTTGGAGTTACAAAATGTTTATTTGATAGTTGTGTCCATCCAAAAACATACCTTAACCGGTAGACTACCAAATAACAAATAAATTATGATTATACATGTATATATATATATATATATATATATATATATATATATATATATATATATATATATATATATATATATATATATATATATATATATATATATATATATATATATATATATTTCGGCAAGTGGAGAGATCCGGTGTTCAAGTCCCGGTCGAGGAAAATATTTTTACATTCGTGATCTGCTCACATCCGCCATCCCCACCTCTGTTGTGTGCGTCCTTTATATGTGTTCCTTTACCATTTTCCTTATCTCTATTTCAATTTGAATGAATATTTATTCGCCATATGGCGGTATTTCGTGTTTGAATGTATATATATATATATATATATATATATATATATATATATATATATATATATATATATATATATATATACATTCAAACACGAAATACCGCCATATGGCGAATAAATATTCATTCACATTGAAATAGAGATTAGGAAAATGGTAAAGGAACACATATAAAGGACGAACACAAGAGAGGTGGGGATGGCGGATGTGAGCAGATCACGAATGTAAAAATATTTTCCTCGACCGGGACTTGAACACCGGATCTCTCCACTTGCCGGGTTTAGAGCATCCGCCCGGCAAGTGGAGAGATCCGGTGTTCAAGTCCCGGTCGAGGAAAATATTTTTACATTCGTCATCTGCTCACATCCGCCATCCCCACCTCTCTTGTGTTCATCCTTTATATGTGTTCCTTTGCCATTTTCCTAATCTCTATTTCAATATATATATATATATATATACATTCAAACTTGAAAATCCCGCCATACGGCGCACAAATATTCATTCAAACAGAAATAGGTATAAGGAAAGGGGATAGGAAAACACATAAAAGGCGAACACAGGACATGTGGGGAAGGCGGTTTTTGAGCAGATCACTAAAGTAAAAATATTTCCTTATCCTATATATATATATATATATATATATATATATATATATATATATATATACTCAAACTCTCCTCCTTCCTACAGACCCTACGGAACACAACTGTAGGGTTAGTGATTGAACATATGCCACCTGCCGCCCCCAGCGTCTATGGAATAATTAATTCTTCCCAATTGCATGCATTATCAATAATATTATGTGTTTTGCGGGTAAAAGCCGTATGACCGCATGGGATGGCCCCTGATGAATGTGGTGCTCGTTGCAGCATTGCTTGCCTTGCTTTTTTTGTTTTCAAGTTTCTCCTTCCATCCCTCACATCTCTCTGTGGGGATTGGGGAAGCCTCCGCTGCCTAAAGCGTTCGTTCACATTACCTACTGGTGGCTTTAGGGGTGGAGACCATCTACATAGCATTTGGCGGGGCTGTTACGTCACCACCCGTAATAGGTATTAAAACCGCGTGCAAAACCCACATATGAATGCCAATCTACACCCACAAATTCGTATATATTTACACAAAAACCTTTATAACATACACGTATGGAAATGCATATAGTATTAACTGACATACGCGTGAAGCTACGAATATACCTTATGTCTACGGAACTCTTGTCCTGACTTGTAACTTAAGTGTCTTCAAATATTTCTACAGAGAATTTGATTTCTTATTATGATTCCTGATTGTTCGGGGAAGGAATGAGTATTTGTATCGACCATATGTTACATGTCCATGTAATAGCAGAATATCCCATTATTACTTTTCAATTCTGCATTACTTCTCTTGTTTTTGTGAAGGCCTGTCGTGTAAATGGTTGCGGTTAATTTTTATTCCCTTTTTCGCCTAACAAATGGCCTGTAATTTATTGGGTGAATTAACACTGGTTTTGAATTTACTCATCCTGCAGGAGGTTACAAATTGGCACGTTATTCGACAGTTTTTCAACGAATATTTTTCGTTTCCTCTCCCATATCCTCCCTTATCTCTCACCATTTCCACCTTGTGCTTGAACCCCATGCCACACACCTTTTTGGTGAATCGCGGGATGTTCATGTCGATTTTGGATATTGTTCGATAAACCGGGTGCTTGGCTAGGGCCTTCAACGAATAAAGGAAGCGATGACGAGTCTATTAAGGTGCGATATGAAATATGTGCAGTAGTTCATGGTTGCGATTATCTTTCGATTCTTTCTAAACGTGTATGTGCGCCTATACTTTCGCAGAGTATTCATGTGCTCATTTCTCTGTGCACAGGGATTTGGCGCGTGCACTCTTTAGCTAGAAAGGCCGCATGACTCCCCAGGATGGAGCCCCATTGGCTGGAGCGGCCATCTACTTGATATCTGGGAAAAATAAAGCGAAGAGAGGGCAATTGGAAATGCGCAAAAACGGTAGTCTTTCAGAAGGCAATACGGAGATGCTGGAAAGCAGCGGAGATGGCAGCGATGGTAGAATCGAGCACGATGAAATTAACTTAAATACTCTCTACAGTTACTTTGAAAAGGAAAACTAAAAGAATTAGTAAACGTACGATAAACAATACCACCGTACGTGGGGAGAATATTGCAATGTTTGTTTTTCCTTTATTCTGGAAATACGCATGAATTACTTCTTTCAATGAACAAGAAACACTGCAAAGGCACTTCAACCTCCACAGAAATACCTCAGTGCTTCCGATGGACATACATACAAGGTCTCCACCAAAAGTAGTATGACATATTTTTTCCCAGATAGGCGGACGGATGGGGTGTGGCTTCTCTGGCCGAGTTCAAGGGAGGGGAGTCTCAGGAAAGGATGGACGGCGGTGGCAGTTTGGCTCCCAGCCTTTGCGGAGTGCAGATAGTTTACAAAACTTCTAGCACAACATGGTCTCGTTACCCTCTGTCATGAACGAGTTATTGGAACAGCGCTTCGCCATCATATTTTGCTGGAAATTTGGCAAAACTGGGAAAGAGACTCATGACATGCTCAAGGCAGCTTATGGTGATAACGCCATGGGTAGATCGGGTGTCTTTGAGTGGCACAAGTTGTTTCGGGAGGGTAGAGAAGATATTGAAGAGGCCAAACGTTCAGGACGCCCTTCGACCTCAAAAATGACGAAAATATTGCCAGAGCTTTGTTGGAAAGCGATCGCAGATTAAATGTTCGCATACAATAGTTTCTGACGTAGTTGGTGACCCTAAAAGTAACGCGGATCTCGACCATGCCTCATCAACCCTACAGCCCCATTGTTCCACCACCAGACTCTTCCTTTTCCCCCGCCTCCAATCCTTGCTGAAAGGACGTCACCACGGCTCGGTGGAAGCGCTACAACAGGCCGTGACGATGGAGCTCAGCAGCATTCTGGGGGCCACCTTCCAGAAGGCGTGGAAAAATCGCTGGAAGCGGTGTATGGACGCACAAGGGTGCAACTTCGAAGAATATTGAGTGGATGTGTCAATTATGGCAATAAATTTTTTCTAAACGACTAAATCCTACTTCTTTTGGGACAGACCTTATGATATGGTCTGCTAATAAAACTAGGGTGGACACTTGTCTATTTTGGCTCTTCCATCGTATTGTCGCGTGGACATAGTAGGGTTGTGTTCGTGGAATCAAAGAGTGGCTTTCATTGCTATACATTTATTGGACTTACTACGCAAGGAGCCCGGCCCGGAAGGAAGGAGAAAGCGGAGAGACAGCAGCAGGTTCGGCCTCCGCCAGAGAGTTCCACAACCTATAGTGTCTCCGGGGGAAGGGGAGCAGCGTAGGGACAGCAGCAGTTTCGGCCTCCGCCAGAGAGTTCCACAACCTATAGTGTCTCCGGGGGGAGGGGAGCAGCGTAGGGACAGCAGCAGTTTCGGCCTCCGCCAGAGAGTTCCACAACCTATAGTGTCTCCATTCACTTTTCTCCTTTTCTTGGGGCCCTCGGGGTTTATATATGAATTCCAGGGTACAAAGGCCGAGCGCCGAACTCCGTATCATTAGCTGTATGGGAGAGAGAGCAGGTTAACCACGGTGGTGGGTGACTGTGTCCAGCCACCGTTCGCCGAAATTGTTATCGCGGATTCGGCGAAAAGGACACTAGCTCGCATGAGTCCTTCTAGATGTCCATGCATCATGTCCCCGCGACAGTATCTAACAGGTTTGGCTGCCGGAAAATACGGCGTTTTGCACTCTCTCACGGCACCATATGTCCATGCATTTCAGTGGTTGACCACCAGTGCGATCCTATACTCTTGAATAACTAACTCGAGCATTGGCAGGCGTGGGACGCGACACCGACTGCGTAAGGGTTTGGACGTGAATTTGTCGACGAGTAAGGCGATTCGATGGAGATTTCGCTTCCCTCCCTCCTTCTGGAAAATAATCCCACAGTCTTTCCATCACCCCTACCTCCTATCCTCTTCATCTTTGGCACTCACCGGGGAGATTGGACGACTCTCAACAATGCCCGCCACCACTTGGCATTCCAGACGCGGTCACCTTCTGAATGGAAAATGTCTCGAACCTCTCCGAGCCTTCTCTCCCGCCGACCGCCACTCGGCTACCTCCTCCGCCTGTCATGCCGTGCCTCCCATCCTCCATTACATGTGGCATAAAGGCGCACACACATATCCATGCAAGGCGAGCAGAGCAAATATGCCCAGCCTTTGGCTCATGGGGGTCTTTTCCCTGTTACAACGTTGACATAGTTTTAGTGTATAGAACCATTTCAGTTCGTACAAACATTGTGATGGGATATACTGGGTGGTCCAAGGATCCATCTTGTAAATGGAGAGTCAATTGCACATTCCGCGGCATCCTCCATTCTTCGAGTTGGGGTGGGAATCATTGGAAGAAAGACGATTCAATGTTGGGTTGAACTTGCTAAATAAATTCAGATCCGCACGTTTCAACACCGAGGTCTCGTTTCAACACAGCAAATTATTCGCACTCCAACATACCCTGGATCATGTATATAAAATACGGGAAATAGATGTCAGAAGTAGCGGACTCAAGGATTCCTTGTTATCACGGACAATACGGGATACAGATAGCAAAAATTGCATGGTTGGAGATAGCTAAAATCTGTGTCTTTGGAGGCGGAGACCACGAGTAGCACGCCCATGCATAGTTGAATTTCCCACGCTTGCTTTTCAGTTATGCATGACCTGTCTTGTTATGGTGAGGGCCTGTCGTATAAATGATTGTGATTCATTTTTATTCCTTTTTTTCACATAACAAAATAATTAATTTATTAGGTGAATTAACTCTTAGTTTGCATAAAGTCTTCCTCCAGCATGCGCGCGTACAAATTTGCACGTTGTTCGATGGCTTTTGAGCGAATATTTTCCCTCCCATATCCTCCCTCTCCACTCTCCCTTCCCTCCTGGCGGTACTTGCACCCCCTCCCACACAACTTTTTGGTTGATCGCGGGGTATATATGTCGATCGCTACACTTTTCACCTGTTACACTGCTTTGAGCTAACTTCCCCGAAAACCTTGGCCTTGTGCTTTTTACCGTCCCTTGTTACCCTTTGAGCCCATTATAATCACCATGTGTAGAGCATGCGCGTGTCACTTGGATGCCACAACAGAACACAACCAATATAAGTTGATCGCTGAACAGAAACGTACTGATTGAGTATAATGCGAAGAAGTCCGAAGAGAGGCCGGAGTAGTCAGTCCTCTATTCTCATCCCCGCCTTCCTGATCGTATGAATGGGATCCCGATACGGGAGGCAGCCCTTCTTCGGGGAGTGGCTTCTCTTCATTTGGAAATTTCTGCGACGCCCGTGGACTCCTTTGAGTTCCGACGGAGCTCGAGTCGCCGACGTTACTCTGGTGACTCAATCTGGCGCCGGGAGGGAAGGGGAGCCGTGACGGACGCGCGTTGCGTTCCAACGGCCTCTTAAATGAACGAGGCGAGAAGAAATGGCAAGCGGACAACGCATATTGAAACAACATTGGCAACAGTGCTCTCTCGTACACCGATAGGTGTGATGGAAGGAGTCGAATAATTGGCACCACATAATGAAATTTAACTCTGGCTCCCTCTTCAAGAATTTAAGCATGATTTGTCTGTGAGTGACCTGATTCCACAAGGATAAAAAAATATGCTTCCCTATAGTTGTGATTGGTCTGTCTCTTATAAATAATTTTTTATTCTGTATATTTGGGCATGCCTCTGCATAAACCAAGGGATTTATCAATATGAGACAATCGAAGAATTTCTAATTATCTTTCAAAAGCACGAAGAAAGAATCAAAGACTTTTCGTTTCCACAGGAAAGAATTTATTATTATCTATTATTTTTGCTGCACTGTAGTGTCATTAGGACTTGCAGGTGATGCTACAGTGTAGAGAAACTAGTCGAAAGTAATAAATTCTTTCCCGTGGAAACGAAAAGTCTTTTATTCTTTCTTCGTGCCTCACAAATGGATTTCCAGACTGAACTTAGCTACGGCAGTGTGCGGAAAATTATTCACGAAGAACTGCACATGTCAAAAGTGTCACTACGCTGGGTTCCACAACTATCGACTCCTTTACAGAAGCAAACACGGCATGACATTCAATCGCGACCACGGCGCGACAAGAAATCAAAGCAATGTGGCCTTGAAATATTGCCCCATCCACCCTATTCTCCCGATCTCACCCCAATTGACGTTTTCTTACACTCATAACTCAAAAAACCTTTGCGGGATCGGAGGAGACAACACAAATTACGTCATTCGAGTGGTGGAGCAATGGTTTTTGACGCAATCTGCTGAGTCTACAATTACCGCATTTAAAAGGTCAAGAAACGCCGGGAAAAAAAGTATTACCTGGATGGTGAATATGTGGAGAAATATTATGAATAACAAATAAAAATTAATGGTTTTTCGATTATTTTTAGTAATAATTAAAAGTGCACATTACCCTCTCATATGTCCATACTAATGCGTAAGTGCACGTGCATGCATAAAAGTGGCCACTTTTATTCAATTTTTTCGCATACGAAATGACATTTATTAGGTGAATTAACCCTTGTTTTGGATTGGATCACCCTCATACATGAATACAAGTTTGCACGTTATTTGATAATTTACACTAAATATTTATCCCTCTTCCCTTCCTCTCCCATATCCTCCATTATCGCTTACCCTTCCCACCGGATGCTCACAGCCCCTGCCGCACACATTTTTTGGTGATCGCGGGGTATTGTCGAAAACGCTTGTTGCCTACCCCTCACCCCGCCATACGCCCTTGCGGGGAATCGTGTAGACGTAGAGTGGTGTCTCGCAGGCAGAACGAGCCACACCACGGTGGTTGTAAGCATTATTGCAAAGCGGTGGAAATAAGTAATCAGTGTTTGGTTGTTGAGTGGAAAACGATATTAGATAGATATCAGATATTTTAGTACCCTTCAAGCCACTGCTAGAGTGTGTGGCAGGGAGTCAATATACACCAGACTAATTTTGACTCAATTATATTGCTGGCACGTATTTTTCGCTAGAAAAAGGCATCGACAAATGTATTGAATTTTGTATCCAGAATTTTGTATCCAGCTTTTGGCTTGAACTGCCTTCTTGCACTCAAGATATCCTCGTAAAGGACCACTTGGCGAATTAGCAAGCACTGTCGCCGTTTCGGGGTATTGTTTGGCGGTGTCTTGTGTATAAATTCAATGGCATCATTTGGAGACTATTTTATATATTTGGTAGGTGCGAAATTTGAGACACTAAATCACGTAATAAGGTTGAATAATACTCAAGGCTATCGAGTGAAAAGGGATTATTATTGCAAACTGATACTAAAAAAACAAAGGTTTCTTCTCATAAGCTGCATACCTAATATACCTGTAACGAAACATATTTATTCAGTCAATAAAACGTTGATATTACTTATACAGCCATCGTCAAACTGTACAAACCTGTACATCTACCGTTTACATACATACTACCTTGATCAAAACGTTCCCGGAATTTATTCAGAAAATTAAAAATACAAGTTTATTCATCTAAATCTATATTGTCCCCTTCAAAGTAATCCCCATCGACTGCAACACATTTATGCCAGCGCTTGATCCAATCCTCGAAACATTTTTTATATTCGGTTTTCGGTATGTCCATCAGTGCTTCCTGCGATTTTTCCATTACTTCCTCTCGGCTGCTAAAACGAGTTCCCCGTAATGGGTTTTTAACTCTATTGAACAGAAAGAAGTCACAGGGAGCCAAATCAGGTGAATTCGGTGGCTGTTGGATGGTATTTGTTGCATTTTTCGTCAAAAAATTACGAATAATGATAGCACTGTGCGACGATTTCTGGTCTCTTTCGGCGAATTGCTTCACGCAAACGTCTCATAACGCCCAAATAATACTCTTTGTTTACTGTCTGGCCTTCTGGCAAAAATTCATGATGCACCACACCGTTGTAATCCATGAAAACCGTCAGCATTGCCTTCTTTTTTGACTGAAAACGACGTGGTTTTTTTGGTCTCGGCTCATTTGGTGAACGCCATTCACTTGCCTGATGTCTGGATTGCGGGTCGTACTCATAAACCCACGTCTCGTCTCCAGTAATGATCCTTTTGATGAATGTGGGATCGGATTCAGCCTCGCAAATCATGTCTTTTGCGACGTCAACACGGTCTCTTTTTTGCATGAAATTGAGGTCTTTTGGCACCAACTTTGCTGCTACACGACGGAAACCCAAATCATTAACCACAATGTCTTGGGCGGATCCATAGGCAATGTTCAAGTCCCCCGCTATTTCTCTGATGGTTAATTTGCGGTTATTGACCAACATTTCTTTTACTTTATCAATTTTTTCACCGACTTTCGATGTCGATGGTCTGCCACTGCGTTCATCATCTTCGATTGACTCACGACCACTTCTGAACCGCTCGTGCCACTGGTAAACGACAGTTTTTTTTAGAGAATCGTTGCCGAAACACTTTTCCAACATTTCCAACGTCCGTGCGCCACTAAATCCGTTTTTTACGCAAAATTTAATACAAGTTCGTTGTTGCAAATTTAAATCCATTTCTGCAATTGTAAAAAATCGCCAACACACACAGAGATAGATGTACTCTTGGCTACGTAACTTTTGCAAATGTCAGGTTATGACACTAAGATTTAAAGGGAATATCAACAACAGATGTACCAATTTAACAAAAAAAAACAGAACTCAAATCGGAACGATGGGAGCGCCACACGGTGGTTATTCCGGGAACTTTTTGTTCAAGGTAGTATTTCCTTTTTAGGAATTCCATTAACAAATTTTTTATGAAAGAATCATTCCGGCGATAGCCTACCAGCCCATGGAATCGTTGATATAAGAATTTTTTTCTGCGTCTGCGCAAATTGGTGAACGATATGGCTCGGAACCTTCCCATGGAGCACAACCTTGACGTGGTGGAAGGGCTTGTGCGTTCCGATGACCCCTAGAGCTGTGCTGGCGGGAGTAATAATTATTACTCCCGCCAGCACAGCTCTAGTAGTCAGCTTATTATAATAATTGCTCCTGGTAGGGTCACCCATGCCAGATAGCCGGATGGTTAGGAGCCAGACGAAAGGTAGTCCACGCAGCGTCTGTTCCTCGGTGAGGCGGCTGCAAAGACGTGTGACCCCAGTGGGGCGGCCATTAGGTGATGGTGTCACGTTATAAACACCATTGAGGAAGGCAACGGGAAACCACCTCAATTATTACTCCTATGAAAAATGATGGAAACAAGACAGAAATTGAGTCCTGGCAACTGCGGGAATCGGCTCAGGGGCCGGGTGTCGTGCCCGGCAGCGGGGGAGGCAAGGCTTCCGCAGTCCTCATCCCACGAAATCCTTGCGGGGGAGAAATAACAGCAGCAGGACAGAAGATACAGAAGAAGACGAAAGTAGTTAGAATAGGAACCTGGAACGTCAGGACAATGTTAAGGAGAGGCAAATTAGAAAATATTAAGCGAGAGATGGAAAGAGGTAATATAGATGTTTTAGGTCTCTGCGAGGTGAGATGGAAGGATAGCGGGGATTACTGGAGTGACAATTATAGAGTGATATACAGCGGTGGGGACGAGAGCCAACGAGGGGTTGCCGTAATATTAAATGAAGAGGTAGGAAGAAGCGTAGTCAACATAGAGCAAGCAACAGATAGAATTTTACTCGTTGAGATTAAAGCAGAGCCGACGAATATGGTCATTGTTTAGGTATACATGCCACCGAGCAACCACAAGGAGGAAGAAGTCGAAAGGATGTACGATGAGTTAGAGGATATCATCGCGTGTGTTCCTGCAGGGAAACATTTGATAGTGATGGGGGATTGGAATGCGACGGTAGGCGAAGGAAGAGAGGGTGGTGAGATGGGGGACTATGGGTTAAGCACGAGGATTGAACGCGGGGAGAAAGCGATTGAATTCTGCGGGAGACAGGGGTTACTCATCACCAACACATGGTTTAGACATCACAAAAGGCGTAGGAATACATGGAAAATGCCAGGTGACTCAGAAAGGTATCAGTTAGATTATATTATGCTTAGGCACAGGTTTAGGAACAGCGTGATAAATTCGCACAGTTTCCCAGGAACGGATGCGGACTCTGACCACAATTTAGTTGTTATGAAATGTAACGTCCGTTTCAAGAAGATCAGGCAAGGGCGGCGGGTTAGGAAATGGAACGTAGAAGCATCAAATGGATTAACGAGGAAGGAGTATCAGCAGTCTGTAGTGAAAATGATGGATGACGGTAAAGAACTGGGTACTGTCGAAGAAAAATGGGAATGTATCAAGAAGGTAATATCGAAAGCTGCAAAAGGCGCTATAGAAACCGTTAACGGGAAAAGGATAAGAAAACCATGGGTAACGGATGAGATGATTGCAAATATGGATGAGAGAAGATATTGGAAGAATGTAAACATAGAGTTAGGCAAAATGAAGTACAATGAGTTAAGGAATAAATTGAGAAGGACCACAAATAAAGCGAAAGAAGAATGGTGGAAAGCATTAAAGCGAAAGAAGCATTGCGCGAGGATATAGAAAGTTTACAGAGGAAGGGTGAAAATGGTGCGCTCTACAGCAAGGTTAAGTTATTATCGGGAAATAAGAAGGATCTGTGCTAACAGTTAAAGATAAGTGGGGTAAGATAATAGTTGAGAGATGGAAGGAATATTTAGAAACGCTGTATGGTAAAGAACTTAGGCCGACAAGGTTAGACATAGATACGGAACATGACGTAGAAGAAGATAGCTTAGGTCCAGGCATACTCGACGATGAGATAGAAAAGGCATTAAGGGAGATGAATATAAATAAGGCTGTGGGGGTGGACAACATTCCTGTGTAACAATTGAAAGTTTTTGGGAAATGTGGGAGGAAGACTATTTGGAATTATTCGTAGTATCTATGAGGAAGGAATCTGGCCGGAAGACATGGTGAGATCAGTGTTAGCTCATAATACGAAAAAAGGAAAGGCTATGTCATGTGAGGACTACAGAATAATAAGTTTGATATCCAACGCAGCTAAAGTTATTCTCAGGATCATCAACAAAAGGATAGAGAGTAAGGCAAATGATTACTTAGGGGATGATCAGTTTGAGTTTAGGAAAGGAAGAGGTACGCGTGATGCCATTGCAGTAATGAGATCACTAATCGAGAGGAATATAGAATACAATCAGGACGTATTTGCCTGTTTCGTAGATTTCGAAAAAGCGTTTGATAGAGTGAATTTGGAAAAATTAATGCGTGTATTGCAGAAAATAGGAATGGATTGGAGGGACAGGAGACTGATCCGCAACCTGTACATGTCTCAGACTGCTCAGGTGCGAGTGGGGAACGGGGAGTCCGGATGGGCATTGTAAGGAAGTGGGGTAAGGCAGGGTTGCCCATTGTCACCGGTGCTGTTCAACGTATATGTGGATGACATGATTGAAGAGGCATGGGAAGAACTGGAGGTAGGAATGAAAGTCGGAGGGGAATTCGTAAAATCGGTTAGGTTAGCTGATGACCAAGCATTAGTTGCTCAGTCAGCCAAGGGGTTGAAAGCATTGCTGATTGAATTGGATGTTCAGTGCGATACATATGGGATGAGAATCAATATTAATAAAACAAAGGTTATGCGATTTTCAAGAAAGAAAAAGGCTAAGCTAAACATTAAAATAGGAGGGGAAAAATAGAGCAGGTAGAACAGTTTACATATCTCGGAAGTGTTTTGGACCAATAACGTCCAAGTGGTAGGGACGTAAGGAGATGAATTGGGCTAGGCAAGGAGGCTTTCTCAAGGAGGAGGGGGGATGACGGGGACGTTGAGTAGGGATGTTAAGACAAGACTCGTAAAAACTCTGATATGGAGCGTAGCTATGTACGGCGCGGAAACGTGGTCGCTGAAGCAGGAGGATAGACGTAGATTGCTTTTGAAATGTGGATGTGGAGAAGAATGGAGAAGGTGAAATGGGCCGAAAGGAAAACAAATGAGGAAGTACTAGAGATGGTGGTTGAGGAGAGGGGTTTGTTGAGAGAAATCCAATGGAGGCAGGAAAAATGGATGAAAGGCGTATTGAGTTGTAGTGGGACGTTAAAGAAGGTAATAGAGGGGAGAATGTTATGCAAACGAGGAAAGGACAGGAACAGGATAGGGATATTGGACGGGATGAAGGGAGGAAAGAAGTACACAGAGATGAAGAGGGACCTGATTTAGAGTAGGTTGCTGGATTGGGTTTTTTTGGAGTTACAAAATGTTTATTTGATAGTTGTGTCCATCCAAAAACATACCTTAACCGGTAGATTACCTAATAATAGGTCTTCGAAATCCAAAATCGATGTTTTTCCTACTCTGGATGTCATGTTATCAAAATTCTTATTGAAAATCCAGTCCGTTGCATATGCACCTTTTGACTCTAATACTTCTATCGTGACATCTTGAAGCGGTATATTTAATTATAACTTGCAAAAATGTGGCTTAGGAGAGGAAACGAACAATGAGAGCAATTACTTGTGAGAACATATGAACGAGTTCCAAAAGCGGAGACTTCAACCTCCGCGACTCGGCCTAATGAGCAGCTGAGCGCACAGTAGATGCACGCTCGACCACTATAGCAGCAGCGGTGTGGTGTCAAATTTAGTAACTAAATCGGAGCTTTGAATACCAATTATATCGAAGTATCTCCGTCGGTGATGCATTTATAGACTCCCGATTTATACCTTCCCTTTCGCAATTCGCCTCTGTAATTAAACCAAGTCCACAAGTCTCATCAATTGTGATCGATAAACTATTTATTATTTTCCATTCTTTTCCCTCACATACTGGTTTTATCCCAGCCACAAAATTAAAGCCGATGTCTTAATAACTCTAGCCAATGGCCCCGAGGTAGTGTCTCGCGAGGTTTGACGAGGAAGTAGATGGGATGAAACGAAACGGGAGAACTTACATTTTGCATTATCTAGAGGTATTTAAGATATGTATTTGAATAAAGTTTACATCAAAAATAAAAGGGATGAGTAAAGTAACCCTAGGCTGAATTTTTTCGATGTAATAAGATTTATTTGTTCAGCCAAAGCAGTTACTAAGTCTCATTGTTCTTTAATGGTTGGATGATTTTATCTTGGACGTCCAATTTCGCAGAATCAAGAAGATAACTGATACAGTGACGGATATTAAGTAAATCTTATGAAATGCGATATCAGTACGTGCTTGTAAATGAATTTTAAACAAGCACTGACCCTTACAAACTCGGGTATGGGTTTGCATGCATGTGTTGGTTTTGAATGGGTTTGTTTTCCTTTCACGGGTGGTGACCTAACACCCCCCGCCACACGCCCTTGCGGCGGCTTGAGGGGTATAATGTAGATGTACAAATAATCATGTTTGTAGGAATAGTGAACGCAAATGCTGCCATCGTGATATAACTAAGATGTTTCTAAAAGTATAGCGATATTTGATGCCCAAGCCCGTGCCCCGTGGAGGTGAAACTTGGTTTCCGAAGGGATGGTAATATACCACGCCACTACTTTTACTTAAAGGAGGTCGGAAAGTACACTAAAAAAAGTTGTTGATCATTGATAACATATGAATGTATAAAAAATAGAAAAAATGAAATGAAGACATAAGTGGGATGGAAGAGAAGATGAGAAGAGCGACAGAGGCGAACACTAACTGGGAAAAGCGAGTCTGGTCCGGTCGAGCGAGGAAAAGGTGGCGGGAATACAGGAGAACACCTGTATGTGGGGTAACTTTCTCAGTGAAGGGAGAACAAACAAATCAACCTCATATGCCATACATGGAAGAATACAAAGAATTTGGTGATGCAAACCCTTAAAACGACAGCAAAATACAATCGGGATGCCAATAAAAAAAAGACTCACCCTCGTGTTGTGTGCGGGCCGGTGAAGAATTTTAATTAATTAATTTAAAAAGAAAAAAATTGAGCGACCGTACTGCCACACTCTCGGACGAGCACACATGAGATGATCTCATCCCCTGCGATCGGTGGAGGGCGGAAGGACAACTAAATCAGTATCGCTGAAAGTCAACGTCATTATCGACACCGACATAATCAGCCCGCAATCCACCAAAATAGTGCGGCAGGGGGTGTAAGTATCAGGTGGGAAGGGTAAGTGATAAGTGAGGATTTGGGAGAGGAAGGGGAAAGGGAAAAATATTTAGTTAACAACTATTAAAATGGGTGCAAATGTGTATAAATGCTGAAGGAAGACTTAATCCAAAGAAGGATTATTTTGCCTAGTTAATTTGTCACTTTTTATGCGAAAAGGGGAATAAAAATGAACCACCACCATTTATACGACATGTCTCCACCATAACAAGACCAGCAGGCAGCGGACGATATGAGCCCCCCCCCCCCTCCACAGAGAGAGAGAGAGAGAGAGACGAGGGATGGAAGGAGAAGTTTGAAAACAACAAAGAAGGATAGGAAATATTCGGGTGGTGTCCTAGCCACACCCCGCCACCCATCCTTGCGGCGGCTAGCGGGGTATCATGCAGATATAGAATATTGCACCGAGCACTACATTCATTAAATAACACTCCCATGCGATCATTCGGGAAGGGTTTTGACAACAACGAAACACACGATCTCCATGCAATTGAGTAGGCCCAATTATTCCCTAGACGCTGAGGGTGGCTAGTGGAATTTTTGCTATCTATAACCCTACTGCAGTTGCTATCCCGTATTGTCCGTGGGAAGAAGGAGTCCTCGAGCCTGCTAGTCCTGGCATCTATTTCCCGAATTTTATATACATGATCCAAGCGACCAATTGGAGTGCGAATAACTTGCGAGACCTCGGTGCTGAAACATGCGGATCAGAATTTATTTAGTAGGTTCAACCTAGCGTTGAATCGTCTTTCTTCCAATGATTCCCAACCCAACTCCACAAGCATTTCTATGACGCTTTTCGTTTTATCGCAGCAGTTTTCCACGAAACGAGCTGCCCGGCGTTGAAACTTCTCAATTTCCCGAATGAATCACACCCACCATTAATGGTTACCTCCAAATGCGTCTCAAACATACAGCTCAGCTCGTGTACGAATGATTCCTTGCCTCAGAGTCAAGAAGGGTATAAATAGCAAGATGGAATGGAGCAGATTCGAACCCTGTCCTCGTCGAGGCGGGGTTGCTTTCTTGAAGGCCTCTCTCTTCTTGCCCTTCCACCGCATAGCTTCACCCAATTTCGCCAGGATTCGCCAGTTGGGGGCGCACGCAAGAGGAGCTAATACCGACGGAAATAATGACGGCACGGCGGCGTCACGCCCACTCCGTCGTTGATTTGGGTCCCAAAGAGACTGTTTTGCGGGAGGGAGGGCGCCCTGCTCATCCCCCTGCGCCCCTTCGACCCACCTCCGGGGGGAGGAAAGGAATGTTTTTTCAAAAAGACGGCGCAAGATGAGGCGGGCGCTCCTCAGGAAGGGGACCTTTCCCCCCACCCGTCGCCATGGTTTAGTTTCGTGGGCCTCAAATGCGAGAGGGAAAGGTCTGGGGCGGGGAGGGGAGGGTTGGGGGATGGAGGGAATTGACCCAGGGCGGCCCTCGGGAGGGGCGGGAGAGAGGTGGAAGGAGATGAGAAGAGAGAGAGAGGTGGTTATTAGCAGAGGGGGGCAAAGGAAAGCGAAGCGCCGGCGAGTCGAGGCAGACACACGGGTCTGTAATAAAATGCAATCTTCGGGAGTACCGGGTAGTTATCTCTTCCTCAAGAGGAAGAGTGGGGGAGAGTTAATGCCTGGGAGTGAGTGGGCTGGCTTCTTTTTCCTTCTCTCCCTGGAGAGAAGACTTAGCCATTAAGAGGCACCAGAGAGGGAAATTGGAGCGTCGGGAGACGAAGGGGAAAAATGGAAGGAAACGACGAAGCTCTTGGAATGAAATAATCGCGGGAAGGCGCTTCTCCCGTCGCCCCCACCCCTCGCCCGTCCCCCCCTGCACGAAATATAATCGCCCACTTCCCCTGGGCGACGAAATATGGAAGGAGAGACGCCCGGTCCCACCTGGGTTAAGAAGAAAGGCTTCTCCCGCATTGTCTCTCGAGCGAAATGGAGGAGAGAATTGGACAAGGGAGTTTAACGAAAGAAAACGCATCGGACAGACAGTGCATCCACAACATTGATCCTCCCTCAACTATATACATCTACATCTACATAATACCACGCAAGCCGCCGCAAGGGCGTGTGGCGAAGAGCTCGTATTATGTTTGACAAAATTTCAATTTTGGGGAAGTGAACATTGAATAAATATTTATTGAACATATATTAGGTACAAAATACGCAATGCCAAACCTTATAGTACGCGGGCTACCCAGAAAATTGCCTCCGTTAGGCAATTACAAAACACTTGAATAGATACAGAAAATGTATTAATTATAAGGATTTACCATATCTCTGAACAGGTTTAGAAATTCCTAACTTATTAGTCAGGAGTCCATAAAACGCGAGAATTTATAGTCGTTGACTCCTATGAATCTGTGGAAAACTTTATAAACAACTCAAATGTCGCAAGACGAAAGTTTGGACGAACTCTTTCGTCAATTTCATCTGGAGCAGTTCATTGTTTACGGCAGGCGGATCCCCAGTTCTTGGAAATCGTGGACATTTGTCCATTCACTGCTCAACTGACAACACCAATGGCGCACAACACTGTGGCTCATCACTTAGTCGGTGTACATGCAAGAATATCCTGATGAGTGTCAACAGCTTTGAAGTTTATTGCCAGTAACAATCTTATCAAACGGATTTTTACATGTGGCGGGAATTTCAATTGTATTGTTCATTTTGACTCGTTATTGCATAAACAAACGAAATGTATCGCGGCCTTCCAAACAATGAAGCTCGAGGCGTACTCCCCTAGTGTTTGTGTGTGTGTGTGTGTGTGTGCGCGCCAATGCAGCAAACATTCGGCTACCCCCTCTACACGTAAACATAAGTCAATTTCTGGACAGATCTCATAGTTTAAATTATGCGTTTGAAAGAATTCATCGGAAAAACCACTGAACAAAGACTAAGAAGGACACATGGTATTGAGAGACAGTAATCCAAGAAACCATTAAGGATTGGATATTTTCATGGAGTGCGATAGCATGGGCGGATGTGTGTGAACTCCAACCCTCCATTCCACCATTAAAAATCGACATTTGCCTCACTCTGACAGGTTCGATTAGCAGGCCTCGCCACGGAATTCAGAGAAATGATGTAGTATATTTGCAAAATACGTGTACATTCATATATATTTTTGGACAAGTGCATCATAATTTTGATTGTTAATCTACCAGTGAGTGTACGTTTTGGACGGAGAGGTCTGGAGTACCTTTTGGGAATGAGGCAGCGCGCAGGATCCACGAACACGGAGCGTGCGTAGTACTGAGCGTTGGTCATATTCTGGGGAAATAAATTATCTAAATCTCATATACATATAGGACCTGTATTCTAAGGAAGTTATCTTCTAATCTCATAGAATCAAAGCCAACAAAACACCAGGTTCAAAAGAAATACAGGCTAGAATATTGAATGAATTAGCTGAGGATATTGCTCCGTTTTGAGAACGTGTTTTTTTTAATCGATAAAAGAAGGCTCAGTTCCTCGCGAGTGGAAGCTAGCTCACATAGCTGTCATATATAAAGGCGGCGATAGTGAGAATCCCACCAATTACCAGCCCATATCTTCAACTGTCTTTTACACCGATTACATGCAAATTACTTGAACACGTCATAGAACGTCATGACATTTCTCAACCGCAGGAAGACAATAAGCCACAGCCAGCATGGATATAGGAAGAGCAGATCTTTCGAAACACCATTGGGTCTTTTTCTTCCGGATATCCTTAAACCTGGCGATGACAATATTCAAGTGAAAGCATTATTTTTGTGAAATGAAAGTAAGCACTTGTGCAGTTTTGATGTTTTGTAGCAAAATAGGTCATGAGCTTAGCATAAATTATGACAAAGACGGTTCAGCTTTAAACACGACAGATCTACTCATCTACTTCTACTCAATACCCCGCAACCCGCCACAAGAGCGTGCGGCAGGGGGTGTTAGGGCACCACCCGTAGTTTAGAAAGAAAAAAACCGCATGCAGAAGCCACAAATTAACAGTCCACAACCAAACATGGTCTGTGCATTCATGCAAGAACCCCTCCGCCCCACACACATGCAAACGCACAAACTACCAACAAGCATACATATGAACCTACAAATATACCTGATGTGTCTGCAATTTTCAATTGTGTTCCGACTTGTAACTTAAAGGTTTTTAATATTTCTAGAGGGACTTCGGTTTCTTACTGTTATGACTTCTGACAGATGGAGTCGTATATTTTGGGAGAAGGTGTAGTTACAGCACCCCTTTCATGGAGTGTACATATCAGAAGAAAATTAGGAACCGCCTTTAAAAAAACTCGGCCTTATTAAACGGGTTGTGAGAAAACGCAATGCGATAATTAAAGAGAGGTGTTATTTCTCTCTAGTTAGGCCACATGTGGAATTCGCGGCGAGTGTTAGGGATCCTGGCGAGAAAGTGTGGCCAAAAGAATTCGAACACTGCTTCGATAAGAAGACGAGCGTGACGGGGCCTTTTAAAGGAATTAGGAGTCGCTTGAGACGCGAAGAAAACGAGCGAGACGGTAGCTAGGCTCAGAGCACCCGAAGCCTGCCTACGGCGGTTTGTACCATTCCTCAGCTATGACTTAGGGACGGAGACCACGAGTTGTATGTCCATGTAAATAGTTGAATTTCCTCTTCTTACTTTTCAATTCTGCATTACCTTACTTGTTATGGTGGAGGTCTGTCGTATAATTGGGTGGGGGTTCATTTTTATTCCTTTTTCTCAACAACGAAATACTAATTTTTTTAGGTGAATTAACTCTTAGTTTGCATAAAGTCTCCCTCCAGCATGCGCGCGTGCACATTTTCACGTTGTTCGATGGCTTTTGAGCGAAGACTTTCCCTTCCTCTCCCTTATCACTCTCCCTCATTCACTCACCCTTACCACCTGTTGCTTGCTCACCATCCCACAAACCTGTTCGGTGAATCGCGGGGTATTTATGCTTTCATCTCCATGGTATATATCCCACAAGCTACCGCGAGAGCGTGGGGCGGGAGTACCACCCGTAAGAGAGAAGAAAACCTCATGCAAAACCCACTAATCCATGCTAGTGTACAAGTACAAAGTCGTATGCATTCATGCGAAAACCCTTATAATTTACACGCATTCTCATACAATGTGGATGTCGAACACATGAGTTTAAATGTGACTCAAAGGGAATTATTATTATGGCCCCACACTATAATATAGGTAGATCAGACCACAAAGACAATTAGATAAGGGAGATAGATTCCAGTACAGATTTATACGATTACTCGTTCGCTTCCCGGACAATCGGGAATCATAATAGTAAGATATCCAAGTGAATTTTGTTTCAGCCGAGAACCAGGTTAAACGCTGCGTAGACCTCTAGTGCATTCGTAGGTGTATACTAGTTTCTACTATACGTACGTACGTATCCGAATGTGTGTAAATTAAGTTTGCATGCAATTAAGTAAGCATGAATTTTACGAATTCCCCTCCGACTTTCATTCCTACCTCCAGTTCTTCCCATGCCTCTTTAATCATTTCCTCCACATATATACGTTGAACAGCACCGGTGACAATGGGCAACCCTGCCTTACCCCTCTTCCTAACACTGCCCATCCGGACTCTCCGTTCCCCACTCGCACCTGAGCAGTATGAGACATGTACAGGTTGCGGATCAGTCTCTTGTCCCTCCAATCCATTCCTATTTTCTGCAATACACGCATTAATTTTTCCCAATTCACTGTGTCAAACGTCCTTCGAAATCTGCGAAACAGCCAAACACGTCCTGATTGTATTCTATATTCCTCTCGATTAGTGATCTCATTACTGCAACGGCATCACGCGTACCTCTTCCCTTCCCAAACCCAAACTGATCATTCCCTAAGTAACCATTTGCCTTACTCTCTATCCTTTTGTTGATGATCCTGAGAATAACTTTAGCTGCGTGGGATATCAAACTTATTGTTCTGTAATCCTCACATGATGTAGCATTTACCTCTTTCGGAATCGGAACTAACACTGATCTTACAAAGTCTTCCGGGCAGATTCCTTCCTCATAGATACAAGTTAGTCCATATAGACTCTTCCTCCCACATTTTCCTGCACATTTCGGTAGTTCCTCAGGAATGTTGTCAACCCCCATGGCCTTATTGGGTTTCATCTCCCTTAACGCCTTTTCTATCTCATCGACGAGAATTCCTGGACCTAAGCTATTTTCCTATACGCCATGTTCATTTTCTATGTCTATCCTTGTAGTTCTAAGTTTTTTACCATGCAGTTCTTCTATGTATTCCTTCCATCTCTCTTTTCATCCTTCGGATCTTTTATGTGTCAGCTATTTTCTTACCCCAATTATCTTGAACTGTTAGGACAGATCTTTCCTTCTTACTTCCCGATAGTGATTTAACCTTGCTGTAGAGCGCACCAATTTCAACCTTCCACTGTAAACTTTCCATATCCTCGCATTGCGTTTTCCACCATGCTTCTTTTGCTTTATTCGTGGCCCGTCTCAATTTATTGTTTAATTCTTTGTACTTCATTTTGCCTAACTCTGTGTTTACATTCTTTCATTTTCTTCTCTCATTCGCCTTTGTAATCATCTCATCCGTGACCCATAGTTTCCTTATTCTTTTCCCGTTAACGGTTCCTATAGTGTCTTTTGCGGTTTTCGTATATCACTTTCTTGATATATTCTCATTTTTCGTCGATAGTACTCGCCTCTTTACCGTCCTCCATGATTATCTCTACAGCCTGTTGATACTCCTTCCTCGTTAATCCATTTAATGGATTAACAAGGAAGCCGCCTCTGCCTTATATTTTTTAAACAGACGCTACAGTTCATACTAACTAAATTGTCGTCATAGTCCGCATCCGCTCCCATGTGCAAATTTATCACACTGTTCCTAAACTTGTACCTAACCAGAATATATTCTAACTGATACCTTTCTGAGTCACCTGACATTTTCCATGCATACCTACGCATTTTATTGTGTCTAAACTAAGTGTTGGTAATGACTAACCCCTCTCTTCTAAAGACCTCAATGGCATTATCCCCGCGGTCATTCCTTGTGCCTAAACCGTAGTCCTTCACCTTATAACCATATCATACTTCGCCTACCGTCGAATTCCAAGCCCCCATCACCTACAAATGTTTTCCTGCAGGAGCACACACGATTATATCCTATCGGCTTCTTCCTCCTTATGATTGCTCGATGGTATTTAATCTCTACTAGAAATATTCTACCTGTTGCTTGAGCTATGTTGACTACGATTCTTCCTACCTCCCTATTTAGTATTACGGCAACCCCTCGTTGACTCTCGTCCCCGCTGCTGTATATTATTCTATATTTATCACTCCAGTAATCGCCGCTATCCTTCCATCTCACCCCGCATAGACCTAAAAACTCTATATTACCTCTTTCCACCTCTCGCTTAATGTTTTCTAATTTGCCTGTCCTCAACATTGTCTTAACATTCCATGTTCCTATTCTAATTTCTAACCTAATTTCATCATCTTCTTCTGCGTCTTCTATCCTACTCCTGTCGGTTTTCCCCTGCAAGGGTTTCGTGGGATAAAGACCGCGGAAGCCTTCCTCCCCGCTGCCGGGCACGACATGCTGCCAATAGGGTCGAGTCCTATAGTTGCCAGGACTCAATTTCTCATTAATTTCTATCATGAAATTCTTGGGATTAATAATTGAGGTGGTTTCTTGAAGCCTTCCTCCCCGCTGCCGGGCACGACATGCTGCCAATAGGGTCGAGTCCTATAGTTGCCAGGACTCAATTTCTCATTAATTTCTATCATGAAATTCTTGGGATTAATAATTGAGGTGGTTTCTTGTCGATTTCCTCAATAGTGTTTTTAACGTGACACCATCACTCAGTGGCCGCCCCACTGGGGTCCGACGCCTTTGCAGCCTCCTCACTGAGGAACAGACGCTGCGTGGACTACCTTTCGTCTGGCTCCTAACCTTTGTCCTATCTGGCATGGGTGACCCTACCAGGAGCAATTATTATTACTCCCGTAAGCACAGCTCTAGGGGTCATTGGAACGCACAAGCCCTTCCACCACCTCAAAGTTATGTACATATATGCACACACAAGGCACACCATCCCCGTGTATTTTTTCCGCGTCTTTTATGATCCTCACGCAGAAAGAGCGCGGGAAGGGCCGATGGCCTCTTGGCCCGGAATCATTAAAGGTTGCATCCCTCCCTGCCCCTGATCGCACTTCCCCTCCCATGGCGCTTCGCCTTTTCTCTCTCGGAAATCGCATGATTGCCACCCTACCCCCCTCTCCCTCTTCGGGCCTTCCTTCCACTCCGTCAGCGAGAGCTTCCAGTCCATCATGTTCAGGCTGCACACGATGAGACAAAATGATATCTGAGCTCCAGTCTCCATCGCTAGCACTAGGGTTAACACCAAATTGAACACGTATCTTACCAGAGGGCTTGGGTTCCATTTCCGGGTACGCCTCTCTGGACACCCTCAGTTTCACCCCAGCTGTGTGATTTTTCAGGTAACAGATATTTTTTTCTGGGAAACTATAGGCGACTCAGGGAAAGGGATTGCTCCCCCAAAACACCCTGATGTGTGAATTCCACACGGCGATGGTTACAGCATTCATCTACATCTACATAAATACCCTGCGAGCCACCAAAAAGGTGTGTGGCAGGGGGTGTGAATCAGCAGTGTGAAGCATTGGATCAGCCCCACCTATCATATCAAACAATGAGGATCTATGCCATGGCAACTCATTTGTTCTGCAGCGTCTTTGTCAAGTCCTTGTCCATGTATCAAAGATAGCGCAAACAAAGGAAATATGTTTACAAATTTATTTAACATCGTATAGAGCAAATATATTTAGGCACAAAACATCGTCCTACTCAAGTCTGAACAGTGATGATTGGCCTAATATTTCCCCATGACGAAAAAATAAAAGCTTAACAATGTATAATATAAAACAAAGCCACAGGCCCTGACGAATTCCCCTCTAGAATACCGAAGTAACTTGCTAAAGAAACCGCAACTTTTTTTCATGGATATTTTACAAATGGAGAGAATAAGGTTTTGTGCCTCACGATTGCCATCCCTAAATAGCAACGGGTAAAAACCTACCCCAGTTTAGAAAACCCTAGTACAGTAAACCATTATTTTTGAAGAATCTTTAATAATCGTTCACAGGAACAATGCGAGTCCCTCAGCGATTGTTCCCATGCCTGAAATTTGCAATGTCTTCTCACGGAATCTAGCGCCAACTGAAAGGCATCAGTCCACAGACATCGCCAGGCCCTGATCAAATGCATGCTCGCGTGTACAAAACGATAACCTCAGAATTATCTCCTTATTTGGGAATAATATTTAATAAATCCCTCGGTATAATCACTCAGTACACAAAGATTGGAAAGTAACCAATGTAACTCCAATATTTAGAAAAGGCGACAGAGAAGATCCGTTCAACTACCGACCCACCTCTCTCACTTGCATCTCATGCAAAATTTTAGAGAAGATTATTTCAGTAAATAAAAACTTAAATCATAACATATCTTTATTCCTGAAGTTTACTTACAAAAAACAACACCGTTTCCGAAAGGGTATATCTTGCGCGGTAACATTTCCTTCATGATATCTTGGTCTAGGGTGATAATAATGTTCCGGCCGATGTTATATTTCTAGATGTTAAAAATGTTATTTGATAAAGTCCCTCAAAAAAGGTTGCTCCAAAAGTTGGAAAGCTATGGGTTAGATAAGTTTGTAAGGGACTGGATTAATCATTTTAAAACAGGCCACAAGCAAAGGGTCGTAATAGACGGAGTATCATCCGACACAGTAGTATGCGTCACTTCGGGTGTCCCACAAGGAAGTCTTTTCACCCGCTATTGTTGCTTTTATACATTAATTACATCGGGTCTCGGATTTCCAGTATAATTTGCCTATATGCTGACGATGCAATCATATCTAGGGCAATATCCAGTCATGAAGATGGAGTATCATTAGCTAACCACCCTATTGCAATTCAAAAGTGGTGCGAAACATGGAGGCTTGAATTAAATTTCAATAAATGTGTTTTGATAAATTTTTGAAGGAATATTATTTCACCAGAAAACACACTGTACTTTTACAGGGAACCAACATTGCACACGTAGAATCGGTAAAATGCTTGGGTGTAACGATAACTACGGATAGGTCCTGGAGAATACGCATTCGTCAAATTTGTGGAATGGAAAATGAAAAATTAGGATTCATAGAAAGAATACTTGGGAATTGTAACGAGAGGGTCAAGGAGCTATGTTATTTCGAGTTATTTGTAGGCCCCATATCGAGCATGCTGCAAGTATATGGGATCCTCATGAAACAATACAGGCAAATGCACAGTTTTGAAATTTCGGAACGAAGGAAGTGATGAGTAGGACATACAGGTAAATTATTAAATAGAGGGTTTAGTGCTAAATACAGCCGACCAAGTTAAATATACCTGAATTTGGGGGTAGTTCTAACACCACGCCTTTAATGGGGTGCACATATCAGGACAATATGCGGATCCGCTTTAAAGAAACGTGGCTTCGATAAACGGGTGATGGGGAAATGTAATGAGAAAGCTAAAGAGAGGTGTTATTATGCTCTGGTTAGACCACATTTGGAGTATGCCGCAAGTATTTGAGATCATTAGTTAGTGTTTGATAAAAGAAAAGGAAAAGAGTTTGATAAGGTCCTGAGATAATCCGCCAGATCCGTCCAAAAATTGTTACAACGGGAAGATGAGTGTGACGGGCCTTTTAGGGGAATTAGGCTGGGAGCCACTTGAGGTGTGAAGAGAACAAGCTAGACTTAGACTATTTTAAATGTTCAGAACAAATGAGTTAAACGATGACACTAAAGGTCCCAAACTATTTAGATAGGTCAGACCATAATGATTAGGGAGATAGATTCCAGAGCAGATAGATTCAAATAGTCATTTTCCCCGAACAACCAGAAATCATAGTAGTAAGAAACCAAAGTCGCTCTAGAAATGTTAAAAAAAATTAATTTACAAGTTAGGAAAAGATTAAATGTTGCGTAGACATAAGGTATATTCGTAGGTGCAGGTGCATGTTAGTCGATAGTATATGCATTTGCATACGTGTAATTTGTAAAGGTTTTTGCATGAATGTATACGACTTTGTGGGTGTAGATTGGCATTAATATGTGGGTTTTGCATGCGGTGTTAATACCTATTACGGGTGGTGACGTAACAGCTCCCGTCGCACGCCCTTGCGGCGGATTGCGAGGTGCAATGTAGATGTAGATGAGTGCCACCGAGTAATGTTATGTTGCCCTTACTTCTCTTCATATATACCTACATCTACATAATGCCCCTAAATCCTCCGCAAGGGCATGTGACGGGGGTGTTAGGTCGTTACTGGTAAAAGAGAACAAAACCACATGCAAAATCAATCATTCAATCAAATTCATGCAAAAATCCTTTCCACTCACACGCATTCAAATACATACACTATCAACTAACAAGCAATTACACCTTAGGGTGTAGTAAAAATTTGTCCAATAACGTGATAGCTAGAATTTGACAGGTACTACGGCGGAATTCCACTGCCACATGGGCATATGGGCATGCAACATAAACGGTCTCCTAAAAGGACACAGGTAGGGAATGTGACATAAGGCTACAGGTAGCGGGAGGGTCCCCACACAGAGAGAGACGAGGGATGGATGGGGAATATTAATACCAGACAAAGCAGAACTAGTAATACTGTAACGAGCACTAAATTATTTAATGGCAGTCCCATGCGGTCATGCGAGAAGAAAGGGTTATGACAGTAAATCACCCGAGATTAGTGATGGTGGATGCATTTCAGTAGAACTAATTATACCCAAGACGCTGAGGGTGGCATTTTGTGGGATTTTTGCTATCTCTAACCTTACAGTTGCTATCCCGTATCGTCCGTGGGAAGGAGGAGTCCTTGAGTCTGCTACTTCTGGCATCTATATGCTGAATTTTATATATTTGATCCAAGCGACCAATGTATTATGTTACCTACCCACATTTCCGAGTCATCTGCGTGCAGGGACAGGGCCTCATGCTGTCCATAACTTTGAAGGATGTCATACACGTAGGTAAAGATTTCAAGAGATTATTTGGCCCAAGCACTGATCTCTGTGGCATGCCGGCAAGGATCCTCTGCGCCCCGGGGTCAACTCCAAGTCGCCGTACAGTGGATGATAGATCAGGTGCGAATGCAGTTGGGTGATCTTCGTGGCCCACGTCAGCAAGTGGAAGCGTTACATCTTTAACAGGAGAGCCTGGTGCTAGACGGGATTATGCAATACCTTTGAAATGGCGAAGAATGCACTGGCGACCACCTGCTTCCCGACGCATTCAGAAAACAGACACCAAATACGCTCTTGAAGAATCAATATATCGTAATGCCTCGGTACCTATATTATGCAGAAAAAAGTAACCGCCAAAAGTTTTTAATGGCAACTCAGACGATGGGAACTCATCGTCCCAGACTTTTGACAGCATTCATCGCTCACTACCTTAGCGTCCCCTGCAAGGAAGGTGTGACACTCGTATAGCACCAAATATAAACCGCAGCCCATCTAAGTAAGCCCTTCCTAATCTCTCTTCACCCCTAGTCGCATCTCTGTACCTCGCTCTGAAAGCCCTTCTTACTGCGAAGGAGGGTTTCAATGCCTCCAATGATATCTGCGTCTTTTTATTGACCTTGCTCCTCCTCTCGCTCCAAAAACACGATCACTTCATTCCTCAATTGTCTGTCTGGTCGTCCAATGTGAATGCGAGAGCCCGAACGTGCGGATTGCCATTACTTGTACACAATGCCCCTCAAGTCGTCTCAATGACGTGTGGCAGGGGGTGGTAAGTCACCAGCCATTCTTCATATATTCCTTCTATTTCTTCATACGCATGTTACCCCGAGATCCATCCGAAAACCGAAGTGGAAAGGGGGCGACCGAACACCATTCATGCAACATGGCTACACATATTATGAGTATTACATGGTTAGCAGCTGTTCCTGTGCCTACACAAAGGGGACAAGGAAAAAACTATAACATGCAAACACATGAAATTTACAATTCGGATTAGTTACGTGGGTAATTTAATCGGCGTTGATTATATGGTATCTACTATGAAATAGTATTATTTGTTTTCATCGTAAGGTGAGAAATTTCTTTGTTCCATAAATGTTTATGTTTATTAAAAATCCATGTCATTCTCTTCCAGACTGCCTAAGTAGAAGGACCGTGCCTCCAACTTCTGCTCCCGCGGAAGCTGTGCTACCCACCTCACATCTGCCTGCTTCTCACTCACGGCTCAGTAGTGGTGCACTTGATGTGTCTGCTTGTCCTGTTGTAGCTGTAATGATAAGTGTTCCATCTCTTTTATTTATATTTGATTCCTTTTAGTGCGAAATGATCGACACAATCTCGAGTGTGGAATCTTAACTGTTTGTGTGAGCGGAGTAGTTTGCTTTTGGACTTTGATTAAGTGTATTATTGGCCGTGCAAGTCTCGTTTCGTGGTTCATATCTATTGTTATCGATTTTTTTTAAATATACCATATTTCTGTTTTCGCTGGTTTACTACATGTGGCTTAGAAAATCCACTGACATCTCCATTACGTCTGATGGGTTAGGAAGGCAGTTGAAGGTGTCCATTCATTTATTTCCGGGAGTTTGAAAGTCTTAAGGTTTTAGGTTAGTTTTTATTTATTTGACAAAAATATGAGTCAGGGTGGTGGCTCTGTGGAGGTCTCCCGTTGCCAGGCTCGAAACTTCTGATGAATGCGAGGTTATTCTTTAGACCTGTGTTGCCATTTTCAAAGTAATTGCGGGTGATACCGCAACAGTAACTTTTGACGGAGTCACTCGCTAACATGCATTGCAATGCAACTATTTCAGAGAGTAAAAATCATTCGCCTTGACCGGCCTACCATAATAAGTTGGGTCCGATAATATGTCCTTAACATCCTCAGGCTTAGCTTACCTCAAATTTACGCAGAAAATATGACATGTATTTAAGCCTACGGTCAACTAGTGGCTCCCATCCTAATTCTTCCAAGTGTCGCGACACCGCTACCTTGTTCATAACAATATTTCACAAACCTAGCTGCTCTCAGTTACACTCATTTTAATTCCAAAATTAATCCTACTTCGCGAGGATCCCATGCACTTGCAGTGATAAGGGAGGAGATGGGACGAGAGGGAATGGGAATGGTATAGAATTGATCGTATAAGAGTTAGCATGCGTGTAAGTTGGAAGGTTTTTCGCATGAATATCGCATTAGCCTCTGTGGGTGTAAGTTTTCATGAATTCCTTGATTTGGCATGTGGTCTTGTTCTCTTTTACGGTGGTGACCTAATATCCCAGCCACACCCCCCTGCGGCGGCTTGTAGGGTACTATGTAGGTGTAGGAGGGAAAAAGGAAAAATATTTGTTTTAAAAAATATCAAATAACGTACAAACTTGCATAAATGTTGGATGAAGACCCAATTCAAAACAAGGCTCAATTCACCGAACAAACTACGAGTTACTTACTATACGAAAAAAGGAATCAAAATTAAGTAAAATTACCCGTACGATAGGGCTCCACCAAAACCAACTAATCCATCCACTTTCGGTCGTGAACTGTCATGAAAATCATAGAAAATTTTGGCTTGGCGGATTTCGAGGAGACCGACGGTAATTAGACTCTGAATGTGTAACTCTTGGATCCAATATACTCGGGTGATATTTATCAGTTGTTGGGATGTAAATGATGTTTTCATGTCAGTTACCTTAGAATTGCTCACATCGTTGTTTTTATTTCCATAGAAAGGAATGGTAAGCTAAGCATTAAAATTAGAGGGTATGAAGAGAGTAGTTAGATAAGTTCGCTTATTTCGCGAGTATTTTAGCAGGGGATAAGCATATTAGTAAGAACATTAAAGCAACAATTATGTATATTGAATAAGCTTGTAAAAAGGGAAATTTTTAGGGACCTTTAGTAAAGATATAAAAAAAGACTGTTGAGAACTATGATATGGATCACCGGTAGGAACGCCACCAAACGTTGGTTGTTGCGACAAACGGATAAGCGTACATCTACATCTACTCAATACCCCGCAAGCCGCCGCAAGGGCGTGTGGCGGGGGGTGTTAGGGAACCACCCGAAATTTAGAAAGACAAAAAAATCGCACGCAGAAGCCACAGATTTTTCGTCCACAAACCAAGCATGGTAAACTGCTGCGTAGAATGCTGATGTTTATGTACTCGTGAGATGGCCTCGCTGCCGCATCCTCGAGGGCTTGAGAAGGGAAATTTTAGGGCACCAATCATACGTGCGAAATTAATAGTTTTGAAAGGACTATTTCAATAACTCATTTGAGTACTCTCTTTGGTGTGATTAAAAGTTAACAAGTGCATAATCATACCAATATTTGTGTGGAGGTGACATGATTGGGATTGTGCATTCATGGTTGGTGACCTAACACCCCTCGCCACGCACTCTTGCGGCGAATTGTGGGGTTTTGTGTAGATTTTGACGTATCCAAGAGGCAATGCGTTCTTGCGTGTGTGTTTGTGTGTCTTTGACCTCTGGAAGGGAATCAAAACGCATGAAGAAGGTTTAAACAATCAAGCGGTAGGGAAGACTGATGGCCCCATGCGGTGATGATGAACTATTAGGAGGGAGAGGATGGCTCCCCCTTCCCCTTCGTCTGATCATCGAGGCTCCCGAAGAGGGAGAGGATTCCTCCTCCGCCTTCCTCCAGAAAAGCCATCAGTCAGGTCAGGAGAGAAGGCCGTCGGGGAAAGAGGCTCTCTCCCTCCGCCGGCGAGGGCTTCTTCCTTCCCCCCACCTGGCCAATAGCAGGGTGGAGATAAATGGGTCCACCCCTGCAGCCTCCAGGGGATCGACCAGCCGACAGGTACGACATCGATTGAGTGGGCGGAGGCAAGGGGTGCTGCGATGGCGCGCCAGTGGATGAAAATGGAAGGAGGCAGGCATCGCCGGCCCTGGCACGGAGTCGTAGGGATGCCATTAACGCCACCAAGTGCGAAGCACTATTAGTACAGTTATTCACAGTAGTATACGGTCAGAGTAGGTTGTCCTTGGGTCCATGTACTGAGCGCGCCTTCATTCCAAAGCACCACCTGCAGGAACTAAACGGCCTCATGACGCAATGTTACAGTGCGTCATTCTTTAACTCTACATGCCTCCTCTTCGAGCCTCCCTTCATTCCGGTCAACTTGTGCCCATTCTCTTTTCCTCCTTCTGCCTCGCTCACTACGTGAACATTACAACATCGACCTATATATCCCGCGATCCAACGAAAATGTGAGTGGCAAGGGGTGCAAGCACCAGCAGGTGGGATGAGTGAGGGGGATATGGGAGAGGAAGGGAATAGAGAAAATACATTCACTAAAAACCTCCAAAAAATTTGCATATTTATGTGCACGCCGGCGAAAAACTTTGCTCAAAGCAAGCGCATAGTCACTCAATAAAATGATTATGGGTTATACGAAGAAGAAGGGAATGAAGACCAACCACAACCAATTATACGACATACCTCCACCACTTCAAGAGAGGTGGCATCATCAGTAGAAATTTAGGAGTTTAGATAAATTATTCTAACATAACTTCCCCGTAGATATAAATAATTGTGATATAAATTTCAATCACAAAAAATTGTAAAAATAATTTCTTAGAGTTATAAAAAATTCTTTGCTGGATTGACCTTAGCAACCGGTAAACATAAATCATGGCAAGTGGAAAAGGCAAAAGCCCATTCATTTTAAAAAATTACTCCCAAAAAGTCATTGCTGACTGTTAATCTTGGAGCATGTCTGTTCATTACGGCAGCTGACATTCTCCGTCTGTGCTCGTGATAGAATATGAAGGAGTCAAATGTTTACCATAATGCCTTCTTGTTGGTAGAGACGGGGAGTCTGAATTGACACTGTTAAAAAGAGTTTGTGAGGCAGGGTTGCCCATTGTCACCGGTGCTGTTCAACGTATATGTGGAGGAAATGATTAAAGAGGCATGGGAAGAACTGGAGGTGGGAATGAAAGTCGGAGGGGAATTCGTAAAATCGGTTAGGTTTGCTGAAGATTAAGCTTTAATTTGTCAGGCAGCCAAGGGGCTGCTTAGTGAATTGGAAATTCATTGACAGACATATGGGATGAGAATCAATATCAATAAAACAAAGGTTGTGCGATTTTCCAGAAAGAAAAAGGTTAAGCTAAACATTGACGTTTTCTTTTTAAATCAAACCACTTTGTCTTTCCACATAAACTTTTTATTCTCACAACCCAGGTTTCGCTGTAGCATAACATCGATGATGTTATGCTACAGCGAAACCTGGTGGGAATAGAAAGTTTATGTGGAAAGGCAAAGTGGTTTGATTTTTTTAAAAAACGTCAATATGAAGATTTTCCACCAAGTTACGCCAGAAACTGTTTTATTTGTTCTGCTTAACATTAAAATAGGAGGGGAAAAACTAGGGCAGGTAGAACAGTTTACGTATATTCAAATCGTTCATGACCAACATTTTGAAAGTAGTGAAGGCATGAGAAAAAGAATACGTTCGGCAAAGAAGATTTCACGAGGATTTCACAGGGATAGTTGAGTTTGTTAAATAAAGGCTCACCAACGCCTTGGTATGGATTGTGGTTTTGAACGATAGGGAAATGTGGTTGCTGAGGCAGGAGGATAGACGCAGACTGGAGGCTTTTGAAATGCGGGTGTGGAGCAGGATGGAGAAGGTGAAAAGGAGCGAAAGGAAAACAAATGAGGAAGTACTGGAGATGGTGGGTGAGGAGAGGGTTTTTTTTGGGAGCAAAATCTAAGGAGGCAGGAAAAATGGATGAAAGGCGTATTGAGCGGCAGTGGGATGTTGAAGACTGTAATAGAGGGGAGAATGTTAGGCAAACGAGGAAAGGGCAGGAATATGATGTGGTGGTTGGATGGAATGAAGGGAGGGTGGAATTAATCGGAAATGAATAAGGGTTTCATGTTAATGTTGGATGGTAGGTTGTGTTTTTCCTGGGAGAGACAAGGGAATTGTTTCTGCACAATTTGGTGTATTGCGTTCATTGAAAACCTGCTTTAACCGATGAATTACCGATAATAACAATTACTCTGCTGGGGCAGTCATCTCCAATGTATTTCATCTACATTTTACATAGTGATCCGCCATTAGGGCATTTGGCAGGGGGTGTGAAATTACCGGCGATGCTGCTGCCATCCTTAAACAAAAGTTTCCAGTTACTTGCGCAAAATTCGCGCCAAGAATTGCTGATTGCCAACCAAACACACGAAGGAAGCCATCTCAATTGTGTAAATCCGAGTAACCTCTAAATGAACTTCTACTTAAGTATGATTATATCCTCACCTGCATGCTGCCGCGAGGGCAGGATTGTTACCTCAACAGACATTAGCTGCGATTGGTGATTTTAAACATTTGAGTGGGATTTTATTTTCGGCAAATCAAAACTGATGTTTATGGTGCGGCGGCGGCCAATCTATAAGGGTCCGGGACGGAGCCGAGGCGGTCTGGAGTGCACATACCTTCCTAAAAGGGTTACTTACGTCGCCCTATCTCCCTCTCTCCCATTAAATGAAAGAGAGAGAGAAAAAACACCGTCCGGTCGGGAAACGAACGCTTTTCCCACGGTCTCACAAGTGGATTGGAGTGGGTGGGGGCGGGGACAGAGGGGTGGGGACAGGGGATGGGGGGGAGTTCGTGCGTGTGTGCGTGACATCTCCTCAGGGAATGCTTAAATGTGTGCTTGCTTTATCTTGGGGGCTAAAAGGGGTCGGAGGGAAGAGGGTGGCGGGAGGAGTGTCCTCACGGGCGGCGTGTGTCCCGTACGAAACGGCATCTCCCGGCGTACGAGAGAGGACGATATCTGGAAGGCGAGAAAGAGCATAAGCGTGTAGTCTCGATAAAGACGGAGCAGAAGAAATAGTCCCTCCCCGGGCCCTGTGTCGATGGGGAGGGGGTGGTGCTCGATTGGAAGGGGCGGGAGTGCCGAGTTTCCCCACGAGGCGAACGATCCATCCGGGGAGAGGCTCCTCGGGATCGGGTCACCGCAGATGCCACCGGGGGCGTGCGGATGACGGCGAAGCCTCCATCCGACAAATGGAACCTGTTCTGGTCTAGCACCGAGGGATCTGTGTCGGGTTGACCGTGAATTGTTGGTGCTAATAGGCGAGGGACGGAGGGCAACCACACGCAGATTTTTATTTCAAAAAGATGCATTTTATACTTCCGATATTTTAACTGCTCGTCCATTCAACGTTTTTTGTTCTCTGTGTTGTACGGTCAGCATTTTCGGTGCGCAAGATTTCATCAGGAAGCGTGATAACGTCTCTCGCCCAAACCCCTCATCAAATGCCTTTGCGATTAATTAATTAATGAACTATTTGTCTTTATGTGTGATTTTATCCCTTTTCTTATCTATATTCTTATGAATATATACGAATATATAATCGTATGTAGATGTACACATGCATGCATTCAAACAGGAGTGTTCACTAAAAACTACATGCAGTGATGTAAGATACGTTTAATTGCCAACAATACGGTGGTTTACAGAGATATCAGTATACCTAAGGATAAGGTAAATTTAACAGCTAACCTAAATGCTATAGAACCCTGGTGTGACACTTGGAAATAAGAATTAAACTTAAAAAAGTAGGTAGTGATAAATTTTTGGAAAAAGATCAATTCCCTCCCAAACGCCTAGTGCATTGGGGACAGCGGAGTGGAATGCGTCGACTCAATTACGTACCTAGGCGTTACCCTCACTCACACCTCTCCCGGGTGAAACACACACGAGGAATACGTGGAAATACTAACAAAAATACCAGGACCAGAAGAGTACCACGTAAATGTGATGAAAAGGTCAAAGAGAAATGTTACCTTTCGTTGGTTGGGCCTCATTGAGAATATGCTGCTAGTATGTGAGATCCTTACAAAATTGGATTGGTTGCCGATATAGACGGCTTGTAGCGTAGAGGAGCTAGATTTGTGAAACGGTGTTATGATAAACTTAGCAGCGCATCCAAAATATTACAGCAGCTAGGCTGGGAACCACCCATTAGAGAAGGTTTAAAATTCTGATTAAATCTCTGGTATTAATTGGAAAGACGTCTCACTAGAAGTTATGTTGAAAATGCATTGTTAACAACATCATACTACGGCAAATGTCGTTTTTTCCACGAACAATGAGGGATCAGAATAGGTGCCCGAACGTGACAGGGGGAAAATATATTCGGGTCAAAATTATTCCTGTGTATGTCACCTACTGCCACACACCATGGTGGTGATATTCAGGGCACCAAAAGATATTTAGATTATATATATATAATATATTTTGTTTATATGTATTATTATTAGGTAATCTACCGGTTGAGGTAAGTTTTTGGATGGACACAACTATCAAATAAATATTTTGTAACTCCAAACAAAACCTAATCCAGCAACCTACTCAACAGCAAATTTCATGAAACTGCGGGAGATGCCGCAACGGTAACTTTTAACGGGGTCATCCGGCACGTGTAGCATTACAATGCAACAATTTCAGAGTGTAAAAATCATTTGCCTTGACCGGGTTCCCGGGGCCGGAGGGGTTTCCGTAACATTAAATGAGGGATCTTGAAGAAGCGTAGTCAACGTACACAGAGCAAGCAACGGATAGAATATTACTCGTAGAGATTAAGGCAGAACCGACGCACTTGCTCATTGTTCAGGTATACATGCCACCGAGCAACCACAAGGAGGAAGAAGTTGAAAGGATGTACGATGAGTAAGAGGATATCATCGCGTGTGTTCCTGCAGGGAAACATTTGATAGTGATGGGGGATTGGAATGCGACGGTAGCCGAAGGAATAGATGGTGGTGAGGTGGGGGACTATGGGTTAGGCACGAGGAATGAACGCGGGGAGAAAGCAATTGAATTCTGCGGGAGACAGGGGTTAGTCATCAACAACACATGGTTTAGACACCACAAAAGGCGTAGGTGTACATGGAAAATGTTAGGTGACTCAGAAAGCTATCACTTAGATTATATTATAGTTAGGTACAGTTTAAGCAACAGTGTGATAAATTCGCACAGTTTCCCAGGAGTGGATGCGGACTCTGACCACAATTTAGTTGTTATGAAATGTAACGTCCGTTTCAAGAAGATAAGGCAGAGGCGGCGGGTTAGGAAATGGAATGTAGAAGCATTAAATGAAACGAGAAAGGAGTGTCAGCCGGCCGTTGAGAAATTGATGGATGACGGTAAAGAACTGAGTACTATCGAAGAAAAATGGGAATGTATCAAGAAAGTGATATCGAAAACCGCAAAAGACACTATAGGAACCGTTAACGGGAAAAGGATAAGAAAACCATGGGTAATGGATGAGATTATTGCAAACATGGAGGAGAGAAGAAGATGGAAGAATATAAACACAGATTTAGGCAAAACGAAGTACAAAGGTTTAAACAATAAATTGAGAAGGGCCACAAATAAAGCGAAAGATGAATGGTGGAAAACGCAGTACGAAGATGTAGAAATGTATGAGGCGAACGGTAACTACGGCCGTATGAAATAATGGGAAGGTTGACCCCAGCCGTACTCTTATAAATGGGATTTCATTATATAGTATTCCTATCCACTGCCCATTTATAAGAATACGGCTGGGATCAACTCTTCCCATTAGATGTAGATATGATTGGTTTACTGCAGCCCTCCATTCGCCTCTATTTAATGTCAATTCCCTCAATCCCTCATACTTTTTCTGTTTGACGTCTTTTTTAATTTGTCCTATGTACATGTCTCATGGTCTTCCTCGTGTGATATTTCCTTCCATTATATTCCTAATCAATCCATTGTGCCTCAATGTGTGTCCAATCCATCTATTTCTTCTTTGCCGTGGAGTTCTCCATATGATTCTATCCTCTTCTGCTCTTCTACATACTTCCTCGTTCCTTACTTTGTCTGTACATTTAATCTTCTGCATTGCACCATGTTTCAGAGGCTTCTATTCTTCGCTGGTCCACTTTTCCAATGTTCCAAGTCTCGGAACCATAGAGTGCCATGCTCCACACGAAAGTCTTGACGAATTGTTTCCTTGTTTCCAGCCTTAGGTTCTTTGAGCAGTGTAATTGCCTCTTCTTCATAAATGCGTTCTTAGCTTGGGCTATTCTTAGCTTGATGTCGGTCGAACTTCTTCCATCCCATGTTGTGCTGCTGCCCAGGTAGATGAAGGATTCCACTTGTTCTAGTTTCACCCCTCGAATTGTGTTATCTGCATTCAGCTTTTCTCTTCCGCACACTAGGATTTTAGTTTTCCTCTTGTTAATGTTCATATTATATTTGAACTCAGCACTTGATCCGTAGCACTTAGAGGTCCTTAGGAGGTCCTCTCGCGTTTCCGCCACTACTGCAATGTCATCTGTAAACCGGAGCACGTTGATTTCTTCTCCATTTACCTCGACTCCTTTGATACCCAATTCTTGTGTTTCTTTTATTTATTCTTCTTGTTATTCTATATATTCAAAGTCTTACTCCTTTGTTTATTTTGGCTTCTATTTTTCTCCCGTTTTTCGTTTTCATTCTTGTTACCTGATTCTTGTATAGGTTATGGATAGTTCTTGTGTCGTCGTAATCCAGTCCACGTGCTTCTACTATCTTGAACATCTTGTTCCATTCGACGTTGTAGAAGGCCTTCTCCAAGTCTACGAATGCAACGTATAATGGCTTATTTACTTGTCTCATTTTTTCCGCCAGAACTCTCACGCTGAGAATTGCCTCTCTTGCTCCTCGGCTTTTCCTGAAACCGAATTGGTTTTCTTAGAGGTTTCCTTCTATCCTTCCTTCTATTCTTTGGCTAAATATCCGAGCAAGGATTTTTGATGCTTGAGTCGCCAGGCTCAATGTTCTGTGTTCTTCGAATTTATCTTTTTTCGGTTTCTTCGGCATTGCAATCATTAACCTTTTCTGGATGTGTTCTGGTATCTTTCCGCTGTCGTAGCTATCTTTGATTATTTCAAAGAGGGCATCCTTCGCTTTGACCCCGAGTGCCTTGATTATTTCTCAATTTATTTTGTCAACTCCTGGTGCCTTGTTGTTTCTCAGGTCTGCCACGGCTCGCTCGAATTCACTTATTAGTATTTGAGGACCCCGATCGTCTTTACTTGTCATGCCTTCATCTTTAATTAGGCCATCTTCTAGTGGTTTGGGAGCTTGATAGAGCATTTCAATACATTCTTTCCATCTATTCCCAATGTCGTTGTCATCTATTCGTATTTTTCCATTTGCGGCTCGGATGTTTTTCGATTTTGTTTTCCTTTCTCCGAATCGTCTCTTCACTAGTTTATAAGCCATCTCGCTATTTCCCTTTTCATGTTGTCATTAATTTCCTCGCAGCAAATTTCTATCCATTCTTCCTTTGCCTTCTTGCACTATCGCATTACCTTGTTCTGCAAATGTTTATAGAGGCCTTACTCACTCTCGTTTCTTGGATTCTTGTATTTTCTTCTTTCGTCTATGAGATCTCTTATTTGAGCTGTTATCCATGGATTCTTAGATAGTTCTGCCTTACTCACAAGGAGATCATCTGCAGCTTTGGTAATTATATTCTTCATTTCTTTCCATCGATCGTCTGTGCTGGTATTATTTCCTTCTATTTCTCTTTCGTTGGCCGCGGTGAACTTTTCTCTTGCGCTCTTTTCTTCCAGTATTTTTGTGTTCCATCTGGGTTGTTGTGTCTCTTTCTTCACCTTCTTGTATTGCAGTCTGCTGCCCATGATCACCAGGTTGTGATCGCTATTTATATCTGTGCCGGGGTAGCTCTTACACTTCCTAACTTGGTTCTTGTATCTCCTCCTAACAAGGAGATAGTCTATTTGGTATCGTCCTTTGTCTCCGGGCATCTTCCATGTGTATCTTCTTCTCGGATGTTGATCGAAGATGGTGTTCACCATCTTCGATCAACTTCGAACTTCGAACAACGAAAACACTACCATGTTTTTATCGTTGCAGAATTCTATCAGTCTCTCTCCCGTGATGTTTCGTTTTCCCAATCCGAAGTATCCCACGCTACTTCCCTCTCGCCTCTCGCCGACCACAGCGTTCCAATCACCCACTATGATGAGGTTTTCCTTCCCTTTTACTGTTTCTAGAACCTCTTCCAGTTGTTCGTATACATCTTCTATTTCCTCTTTTGAATGGCTGGATGTTGGCTACACCTCGACTATCACTGTGTCTGTAGGCTCTCCCTCTAACCTTATCAATAGAATCCTGTCACTGCATTTCCAGCACGATTTGACTCTTCTTCCCCATTCATTCTTGAATATGATGCCCACTCGTACAATTCTCGATCATCTCCTGAGTCACCCTGTATCCGTCGCTTTAGAAGTCGTCGGCCCCGCCCCATTCAACCTCGCTCGCTCCTAGGATGTCGACTCCGAATTTTTCCATATTCATCTTGGCATTCTCCAACTTCCCGCACTCTCCCAATGATCTCACGTTCCATATCCCTATCCTGCATTTATCCACCTTGACTGATGTTCCCCTCCCAGTAGTCCCCACCCGGAGATCCGATCGGGGGACTATTTTACCTCCGGAATATTTTACAGGGAGGAAAGCCATCGTGTCACATTTTGAATGCCAGGCTGCATATTCCAGGGAGAATAATGTGGTGGTTTCCCGTTGCCTTCCACATCGCAGTACTGCGGCCGATACCGTTTTTTATATGTATTACATTTGTTTGTTTTCTGAGGTGCTTGGGATTCATCTCAGAACATAGAAAAATATATAGGAAACACGTAAATTGACATTTCAAGTTTCCGCCTTTTTCTTAGACCTACTTGAGCTCAGACTCACTTTTTTGCATCTGTTTTGTCGTCCAAGTGTTATATTAAACTTGGAAGTGCTTCTATATCATACTATATTTATCTGTTACCACAGCCACAGTTATCGTCCCGAAAGTCGGTTTGATAGGTGAGGATATAATAGTTCAGCCAGAAATAAGCCCAACGGCGTGTGGATGCCACACCTTGGCAGAGTAATAAGGGGCACCTGGGAAGTGTGGCATTGCTCAGTCCCTAACTCATTAGGGGTCTGCCGATAAAGGTTAGCGTAGGGCAGACTGAAATCGGGGCGGAGGAGCCCTGCCCGATGAAGCCCAGGCTTGCCCCCGTACCTTTCCCCTCCCTTCACCGTCCACCAGCCGGACCTTAATCATCCCTCTCCAAGGGGACCCCTCTTGGGTCTAACCGCAATCCCATAAGCCCCTCTTCCCACCTTCCCGGGAGCGCCGCTTCGAGGTTTCGTGGATCTGCGGCTGAAGATCATGAGAGCTTTGCATTGCTCCGCACCAGGATCCTTTTTATTCTCTAGAAGATGGTTAACCTTCGAAGGGTAAAAAAATTCTAAGAAGAGAATAGTTTCAGCGTGCTGCCGCCGTTCAGTTATTTCTGTTTTCCGTGGAAACTGATTCTGCAAAATCCTATTTTTACGAAATGTTTGTTTCCGCAAAGGGAGTGCACACGATGTGAACCATTTCGGTGACCAAATGGGTGGGTGAGCGAAATTGGCCTTCGAGGAGGACGCCGCTTATTCACTGCATCTTTTTGCTTTGCTGTTCGAGGTATTGAATGCAGGTGTGACGTAGCGGTGGTTTGCAGAGTAACATCAACGGTATTTCTCCTTCGCATGATACTTGCCATTTTTTCATGGGGGCGCTAAAAATGGTGGCATTCGCCAAACGTATAGTCTTTATGCTATAGTCTATTGCTTAAAGATATAGTCAAAGGTATAGGTGAAGGAAACATGCTTTTTATCTTTAGTAAGGCCTCACATTGAGGATGCGACGAGTGTATGGGGTTCATTTCATAAAATATTGATTACAGAATCGAATATGGTAGAGAGAAAAGCCGCTAGGTTCGTGAAAAACTCTTACCAAAAGACACAAAGCCTTATGCACTTAAAACAAAATTTCAGGTAGGAACCTTTAGATATGCGAAGACTCAGGGCTAGATTAACCTTTACATGTGTCCTTGGAGAGGAGAGCGTTTTATGTCGCATATTCATGTGGTAGTGGAATTTCGCCTTGCTACTTACCAAATTCTAGCTTGAACTATATGGGATGAATTTCTTACTGCATCCTAACGTGCAATTATTCGTTAGATGATAGCATATGTAATTGTACGCGTGTAAAATGATAGGATGTTTCTTTGAATGTATGCACCACTGTGGGTATGGGTTTGCATGTATGTGTTCATTTACATAATACCCCGCAAGCCGCCGCAAGGGCGTGTGGCGGGGGGTGTTAGGTCACCACCCAAAAAAGGGAAAAAAGAAAAACCGCTTTCAAAACTAACACACACATGCAAACCCAAATCCACAGTAGTGCATACATTCATAGAAACATCCTATCATTTTACACGCATGCAAATACACATCTACCTCCCCTCACTCCACAAGCATGCAATTACATATGCTATCATCTAACAAATAATTGTATATTAGGATGCAGCAAGAATACTATCCTAGAACGTGCAAGGTAGATTTTAGTAAGTAGCGAGGCGAAATTCCACCACCTCAAGAACGTCGCGTGTTAGTTTTGAATGCGGTCTTTTTTTCCCCCTTTTACGGGTGGTGACCGAACACATGCCCTTGCGGCGGCTTGCGGGGTATTATGTAGATTTAGATTAAACTTACTATATTACAAAGATATAAAGCGTGTGGTTCTGCACCCGACATTGGTGGTATAATCAGGCCCCCTAAATTACATTGGAAGGGCCGAAAATTGTCACAGAAGTAGAGATACTGTCCAACTGATAGATTCAGGTATTCGTTCTCCCCGCCACAACAATAAAAGCGGGACACCTAAGAAAATAATAGGTACACATTGTCAAAAATAGGAGATTGCGTAGAATACTAACCGGTAATTTTAACTTATTTTCTTGTCCTCTTTGTGTAGGCCCAGGAATAGCTACTAACCATGTAATATTCGTAATATGTGCATGATTGATGTTCGGTCAACCACTCTGCACGCGATTTTTGGTGGATCGAGGGGTGCCAGGTGCATGATGAAATACAGTGAATATATGCAGAATGGCTGGTGACCTACCACCCCCTACCACATGTTCTTACGATTCCTTTCGGGGTAATATGTAGATGAATGTACCTCCTCTCCGGAGTCTTCCATTGGTAACTCTTCTCGTATTCTCTTCAATTACTCTCTTCATCAGTCCAAGGTGTGTCTCAAAATGAGTCAATAAAGGCCATCCCATCTACTTACTTGCTCAATTTTCCTGAAAAATCAATTTTCCTCCCTGTGGCGGGGGGTGTTAGGGCACCACCCGTAAATTAGGAAAAAAAATCGCTTGCAGAAGCCACAAATTTAGAATCCACAAATCAAACATGGTAAACATTCATGCCCGAACCCTTTCGCCCCAACCCTTTCACACGCATGCAAACACACAAACTACCAACAAACATACACAGTCATAATCTTTGAATTTTTAATTTTGTTCCGACTTGTAACTTAAATGTTTTTAATATTTCTAAATGGACTTCGGATTCTTACTATTATGATTTCTGATTGTTCTGGGGAATAATGAGTATTTGAATCTATCTGTATTGGAATCTATCTCCCTTATTTTATCTTTGTGGTCTGATCTACCTAAGTAGTGTGGGGCAATTATAATTCCTTTGTGTCATCGTTGAACTCGCTGGTTCTGAATCTCTCCAAAAGTCTAAGTCTCGCTTGTAGTCTTCGTATTTCAAGGGGCTCCCAGCCTAAATCCCCTAAGAGACCTGTTACACTCGTGTTCATGTTATATATATTTTTCACGAATCTGGCGGATTTTCTCTGGATCTAGTTCTTTTCGCCAGATTTTCTCCCAAGGATCCCGAATACATGCGGCATATTCCAAGTGTGGTCTAACTAGAGCAAAATAACACCTCTCCTTAACTTTCTCATTACATTTCCCCACCACCCGTTTATTGAAGCCCAGTTTCTTCAAAGCGGATCCGCATATTGTCCTGATATGTGCTCCCCATGAAATGCGTGGTGTTAGAACTACCCCCAGATATTTTACTTGTTTGGCCGTAGTTAGTACTGAACCCTCTATTTCGCAGTTCATGCCCTGTTCGTCACTTCATTTGTTCCAAAATTTCAAAACTGCGGATTTGCCTGTATTACGATATCTGACTCGTATTTCTGAGGATTGATTGATGATCATTGACATCCACGTAAATACGCCGCGATTCACCAAACCAGTGTGTGGCAGGGGGTACAAGCACCACCAGGTGGGAAGAGTGAGTGATATGGGAGGATTTGGGAGAGGAAGAGAAAAGGGAAAAATATTTTTTTAAATCTACCAAATAATGAGCAAACTAGTACACGTAGTCCGTGCAATAAATGCGCGAACAAGTGCAATCTGGCGGCCATGACGCGGACTATAGCCCCGTCCACTAGTTGCCTGAGACCCAATGAGCCGTCTGTGTTTCCCGGATCTTCGAGCTGGGCATATGGTGCCAGTTATGTTAGTTTCTGTTGTCCATGTTTTTACTGTTTGTCGAAAATCGAAATTGACGAAAACAGGAAATTACTGAAATGTTGACAGCTATTTACGGTGATAATGCTCTGAAGAAAACATCTGTTTTCAAGAGGATTATACGTTTTAAAGATCGCCGACAAGACGCCACGGATGATGCAAGGTCGGGACGACCTTCAAATCACATGTGTTGACGACAACATTGATCGTGTGCGGTCCCTTGTCCTTATCGATCGTCGAAAAACTGTCCAAACGATAGCTGATGAACTGAATTTAGGGAAACCAACAGTGCACAGTACTTTAACCGAACGTGATGGATGGATCCTTCACTATGATATGCACGTTCAGCATTGATTGTTCGCCAGTTTCTGACGGCAAATTTAATCACCATACTTGATCATCCTCCTTATTCGCCAGATCTCCCACCCTGCGACTTTTTCCTATTCCCGAAATGCAAAAATCTGATGAGGAAAAATCATTGGGAAGATGTGGGTGCAGTCAAGCAAGAAACAACGAGAAAACGAAAAAGCCTCACTGCCGAGGACTTCCAAGGGTGCTCTAAACAGTGGAAAAAAAGAAGATGGAATGAGTGCATAGCAACGAATTGAGAGTACTTTGAAGAGGAAACTGTGAAATAATGAGAAACTTTGCCGAATGCCTTTTTAAAATCTAGAAATATAGCATCAACCTGAATGTTATTTTCTCCCGAAACCAAAAAATCATGAACGAAAAGTGACATTTGGTCTCGCAAGATCTACCCTTTCGGAGTCCGTGTTGGTAATTTGTAAGTAAATTCTGAGAATCGAGGTATTTCATGATTGTACTTACAATTATGTGATCTGATTCTAAAGCCTTTTGGAGAAATCTCCTCGTCTGCAATGTCTTGCGATAACTAGCTCTCGGTTCGTATAATTATACCAGCTTCGGTTTTCCTAATAATGTGGTCCAATTCGGCTATTTTGTTTTTCAAACTTCGGTAGTAGATGAAGAAATCTGCATGTCCGGGTTTTCACCGCGTTGTTGTTTGAAGCCGACAACAGTTTCGCCGAAGTTTCATCCGGCGTCTTCAGGTCGAAGATTCTTCGAACTGAAGACGCCGGATGAAACTTCGGCGAAACTGTTGTCGGCTTCAAACAACAACGCGGTGAAAACCCGGACATGCAGATTTCTTCAAGCCACCGCCGCGAAAATCTACGCAGCCATATACTTCGGTAGTAGATATTAACTACGGAGATAGGTTTATTCTTGATCAATTCATTTTGATTTCCATTTTTGATGCTACTTATTCCAGAAGTTTTATTTACCTGCTCATTTTCATGTGCCAAGTCTAATATTTCATTGGAAATGTCGCGATTCTTGTCGCAATTTATTTGGCAATGACCCATGTAATGTTCATTAATAAATTCCCACTAATTGACCTGCCAAATATGCTAAACTGTTCTTATATTCTCATTAATTCTAGGCGCTCCCGAACGATTAAGAGACTCTCGAAAAGATGCAAGGACAGGCCGCAAGTCCTGTCACCTACACCCTCCTTGCACAAGGGCGCATAGCGTTAGGATGTCAGACTCGGAGAGTGTTTTGTGGAAATTTTATCTTGTACACCCCTTTTTTCGACAGTGTGTACCTATTATTTCCTTAGGCGGTCCACCCTTTTATTTTGGTCGCGAATGGTGCGCGGGAAAACCGAATGCTTGAATCTATCAGTGCGACAATTTCTCTAATTTTTTTTGACAATTGTCGACCCTTTCAAGGTAATTAGGGGCCTAATTATATCTCCAATGTTGGACTTACTTTTAATAATCAAACCACTTTACTCTTCCACATAAACTATGTGGTGTGGTGTGGAGTTTATGTGGAAGAGTGAAGTGGTTTGATTATTAAAAGTCAGTATGAAGATTTTCCACCAAGTTACGCCAGAAACTGTTTTATTTGTCCAATGTTGATACAAAACCTTACGCTTCATGTCTTTGTAATAAGTTTAATCTAGCCCTAGGTCTTCGCATATGTGAAGGTTCCCGCCCCAGATTCTGTATTAAATGTGTGATGCTTAATGTCCTTAGGTGCGAGTGGTTCACGAACCTAGCGGTCTTTCTCTGTACCCTATTCAAATCTGTAATGAATGTTTTTTGAAAAGGATCCCGAGCGCTCGCAGCATACTCCATGTGAGGCCTTACTAAAGATAAATAGCACGCTTCCTTCACTTTTTCGTCGCTACAGCTTCCGACTATACGTTTGACGAATTCCAGCTTTTTTAGCGTTCCTACACCAGCCGTGAGTATATGTTTTCCCCAAGTAAGATCCGATGCAATGGTGAGATGCCCCCCAATAATTTTATTTCATCCACGACGCTCATCCGAATACCTCCCAGTGTGTAAGTTGGTGAAGTTTGGTTTTGATTTCTATTTTTTAAGAAATGCATGGCGGTACATTTATTCGTATTTAATTCCAGCCCCCATTATTCACACCATTTTTTATTATTGTTTAAGTCAGTTTGTAGTGAGTCACGAACTGCGTCATTCGCTATTTCCTGGCAGATTACAGTGTGGTCGACAATTAATCTTATGCTGCATTTTATTTTACTGGTGATGTCATTAATGTATCTAAGAAATAGTAGTGGACCTATGACGCTACCCTGTGGGACGCCGGATGTCACTTGCACTTAATTAAAGCTTGAGCCATCTATCACTACCCTTTGTTTGCGGTCAGTAAGGAAGTCCCGAATCCAGTTTATTACTTTGTTTTTTATTCCGTACCATCGCAATTTGTGAATTAATTTAGCGCGTGGAACTTTATCAAAAGCCTTTTCGAAATCCAAGAATATCGCATCTACCTGTTTGTTTCGTTCCCCTGATTGTAGAATAACGTGTATACTGTTTCACGTGGTCTCTCCTTTCTGAATCCGTGTTGTCTGTTGGGTAATGAGTCGTGAGTGTCGAGGAATATCATGACGTTACTAACAATAATGTTTAATTAAAAATTGGCAATTTTCCACAAAATAAAATAAATTATTTTGTGGAAAATTGCCAATTTTAATTAATCATGATTTCCACTATGTCACGCTTGAAACGTCTCTTTTTATAAACAATAATGTCTTCCAAGACTTTATAGGAGAGGGAGATTAACGATATTAGTCGGTTATTACCGGGTTCTTATTAATTTCCGCTTTTAAAAATAGGTATAATGTTGGCTATTTTCCAGTCCAAGGGAACGACACCTTCCGAAATCAATTTTTTTAATATGTATTTAAAAAAATGCGCAGTTTCAGTCGCGAGCTCTTTCAGTACCCTTGCGGGAATCCCTCTGGTCCGGGTGATGTATTATTTGTTATGTGTCGGAGTTATTTCCTGCTACCTGCAGCGTTGGGTCACATTCCCTACCTGTGTCCTCGGAGAGGAGAGCGCTTTATGTTGCATGCTCTTGTGGTAGTGAAATATCTCCTTCCTACTTATCAACTGCTAGCTTGCACGATATTGGATAAATTTCTTACTGCATCCTAAGGTGAAATTATTTGTTAGATGATAGTATATGTAATTGCATGCGTGTAGAATGAAAGGAGGTAGATGCGTATAAAATGATAGGATTTTTGCATGAAATTATGCAACACTGTGGGTATGGATTTGCATGTACGTGTTGGTTGTGAAATCGGTGTTTTTCCTCTTTTACGGGTGATGACCGAACACCCCCCGCCACACGACCTTGCGGCGGTTTGCGGGGAATTATGTAGATGTTGTTTCGTGATTTCTTCGCGTGTAATTCTAATGTCATCCATATTTGCGAAAGGTGTGAAGTGGCCTTCAATGGGCGTCTCACTTTCGTTAGTGTACACGCTTTGAAAGAAATTATTTAAAACATTCCCATTTTGGTGCTGTCTGTATCTATGCATTACCATTGCTGTCTTTCGAGGGATTCTATATTTCGTCGTTCTCCCTGCAATGGCCTAACGTACGACCAGAAAGCTTTGGGGTCATTCTCCAACTAATCGCACAAAATCTTTCTTTTGAAGTTTTTTAAGGCGCTTTTCTTTACTTTCTTTGTTTCTCTACGATGTGTTTAGTATTTTTTTCGTGCACTTTCAGAAGTTGTTCTGTGGCTGTTTTTCAAAGTGTTTTTGTATTTCTAGTGAAATTTCCTCAGTTATATGAAACCCCTTCTAACCTCTCTGTTGTGCCGTCGTGGTTCGTCACCATCATTTTTCTCTTTGCTAAGGATATATATCTCAAAACCGTATCTAAGTAATTCCAATAAATGCTGTCATATTGCCTGTCCCAGCGTAGTACGTTTTCGAAATGCGCGTAGGCTTTTTCTACGACACGCGGCTATTACTGTGGGATTGAAGAGCATCTCTGCAAAAAGGTGGCTCACTGCTTGAGAACCACCGCTTTTGCGAAATACGTAGATCGGAAATATCTTAGCAAGACAAACCATGAAGTAACCTGCGCAGCAAAATCGAAGAGGCTACGTCAAGAGAAGCCTTGCTCTTTAATTTTTGAAATGAGCTTAACATGATTCCTCTATGCATTGCTTTCTCGTTTAAGCAGCCATGAGCAAAAAAGAAACGAATATATTCGTTTCTTGATTGTATCCATATGGTTGTCAACTGAAACTTTATGCTATAACTGGTTAGCGTGAAAATCATTTCCTTGTGCGAGTCGAATCATCGAGTCCCATCTACATCTACATAAATCCACCGCGATTCACCAACAAGGTGTGTGGCAAGGGGTGCAAGCACCACGTGGGAAGGGTGAGTGATAAGGAAGGATATTGGAGAGGAAGGGAAAAGGGGAAACATGTTCAGTAAATCTATCAAACCACGTGCAAATTTTGCGGGAAGGCTTAATTCAAAACAAGGGTTAATTTCACTCAATAAATTAGTTATGTGTTAGGCGAAAAAAGGGATTAAAAATGAACCACAATCATTTATACAACAGGCCTCCACCATAATAAGACAGGTCATGCAGAGTTGAAAAGTATGAAGGGGAATTTCCACTACCACATGGACATTGCAACATACAACGGTCTCCTACCACATAGGGCACAGGTAGGGAATGTGACCTGACGCTGGAGGTTGCGGCAGGGTCCCCCCACAACAGAGAGAGACGAGGGATGGAATGGGCAACTTAAAAAGGGAAAAGGCAGAGCAAGCAATACTGTAATGAGCGAGCACTACAGTCATTAAATGGCAGTCTCACGTGGTCATACGGGAAGGGTTTTGACAACAAAACACACGATATTAGTGAAAAATGTATTCGGATCTGGAAAAAAACCTAGGATGGCGTAGAGGTGCACTGCCGCCTTGCTTCTTTGACCTTACTGCCTGCCCTTCCATAACACTGCTTCCCTCCCTTGTCCTCGCTCGCTTAGGAGTCGTCCATCCCTCCCTTGAATGGCTGCTGCAGAGGGAAAGCCGTCCCAAAGGAATCCTTTCCAGGAATATTCATAAATGTCACCGTCCAACCGCCGCGGGGGACACACACTTTCCCCGCTAATGAACGCACTGGAAATAGCGCCGGCGCCAAACGCTTTTAATTGCAGACATCCTACGGGGATTCCCCCCCTCCCCCAATATATGCATTTGTCCCATTCTTCTTAATGGGTGCTCACAGGTGGCATTTGCGGGCACAGAAGGCGTCGTTCATTAAACTAATAGGTTCCGCATTTCCTCCCTCCTACTTGCCACGTGACTCAGACAATCGACAGAAAGACAAAGCGTCCGTGGAGAATCCAGGAGATGACACCTTCGAGTGAAACCTTGGGTCACTCATTGACGAAATCCGCCAATCGCCGTTCCCTCTCGATGTTGGGACCGATATTCGTTTAAAACCAATTCACCCGGTGACTCCCACGGGCTCATGTCGTCCGTTCTAATCTCGCATCTTTGCGTTCTTATTTCGCCTCAGTCAAACCTAATAAGGGCTTCCTCTCGAGTTCCTGGGATTCCTCTAATATTCCTCGTATCTTGAGAGTTTCCCCGATCAAATTAACCCACGCCGCACTTCGGTAAACTGGACGTGAAACACGTGGAAAAACAAGGAACCTTGTACAAAAAGGAGAGAGGTGAGCACAAGAATTAGAATATTTTCAGTGACACGGTCACATTCTGAAGCGTTATCTACTGTTTGGATGAAAACATACTACTAAATGGTATAATGGTTCATTCCATTTACAGGACGTAACTTAGATTGTTCAATTACAAAAAATTTAGAGCATTAAAACACCAGAGTGCAAAGTGTTTGAAAGTGAGGAGGTCATGTAAGGACAGCTCAAGCCATAAATGAAATGAAGTAATATATAAATACATATGCATGTAATTTCTACAAGACCCTAATGGTAAAGAACTTAGGCCAACAAGACTAGAGATAGAAAAGGAACTTGATGTATAAGAAGATAACTTAGGTCCAGGCAAACTCTACGATAAGATAGAAAGGGCATTAGGGGGGATGAAAGCAAATAAGGACGCGGGGGTTGACAACATTCCTGCGGAACTACTGAAATGTATAGGGAAATATGGGAAGGAGAGACTATATGGACTGATTCGTCGCATCTATGAGGAAGGAATCTGGCCGGAAGATTTTGTGGGATCAGTGTTAGTTCCTATTCCGAAAAAGGTAAAGGCTACGTCATGTGAGGATTACAGAACAATAAGTTTGATATCCCACGCAGCTAAAGTTGTTCTCAGGACCATCAACAAAGGGATAGAGAGTAAGGCAAGTGATTACTTAGGGGATGATCAGTTTGGGTTTAGGTAAGGAAGAGGTATGCGTGATGCCATTGCAGTAATGAGATCACTAACCAAGAAGAATATAGAACACATTCAGGAGGTATTTGCCTGTTTCGTAGATTTCGAAAAAGTGTTTGGCGGATTGAATTGTGAAAAACCAATGTGTATATTGCAGAAAATAGGAATGGATTGGAGGGACAAGAGACCGATCCGTAACTTACACATACCTCAGACTGCTCAGATGCGAGTGGGAAACGGAGAGTCCGGATGGCATTGTTAGCAAGAGGTATAAGGCAGGGTTGCTCATTATCACCGGGGCTGTTCAGCGTATATGTGGAGGGAATGATTAAAGAGGCATGGGAAGAACTGGAGGTAGGAATGAAAGTTGGAGGGGAATTCCTAAAATCGGTTAGGTTTGCTGATGACCAAGCATTAGTTGCCCAGTCAGCCCAGTCAGCAAGCATTGCTTAGTGAATTGGAGGTTCAGTGCGATAAATATGGGATGAGAATCAATATTAATAAAACAAAGGTTATGCGATTTTCCAGAAAGAAAAAGGCTAAGGTAAACATTAAAATAGAAGGGGAAAAAATAAAGCAGGTAGAACAGTTTACGTATCTCGGAAGTGTTTTGGACCAATACGGTCAAAGTAGTAGGGACTTAAGGAGAAGAATTGCGCTAGGCAAGGAGGCTTTCTCAAGGAGGAGGGAGTTGATGACGGGAACGTTGTGTAGGGAGGTTAAGAAAAGACTCGTAAAAACTTTGATATGGAGCGTAGCTATGTACGGCGCGAAAACGTGGTCACTGAAGCAGGAGGATAGACGTAGATTGGAGGCTTTTGAAATGTGGGTGTGTAGAAGAACGGAAAAGAATGAAATGGACCGAAAGGAAAACAAATGAGGAAGTACTAGGGATGGTGGGCGAGAAGAGGTGTTTGTTGGGAGAAATCCTATGGAGGCATGAAAAATGGATGAAGGGGTTATTAATCGGCAGTGGGATGTTTAAGACGGTAATAGAGGGGAGAATGTGAGGAACAGAATAGGGATGTTTGACGGGTTGAAGGGAGGAAGGAAGTACACTGAGATGAAGAGGGACCTGATGTTAAGTAGGTTGCTGGTTGTTTTATTAGGAGTCACAAAATATTTATTCTGTAGCTGTGCCCATCCAAAAACTTGCCTTAACCGGTAGATTTCAAATCTTTCTCTTGTATTCCTTTCGGTCCATTTCACCTTCTCTATTCTTCTCCACACCCACATTTCAAAAGCCTCCAATCTGCGACTATCATCCTGCTTGAACGACCACGTTTCCTCGCCGTATATAACTACCCTCCATGTCAAAGTTTTCACGAACCTTTTCTGAACATCCGTACCCAACGTCATCAAATTCCTCCTCAGCGTGAAAGGCTCTTTCCCTAGTGAATTTCTTCTTCTTACTTCCCCACTGCTTAGACCATTTTGGTCTAAAAATACTTCTGAGATACGTAAACTGATCAACCTGCTCTAGTGTCCTTCTACTTTAATGTTAAGCTTAGCCTTATTCTTTCTGGAAATGCGCATACACTTTGTTTCATTTAATTTTATTCACATTTCATAATTATCGCACTGAATTTCCAATCACTCAGCAATACTTTCAACCCCTTGACTGACTGACAAACTGGACCTTTGTCATCAGCAAGCTTAACTAATTTTACGAATTCTCCTCTGACTTAAATTTCCGCATCTATTTCTTCTCATGCTTCTTTAATCATTTCCTCCGCAATCTCCTCTAAGCTGCACGCGATCCAATTTGGTAATTAATCAAACTTCGTGAGGATCCCACATAATTGCAGCATATTCTAAATGAGGTCAAACCAGCTAAGAATGACATTTCTCTTTGACCCTTTCCTAACATTTACCAAGTGCTCTTCTAATAAATCCTAATTATTTCTTAGGTCGTCCACATATTCCCCGCATGTGCTTCACCCAGGAGAGATGGTGAGTGAGGGTAACGCCTGAGTCTACACATTCCATTTCGGCGTTCCTGACGCATCAGGGGTTCGGGAAGGAATTACCCTTTTTCCAAAAATTTATGACTACGCACTTTTTTGTGTTTCTAATCGTCGACAAATAAACGTAATTTACTCATGACTATGAAGTCCATGTCGTTAGCGTAAAGTAGGAATAAAAGAGGTCCGACGACACTTCCCTGAGGGACCCCTGAAGTAACTTCTACTTAATATGAGCTATCACTACTCTTTGCCGACCATTCAAAAAGCCTTTAGTCGAACACCGGATATTTTTATATATGCCACATGCTGCTAGTTTTGCGAGTAGTTTACTATGAGGTACTTTGTCGAAGGATTTCTTAAAATCTAGAAAAATCGCGTCCACTGCAATATTGCTCTGTCCCGAAATAAGAATATCATAAACAAAAGGCGCAAGTTGTGTCTCGCAGGATCTACCTTTTCGGAAACCGCACTGATTTTTCATTAATGAATCCTGATTATCGAGGTGTATCACGATCGAACTAGCAGCTACATATATGTTCCATAATCTAGCGCGAAATGGATGTGAGGAAAATAGGTCTTTAATTCCTCGGTTCCTCCTCCGCTCTGTTTTTAAATACAGGTGTTTCATAAGCCGTTTTCCAATCTCTGGGAATCTTATGATCTACCAGCGACTTCTTATATATTATTTCTGGATAAGGCGCAATTTCCGAAGCTAGATCCTTACATATTATTAGGTAATCTACCGGTTAAGGTAGGTTTTTGGATGGACACAACTATCAAATAAACATTTTGTGACTCCCCACCTAGCACACAAATCTACATCAGGTCCCTCTTCATCTCTGCGTACTTCTTTCCTCCCTTCATCCCGTCCAACATCCCTATCCTGTTCCTACCCTTACCTCGCTTGCCCAACATTCTCCCCTCTATTACCCTCTTCAACATTCCACTACCGCTCAATACGCCTTTCATCCATTTTTCTTGCCTCCATAGGATTTCTCTCAACAAACCCCTCTCCTCCCCCACCATTTCTAGTACTTCCTCATTTGTTTTCCTTTCGGTCCATTTCACCTTCTCCATTCTTCTCCACACCCACATTTCAAAAGCCTCCAATCTACGTCTATCCTCCTGCTTCAGCGACCACGTTTCCGCGCCGTACATAGCTACGCTTCATATCAGAGTTTTTACGAGTCTTGTCTTAACATCCCTACTCAACGTCCCCGTCATCAACTCCCTCCTCCTTGAGAAAGCCTCCTTGCCTAGCGCAATTCTTCTCCTTACGTCCCTACCACTTTGACCGTGTTGGTCCAAAACACTTCCGAGATATGTAAACTGTTCTACCTGCTCTATTCTTTCCCCGCCTAATTTAATATTTAGCTTAGCCTTTTTCTTTCTGGAAAATCGCATAACCTTTGTTTTATTAATATTGATTCTCATCCCATATTTATCGCACTGAACCTCCAATTCACTCAACAATGCTTGCAACCCCTTGGCTGACTGAGCAACTAATGCTTGGTCATCAGCAAACCTAACCGATTTTACGAATTCCCCTCCGACTTTCATTCCTACCTCCAGTTCTTCCCATGCCTCTTTAATCATCTCCTCTACATATACGTTGAACAGTACCGGTGACAATGGGCAACCCTGCCTTACACCTCTTCCTAACACTGCACATCCGGACTCTCCGTTCCCCACTCGCACCTGAGCAGTCTGAGACATATACAGGTTGCGGATCAGTCTCCTGTCCCTCCAATCCATTCCTATTTTCTGCAATGCACGCATTAATTTTTCCCAATTCACTCTATCAAACGCTTTTTCGAAATCTACAAAACAGGCAAAAACGTCCTGATTGTATTCTATATTCCTCTCGACTAGTGCTCTCATTACTGCAATGGCATCACGCGTACCTCTTCCTTTCCTGAACCCAAACTGATCATCCCCTAAGTAATCATTTGCCTTACTCTCTATCCTTTTGTTGATGATCCTGAGAATAACTTTAGCTGCGTGGGATATCAAACTTATTGTTCTGTAATCCTCACATGACGAAGCCTTTGCCTTTTTTGGAATAGGAACTAACACGGATCTCACAAAATCTTCGGGCCAGATTCCTTCCTCATAGATACTACGAATCAGTCAATATATATGGCCTTCTTCCCACCTTTCCCTAACCATTTCAACATTTCTACAGGAATATTGTCCACCCCCACAGCCTTATTTGCTTTCATCTCCTTTAATGCCCTTTCTATTTCATCGTCGAGTATGCCTGGACCTAAGCTATCTTCTTCTACGTCATGTTCCTTTTCTATGTCTAACCTTGTCGGCCTAAGTTCTTTACCATACAGTGTTTCTATATATTCCTTCCATCTCTCTTGGATTTTTCCTGGTTCAACTATTATCTTACCCCATTTATCTTTAACTGTTAGCACAGATCTTGCCTTCTTACTTCCCGATAATAACTTAACCTTGCTGTATAGAGCACCAATTTCACCCTTCTTCTGTAAACTTTCCATATCCTCGCATTGCGTTTTCCACCATTCTTCTTTTGCCTTATTTGTGGCCCTTCTCAATTTATTGTTTAACTCTTTGTACTTCATTTTGCCTAACTCTGTGTTTACATTTTTCCATCTTCTTCTCTCATCCATCTTTGCAATCATCTCATCCGTTACCCATGGTTTCCTTATCCTTTTCCCGTTAACGGTTCCTATAGTGTCTTTAGCGGCTTCCAATATCCCTTTCTTGATACATTCCCATTTTTCTTCGATAGCACTCAGTTCTTTACCGTCATCCATCATTTTCTCTACAGCCTCCTGATACTCCTTCCTCGTTAATTCATTTACTGCTTCTAAATTCCATTTTTTAACCCGCCGCCCTTGCCTTATCTTCTTGAAACGAACATTACATTTCTTAACAACTAAATTGTGGTCAGAGTCCGCATCCGCTCCTGGGAAACTGTGCGAATTTATCACACTGTTCCTAAACCTGTGCCTAACCATAATATAATCTAACTGATACCTTTCTGAGTCACCTGGCATTTTCCATGTATACCTACGCCTTTTGTGGTATCTAAACCATGTGTTAGTGATGACTAACCCCTGTCTCCTGCAGAATTCAATTGCTTTCTCCCCGCGTTCATTTCTCGTGCCTAACCCATAGTCCCCCACCTCACCCCCATCTCTTCCTTCGCCCACCGTCGCATTCCAATCCCCCATCACTATCAAATGTTTCCCTGCAGGAACACTCGCGACTATATCGTCTAACTCATCATACATCCTATCGACTTCTTCCTCCTTGTGGTTGCTCGGTGGCATGTATACCTGAATAATGACCAAGTTCGTTGGCTCTGCTTTAATCTCTACGAGTAAAATTCTATCTGTCGCTTGCTCTATGTTGACTACGCTTCTTCCTACCCCTTTATTTAAAATTACGGCAACCCCTCGTTGGCTCTCGTCCCCGCCGCTGTATATCACTCTATAATTGTCACTCCAGTAATCCCCGCTATCCTTCCATCTCACCTCGCAGAGGCCTAAAACATCTATGTTACCTCTTTCCATCTCTCGCTTAATATTTTCTAATTTGCCTCTCCTCAACATTGTCCTGACGTTCCAGGTTCCTATTCTAACTACTTTCGCCTTCTTCTGAGTCTTCTGTCCTGCTGCAGTTATTTCTTCCCTGCAAGGGTTTCGTGGGATGACGACCGCGGAAGCCTTGCCTCTCCCGCTGCCGGGCACGACACACGGCCTCTTGGGCTGAGTCCCGTAGTTGCCAGGACTCATATTATCTATAGTGCCCATCATAATATTCTTGGGAATCATAATTGAGGTGGTTTCCCGTTGCCTTCCTTAATAGTGTTTTTAACGTGACACCATCACTTAATGGCCGCCCCACTGGGGTCAGACGCCATTGCAGCCGCCTCACTGAGGAACAGACGCTGCGTGGACTACCTTTCGTCTGGCTCCTAACCTTCGACCTATCTGGCATGGGTGACCCTTCCAGGAGTAATTATTATTACTCCCGCCAGCACAGCTCTAGGGGTCATCGGAACACACAAGCCCTTCCACCACAACAAGGTTGTAGTCCATGGGAGGGATCCTTACATATACGAGTGGGTATTTCATCGGGCCCGGAGGATTCAATAGGCTTAATATTTTTCAGCCAACGTCCTATTCCATTATATTAGATCTCAATTTGGGCATCGGTTGATTGGGTCGGGGGTTTTCTGTGAGATATTATTGAAGACGCTTTGAAAGAAGGAATTTAACAAGTTAGTCTTTTCTAAACTGCTGGTTGCACTTTCGCCTTTATCATTTTTGATTGAATTAACAGTTGACTTATTTCCCTGAACTTCTCTAATGTACGACCAAAATGCTTTTGGATTCTCTTTCAAATTTTCCTTTTTCCTTTCAACCCTTTTCATTTTAAATTCCTTCTTCGCTTTCCGAAATTCATTCTTGACTCGCCCTAGATATCTTCTAATCGTAAGTGATTTCATTATTTTTGTCGCTAGAGATATCATCCCTAATATTTTCCATCTTGCCGTGACATAGCCTTTGACGTCGTAAAGCCCTTCTAACATCCGCGTTGAACTATCTAGGTTCCGTGTTATCTTTTATAAATTTACTCAGAATAAACTTGCTGGCTGCTGAGCGCGTGATCTCAAGAACGTGATTCCACGTATCCTCAGTATTTCGGTGATTATTATCTTTCTTAAAATTAGCGATTGATTCTGTATCACTCACTTTAGGCCATTGTAGTCCACTTCTTTAAACAAGTAAATTTTCCTTTTAGGCTTCTTATTTCGGACCCCATGAAACGAAAATTTAGCATTTCCTTTATGTGATCACTAATTCCTTTTATAGTTAACACTTTTTCGGGAATATTCGTTGCTACCCTCCCCAGAATATTATCGCCCCTAGTTGGTCAAGCGACAAGTTGATTCAATGAGTTCAGCGTAATGGAATTCGATAGCGAGTCGCAGATATCTTCGTCTTTACCGCTCGTTGTAAAACTAAATGTGCTCCAGTCAAAGGATGGGACATTGAATTCTCCACCGATTATAACATCGTGATCACTGTGTTGGGATAAAAAACCTTTGTCTTGCTGATCTAATTCTAGCATTGCATTGTCTCTGTCGACTGGCGGTCTGTAGAATGCGCATACGTAAATTCTTTTGGTTCGAGGGCTTTTAATTGAGCACCAAACGCTTTCCAAACCATTACCCGGAATTACCTCAATCCTGCTGACTCAAGAATTTTTGACTGCAATAAAGACACCGCCCCCGATTCTTTTTGTCTCAGCATTTCTGTAAATGGAAAAGGATTTTGGGAACATTTCACCGGCGACAATATAAGTAGATAACCTCGATTTTCTGTATCAATAATTAATTCTGCGCCAGAACCATGGTCGACGGCATCGTTGAGGCCAACATGGGCCACGACTCGTGCCCAACCTAGAACACTTCGTGCCCGCAGCCGCCGCTGCGACAACCGCCTTCGTCACCTAGGGAACGCCGCCACTAGGAATACACTATGCAATTTTGGATACGCTACTAATTTTATGATTTTCATATCACAGCATTTTACAAACGTAGCTCCTCTACACTGCACGCGATTCAATTCGGCGACTCACGGCCCTCGTGCGACCAGTTGCGATAAAAAACTCTCTGGTGTGCATTGACCCCCTGCCATACATCCTAGTGATTGGCTGGCTGGGTACCATGAATGATATGGTAAACAAAGTTGGTAAACTGACTTGTAACTTGGAGGCCCAGACAGAATTATTATGGCCGCGTGACCTACGAATTGAGTATGACGAAATAGGCGTCGTTCCAGCAGACTCCGTCAAATTCTTCAGTGCTGCCGTCGTATTTGCGTGTGTGTGCATATCCTTATAACCAGAGGCAGTGGCAACCCGCCCGGGCGCCCGAGTTTCGCTCGGTGCTCCCATAGGATGTGACCGCAGGGCGGCCCCCTCCCCAATCCCCTCTCCTCGCCTTCTAGGCGCCTCTGGAACGCGGGAGGGGCGGGCGAGTGAGTGCAACGCTCGGCGGTGCGTGCGTGTGTGTTTGTTCGTCGGTCGGAGGAGGGGCAGAGAGACAAAGGGAATGCACGCGGAGGGGAGAGATTGGCGTGGCCTTTGTGGGCGGCGAAGAGGAGGAGGGGGACGGGAGCGCCCGACCGTTTCCGAAGCTACCCGAGCGAGAGCGGCGCCAGTCCGCCGGGCGGCGACGGCGACTCACGGCCCTCGTGCGACCAGTTGCGATAAAAAAGTCGGACGGTTCGGGTCGTAGGGGCGTACGTCCCGAGACTGCGAGTGTTGTTGCTCGTCTCTTCGTGCCCGTTGGCAGCTTCATGGCGACATCCGTTGAGTTTTCAAGTCGTCAAGACAATGTTTTATAGTTGTCTTCACTTGTCGGGATTGAGAAGAGCACCGATGCGTTGAGAAAGAATTGGTACATTTTGGTGTCGCTATTGAGGGATTTCGGAAGGATGTATTTCTATGTAAACTTGGAAACGAATCGTTTCGACTGTGGCGCGGGCTTGTAACATTCTTCAACCCAAATCAAGTGTTCGTGCTTCGTGTTGGTTGAATGTCAATCTGCTTCTCCTTACGAAGACTAGGCAGGCATTTTGGTGACCCAATCAAAAGGACTGAGTTTCGGTCGCCCATTGTACAGCCGTTACTGTTCCTGGAGGATCAGTTTCACATATTCTTGTAGTTGCTGAGCAAATCTGTGTTGTTTAAATTGGAGGAGCGCCGCATTTAATGAAAGTGAGCACGTGTGTGGACGATTGTGTTCATCGGATTATTGTTGGTGTTCCCAGAGAAGTAAAGTGTTATCATCCGTGGTGCCTCCCTCCTCTCCGAAGAAGAGCCGAGTAATTCGGTGCTTGCATTTTGCTGCCTCGCCCACGGGGCCTTGCGCTGCAGTCCGGCGAGAGAGCGAGCGGGTGACCCCGTTGCTTGGTTGCTATGGCGCCCGGAGGCCATAGGATGGTGGCGCCGACGGGGGGAAGCGGTGATGGCCGGGCGCCTCCCTTTTTCCCACTCCTCACGGCGCTGCTGCTCCTTGGTGTCGATGGCACTTCCATGGAGACCAACGACGTCTTCCTCCTTCCGCCGGCGTCCCCCGGCGCCTCGTCGACGACGGCCGCCTCCGAAGCACCACCGCCCCTTCGCCCCACGGGCTCCCCTCCCACCCCCGGGGACGTGAGCGGATCCCGGTTCCTGGTGCTCAGGCCAGCAGGTAAGGAGGTCCCTTCGCTTCCTCTACTCTGTGGCCCCCTCCCTCACCCGTCCCGGAGGGTCCGGCGGTCTGGGGTCGGCCGGGAGGAGGAGGCGGCGGCGGTCGGCCGGCTGTGGTGGTATTCGCCTCCCCCTCCCTCCCCGCCCCCAAACAGCCCGGCCCCCTAAAACTTGCCGAAGGCGCTGGAATTTTTGTGAAGTAATGATTAAGTTTGCCTTTCTCTTTGTGAGCGGTCAGAGGAGAGTGGTTCTGTCTACAGTCCGGGTAGAAGTCCATTTGTTCCCCCTCGGCGGGCGAGGGATCTTTTTGTAGGGAAGGAGAAGTATCGAGAGGGATGATGGTGGGTGCCTTTCGTAATCCCCTTTAAGACGGTTTCTAAAGGTTCGCATCCAACTCGGGGATTGCGAATTGTCGAGGAATTCGTGGTTGAGGTGGGCCCATTGTTTTATTAACGCAGCGTTCCCAGTACAAATGCACCGGAAAATGGCATGGGGTGTCGGGGTAGATATTGTCTCCCTTGAAATATTTAAGTAAGAGGTTTTTTGTTAACCGGACCAACCATTCCAGAAAGTAGTAAATATTGTCACCGGTAATCGACAAAAATTTTATTTAATAACTGTAGGTCTAATGTAATGTTTTATTTCATTGTGTTATGCATGCATATGCTTAAGTGCACATAGCATTATTTAATACACCCCAGCACCATTGAAAAGTATACAATATCATACATGTTGATTCGATGTTTGTAGGAGTTGTTAAAACAACATTTTGATGTTCGTTTTCATGATTTGGGACTCATGGAAAATTACAGTAATTACATTTTTCAAAGGCCGCACTTATAAAAATTATGGTGCCACATACTGTGGCACAATAATTTCTGTTAAGCTAGCTTACGAGTAGACTCGTGCTATATTTTGGTTCAACAATTAATAAGCCTCATTTTCAACGATTATTCTCCACAATGAATAGTACGCGTGTGTTGGAAGAAAAGTTCGCCATCGCTCTTAAACGAAGAAGACGCCTCAATGCTTGGCTTGTAGTCAAATGCCCCGATAATTGGTCCAAGTATCCACGGTCATGGCATTTTGCGGTTTCTTGACGACGTCTTGCGGGCAAAAAACCGACTGTGCTATCAGCTTTCAGTTTAAATATACTGATAATTGATATAGTTCAATCAGTTGTAAAAGTACCACAATGGCCAATGCGTATGTCTTCTTGAAATGATCAAAATTCTGAATAAAACCCGAAAATATTTTCATCAACATCTACTTAATACCCCGCAAGCTGCCCCCGAAAGGGCGTTAGGTTAGGGTATTTGTATTTTTAATACCCTGCAAACCACCGACAGGGTGTGTGGCAGAGGGTGAATACACACCAGACTAGTTCTTACCCGAACATGACCCTACCGGGGTCGAACAGTGTTATTATGATCCCTTATCGTTTGTGGAGAAAATGGCATCTTAAATCTATTTGCTCTTAATCTTTCTAATTTTATTAAAATAATCTCTCCTTCCATAGTACGTTTGGGAAATAATTGATTTCCAACATCATTGCTAAAGAGACGTCCTTCCAATTTATGCAAGAGATTTAATCTGTAATTTAACCTTTTACAGGGAAGTGTAATAGGGTCGCCTCTATTCTTTATATACATGGATGACTTAAGCTTACACGTTAGTAGTACTCAGATTATTTGCTGACGACGCGGTGGTATACAGGAAAATATGGGGCCATCAGATTACGAGCCACTCTAGAAACTTGGTCACAATATCGGATTGGTGTAAGGAATGGGGATTTGTACCTAACATAGGTAAATGTGCAGTTTTGAAATTTTGGAACACAAGGGAGTCGTGACCAGGATATAAACTATGAAATAGTGCCTTAGTGCTAACTACGGCCGAACATGTTAAATATTTGGGGGTAGTTCTCACTCTACACATGTCATGGGGAGCACATATTAGGAAAATATGCGGATCTGTATTGAAGAAACTCGACTTCATTGAACGAGTGTGGGGATAATTGTAATGAGAAAGAGTGAGAGAGGTGTTATTTCGCTCCAGTTAGACTTCATTTGAAATACGCCGGAAGGTGTTTAGTCATTGGGAGAAAGATTGGTAACAGGAACCCGATTAAGTCCTGAGAAAATCCGCCAGATTCGTCAAAAATTGTTACAAGGCGAGTGTGACATGCCTTTTAGGGGAATTAGGCTGGGAGCCATTTGAAATGCAAAGAGAATTACCAAAGTAGTGCAGACAACCTTGTACCGATCACTACATTCATTACATAAGGATCTAGCTTCGGAAATTGGATCGTAATTTGAAATTATATTTAAGAAGTCGCTGGTAGATCACAAGATTCCCAGAGATTGAAAAACGGCTTAGGTAAGACCAATATTTAAAAATGGAGACATGGCGGAACCGATAATCAAGAGTCATTAATGAAAAATCAGTGCGGTTTCCGAAAAGGTAGATCGTGCGAGACACAACTTGTGCCTTTTGTTTATGATATTATTATTTCGGGACAGAGCAATATTGCAGTGGACGCGATTTTTCTAGATTTTAAGAAATCCTTCGACAAAGTACCTCATAGTAAACTACTCGCAAAACTAGCAGCATGTGGCATATATAAAAATATCCGGTGTTAGACTAAAGACTTTTTGAATTGTCGGCAAAGAGTAGTGATAGCTCAAATTAAGTAGAAGTTACTTCAGGGGTCCCTCAGGGAAGTGTCGTCGGACCTCTTTTAGTCCTACTTTACGCTAACGCTAATATCCAGTCACCACATTAGCTCATCCCTGAACCCACTTGCTGAAGAATTTTTCCCCGCTAGCTCCCTACTAACTACTTCCCTCTCCACTGCAACAGCTAGTCAAACCACAGACCCCTATGTTAGCACTCAGGGATTTCTAACAAAAAAATTCAACTGTTTCCCACGCTCACTACAAGTAATCTACATTAATGCACAAAGCCTTACTGCTCATATTGACGAACTTCGATCTATTTTACCCCTGACTAAAATACATGCCATTGCTATTACCGAAACATGGCTGAAACCTATTATCCTGACCTCAGCTGTGGAAATTTCCGGTTATAATCTTTTTCGGAGTGATCGCATAGGTAAAGGAGGTGGTGGTGTTTGTGTCTATGTCAGAAAAGACATCACCTGCAAAGTTGTTGATAAAAGTGACTCTAACTACTGCAAGCGACCTGAATTCCTCTTACTTGAGCTTAAACTTACATCAGAAAAAATTCTTATGTGCGTAGTTTATCGACCTCCAAAAATCGGCCACCTCTCCGATATTGAAGACGTAATTTCCAGAAATATTCATGGATTCAATCATGTTATCATAGTAGGTGATTTTAATGCCAATATGCTTACCACAAGCCATGACTCCACATATCTTAAAAACTCGCTTAATTCACTGGGACTACATATGCTCACACTTAAACCAACTCATCACACCCCTAACTCTTCAACATTAATTGATTTAGCCTTCACCGCAAACCCTGATAAAATCTTACTACATGGTCAACTACCGGCTCCTGGAATCTCCTACCACGATCTCATATATATTGCTTATTCCGTTAAATGCCCTCAGTTCAAACAGAGATACATTACATACCGTGATTTTAAAAATATCAATGACGAGATGCTATTGGCTGACGCCTCGACTCTCCCATGGTTCACGATTGAGCATCTAAGTGATATTGATGACAAGGTCCATCACCTCAATTCTCTCCTTTCTGTTCTAATCAACACACATGCCCCCCTCATCACCAAGCGAATTTCTAAACCTCAAACTCCCTGGCTTACCACGGACATAAAACGCATGATGGCCAGACGTGATTCTGCACTGCGGGCCTTTCGTAAAGCCAAGGACACGAGCTCACTGCAACATTTCAAATCCCTCAGAAACAAGACCAAACAGTGCATCAGAAACGCTAAAATTAGATTTCTTCATTCTTCTAATGGCTTTAAACAATCTTCCGCCGAACTGTGGAGCAATCCCAGAGCCTTTGGTGTTGGGAAAATCAAAGCCATGGAAATCCCGTCTTCCGTATGCCTTAACACACTCAACAAACAATTCATAACTCCTCCACTTCAAGATGACATTAAACACAAATGACACTAAACAAGCATACATCAAAAAACTCCTTGAACAAAGTCCGAGCTATTCAACTAATCCTTTTTGCTTTTCTACTGTCACCCAGACACAGGTACTCCATGCACTTTGGAATATTAAATCTAAAGCACAAGGTTCAGATGAAATTCCGATATTTTTAATAAAGAAATTAATTCACATACTTTTGCCATTTATTACACACATATTCAACTGGTCCCTTATGCAAAATAAATTTCCTTCTCAATGGAAAAGGGCTCTTGTTCGCCCCATTCCGAAGAAAAATCTTTCCTCTGATCTGTCCGAATACAGACCTATTAGTCTCTTGCCTACACTATCCAAAGCTCTTGAGAAATTGGTACACGAGCAGATCTCACAGTTTCTAAGAGATGCCAATTCCTTTAATCCTCTGCAATCCGGTTTTCGTAAATCTCATAGCACCACCACAGCACTAATTAAAGTCACGGACGATATTAGATACGCCATGGACAAAAGACTGGTAATTATTATGGGTCTCCTCGACTTCAGTAAAGCCTTCGATTCTGTTGAAAAAGACATACTTATTACAAAACTTCGCACACTGAATTTCTCCCCTTCTGCCCTGTCTTGGTTCAAATCCTATCTCAACGACCGTTTTCAAAAGGTTAGCACCACCTCATCTTCCTCAGAATGGATTGAAGTAACACGTGGTGTTCCTCAGGGATCCATACTTGGACCTCTACTTTTCTCCCTCTACATTAATGACATATCCACTCAACTTAAATACTGCAAATATCACTTGTACGCTGACGACTTACAAATCTATCTTCATTCTTCCACTTATGATCTTCCTACCGTGATAGAACATATAAACTCTGACCTGGACTCTCTCTCAAACTGGAGTACACTTAATTTTCTTAAAATTAATCCAAAGAAGAGCCAAGCGATCATTGTTGGGCATTCACGACTCCTCTCAACTCTCAGTTACTCCGAGATTCCACCACTTCAACTACCTGACTCCATCATTCCTTACCAGAAAACAGTAAAGAATCTTGGAATAGTTCTCCACGAAACATTAACTTGGACTGCGCATGTTATTAAAACTTGTAAAACCATTTATTGTTGTCTTCACTCCCTCAAAAATATCAAAAGCCTACTATCATTTTCCCTACGCAAACACTTAATCCAGACTCTCATATTTCCTCATTTTGACTATTGCGACTCAGTGTATCAAGATTTATCAGTCGAGCTATCCCTTAAACTCCAACGTGCACAAAATGCTTGTGTGAGATTCATCTTTAACCTTCAGAAAAGCGACCACGTCTCTGAGTATTACCGCGAACTTAAATGGTTACAACTCAAGCCTAGACGGAATATGCACATCCTTTTGCTTCTCTACCAAATCAGAAACTATGAAATCCCTCAATACTTATCTTGTAACTTCACACCGATTAACAGTGTGCATTATGCCAATACACGGAGAAAACATCTCTATTTAATACCTAAACACAGGACAGAAATCTATAGTAACTCTTTCCACATTACAGCCTGTAGACTTTGGAACTCCTTACCTACTGACATTAAGAATTGCCGGTCACTTACAATATTCAAGAAAAATCTCACTAAAGAGCTCCTGCTCAAACAAAACACCTCTTAGTAAATTTCCTCCTTACCGTAATTCATCTCATTCTTCTACACAGGAACCTGACCACCTTTATTTCTTACGTTCTTCCTTTCTTTTGAACTCTTAACGTCTCAAAAGTAATTTCTTATTTCATCAAGTATTTCAAAAGTAATCTTTATTTTATTATTTTTTATCATTATTTTTTAATTTATTTATGTTTCTTTTATTATTATTATATTAATTATTTATTTTATGTTATTTATGTTTCCCCCATGTATCTTGTTTTTCTTTAATGTTAATATATTTTGTTCAAATTTATTTCTGATGTATCAACTATCGCTTTTTTACACTTGTATATGTTATTAATATCTCTTGTAATTGTGTTTACCGTCTCTATTTTATTATTTGTATTCTTGTACATGTTTGCTATGTTCTCTATAACATTATCTGACGATGGGTTAAATGGAAGAGGGGACCTGAAGGTCTCAATTTCGCCCAGAATAAAGACCTTTATCTATCTATATATCTATCTATCTAACGACATGGACTCCGTAGTCACTAGTAAGATGTGTTTATATGTCAAAGATGCAGTGGTTTACCGTGATATTCATGATCCCGAGGACACAGCAGCTTTGTCAGATGACCTCAATGCTACTCAACGCTGTTGCAACGCTTGGTAATTAGAATTAAACTTGAAAAAGTGCGTAGTCATACATTTTTGGTTAAGGATTAATTCCCCCCCGATAGCCCACTGCATTGGAACCCGGAAATGGAATGTGTAGACTCAATTAAATACCTAGGCGTTACCCTCACTTACGGTCTCGCCTGAGTTAAAGACATACTCGGGGAATATGTGGACAAGCTGACAAAAAATTGGGATTTATTAGATGAGCACTTGGAAAATTGGTGAAAGGGTCAAAGAGAAATGTCATTTTTAGCTGGTTTGACCTCATTTAGAATATGCTGCTTGTGGGATCCTCACGAAGTTGGTTTAATAGCCGAATTAGACAGCGTGCATCGTAGGGGAGCTTGATTTGTAAAACGTTATTATGATATACTCAGTAGCGTATCCAAAATACATGAGCAGCTAGGCTGGGAATCAATCAATAGAGAGAAGGTTAAATTAAAAAGTTCATAAATCGGATTTGGGTCTCTTAAACAGTGATGTTGAAAATATATTATTGCCTCCATCATATTTTCGTAGGAGTGATCATGTTGATGAAATTAGAGAGAGTAATCGTAGAGCAGATGGATTTAAGATGCCATTTTTTCCACGAACGATAAAGGATGAGAATAACGCTGTACGACAGCGGTAAGGGTAAAAATATTCGCGTTTAAGTTAGCCTGGCATGCATGCACCCCCGTCACCCTCCATTGCGATGGCTAACAGGTAACTAAAACAACCAGCTACAAAAAATACAGTAATCTGGGAACTATGTTATGTAGGAAGTGATGGAAATGTAAGTGGTCTTTTTCGAACTTTGAAATTATTTGAAACATTGATAACGCCCAGGAAAACCTCAGTTAACGCATTAACCGGGGCTGTTCTTTTTCGGGCGTAGTATTTTCATGTTTTCAGCTCATGCCAAATGGTCGGCATTCGTGCAGTTTATGGTTCATTGCCTCTCGATTACAGGGTAAAAGGCCGATATATCGGTGTTTAAACGTCCGATCTCTTGTGTGCTGCAATTGTTTGCCAAAGAAGGGAAGAAGGAGGGAAGCAGGGTGTTTTGTGCTCGTCCGTGCCCTCGTGGGCGGTGCTAGTTATTCAACTCCCCAGTCATATATAAACAGACGGAATCGTATTCTCTGTCCGGAATCCTTTTTTCCATTGTTACTCTGTTTCGGCTTTTTTTACACTTCATTCGCTCGCTCTTCAGGAGAGGGTGGTGGCCATGGATGGAGTGGGGCGTCTCGTAGACTCCTTTCAAAACATTGGGCGAAGAAAGGGAGCAGTCCTTTTCAGGCACCGCCCTCCCCCGCCCACCCCGCACCCTTTCTCTCTCTTTCTGTCATTCTCCTCCCCTCCACACCCTAAGGATAGGGGGAGGCGTATTGTTGATCGTCCTCAAGAATCAGAGCCGTTCACTGAATCGGTTCAATCGGCGCTCTCCCGTCGTGGGCCGCTCAGTTTCGGGCCGTGGGACGCCTTCCCCTCCGGAACGAATCGGATCTCACGGGAGCCTCGCCCCCGTCGGAGGGAGTATCATCGGTCGAATGCATTGGCCTCGGTGGGCGAGAGATACGGGTACACGCACGCACGACCAACTCTGACTGCAAATTAAATGCAAATCACATCCCTCCCATGTAATGATGTCTACATCTGCATGGTACCCTGCCAACCACGAATAGTGTGTGCAATGGGGTGATCGTACACCAGAAAGATGCATCGGCAAGCACATGACCTTAAAATTGCAATTTTACCAAAATCATAGGAGCGAGTGGCGGTAAGTTATAACATTCAGACGATTAATATAACTAATTCAAACAGTTTTACGCACACTACTGTAGTATCTCAGATGGCATGTGTTCTGCATGACCTCCTAGTGATTCTAAGGCTTGCGATGCAATGATATAATTCAGGTTGGCGATGGAACTGAAAATCCGTGGAAATCTCTGATAATTTCAATGCTTGAGAAAAGTCTATGAAATTTCTCCTCCTCCGAAATTCTTGGAAAATAACTCTGTCCCCTTCCCTAAAAAATCCAATAAAATAATATATTTGTTATAAATCACTACGAGGTGATAGAAACAAATGGAATTTTTATATTTAATCTTGGCATTAACACTTATGCAATAGGCTATGCCAGTGTAGATAATGATGATAATTGTAGCGTTTTGCTGCCGTGACAGAAAATGTTACATTCCTGTGTGTAGTCGTGTGCTTTCA